>OY757911.1:115514975-115809975 GCA_963585895.1 Sepioteuthis lessoniana
GGTCATGATGGTATACATTGATACTGGTTAAAAATGAATGTCACCCTCGACTAAGGTCGCTAACTTTATTTTTACAATATCATCTCTCGTACGTAAGGCCTTGTAAATTGTTAACAAGTCCTTTGTTCTTTGGTCCATTTGGTTGAGTTCCTTTGTCCATTTTTACAATAGATCTGAATATCTAACAAGGAGAATTGTCCTGCTGTTATCCCTTTGATGAGATTTCTGCTGCAGAGCTTGATTTAAAGGTTTTTTTTCGTTCGTCTAAAATACCCTTTTCTTATTTTTTCTTTCGTTTTTGCTTAATTGATGGTGTTTACTTCCAGTATATATAGATGCACTACTTGGACGCTAACAAAACGACTGGAGAAAAAGCTAGACGGCAATTACACAAGAATGTTGCGAGCAATATTGAACAAGTCCTCGAGGCAACACCCCACAAAGCACCAACTATACGGCCACCTACCTCCCATCACGAAAACTATCCAAGTTAGACAAACCAGACACGCAGAACACTGCTGGAGAAGTAGGGACGAGTTCATAAGTGATGTACTCCTGTGGACCCCCGCAAATGGCCGAGAAAAAGCAGGACGGCCAGCTCGAACATACAGCATCTCTGTGAGAATACGGGATGTAGCCCTGAAAACCTGCCAGAAGCGATGAACGATAGGGAGAAGTGGCGAGAGAGGGTCAGGGATATCCGTGCTGGCGACATGACTTGATGATGATGATTCCCAAAAACTTGTAATTTTCCATTTTCCACAAGTGTCCTGATTCTTTTCTTATTTGATAGCACTGTTGCTTCCGTCATTTTCTTTTTCCACTTTTCATTATAAGCATGGCACATTTTTCAATACCAAAATTCTATTCTTATATCTTAGCTGTATATTCTTAATAAATATTTCACCAGCTCTTTTTCATTTTTTCTTAGCAGTTTGATGTCGTCCATGTACATAAGGTGATTAATTTTCTTCTTGTTATTTTGTTAATTTGTAGCCCCCCGTAGATTTCGTTAGTAAATTATCGAGTAGCATCATTGCAATTACCAATAGTTATGGTGAAAGCATATTATCCCAGAATGATGGCTCTCTTGATTTTCACTTCTGCTCCTGTTTTTCTTCCTGTTGTCAATTCCACTTCCCACGTTTTAATGACTTCTGTGATGATTTTGTGGGATATCTACAATATTTTAAAACAATCTACTCTTCAGGATTGCGGTATCATATCATTGAGTTTTTTGTTGTGATTCCAGGTCATGACTATATTTTCTACTTGTTTTGTTCTCCTTGAGAATGTACTGATCAGTGTTCAGTAGACTACTTGTTTCTCTAGTTCCATTGAGGTATCCTTTCCGTTCTTCGATAAACAGTTTAGGGCTTACAAGTGAATGATAGAAATCCTCCCTCATCTATGCTGTTAGGATTTTCGACGTCATAGGTAAACACATTATTGGTCTATAGTTTCTGAGGATTGTTCTTTTTGATGGTCTTTCTTTATCAGGATAGTTCACCCTTTTGTATTCTTGCTTCTTCTAAGTATCTACCCCTTTAAAGAGCCAGTTTGTCACGGATGGACATGCATTTTCAACCAGTATCAATGTATGCTATCATGACCTGGCGTTTTCCAATTCGCTTCTTGCTTGAGTGTTGCTTTGAACGATTCCAGGCGTATTTCCGCCTCAGGGCTTTCTTTGAGTCTTTGTAATTCTTTTTTCATGTTATTTATCCATTCGACCTTTCTGTTATGTTCTTTCTCTTACTATATTTTACTCAAAAATTTGTTGCTATTATTATTATTATTATCATTTTTTATGCTTCCTTGTGCATCTACGCTTTTCACAAAACTCTCCCATCAACCTTAAAAAATAAACTTTACACAGAAAATATACAGTATCAATAAACTATTTACACATAGCTCCAATTCTACAAAATAATTTATAACATAGTTTCAAAATTGGCGTCTTAAAATTATTTTTCTAACATTTTCTCTGACATTTTCCACTTTAATAAAAAAAAAAAAGTATTTACATTATTTCTGCTTTTAAGCTGATTATGCAATTTGTTGCAAAAGTATATAACCATGTCTTGGAGACTGTCGTCGGAATTGCCCAGTCGGTTGAGGATAGAATACACCGACAGTTTCTCTGCAGAGGAGTTGGATCCCAACAATGAGGGACCTGGATATGACACTAAGCAACCTGATGGTGATGCTCCAGTATTGCTGGAGCTATGGGGAATGTGGAGTACCCCTTTATTGCCATCGCTCCCAGTTCCACTCTGGCCTGGAGTGGTAGCACCCGATAGGGTCCTATCTATGGATCAAATAAAACTAAACTCTACTTATACTGAACTGATTTGATTGAAATTAAACCGTTATGACATTTAAAGTGCATACTTATGCGAAACTGAATTATTTTAAATGGAACTGTTTCTGTATGGTAAACTGAACAGTTCGAAATCGAACTGTTTTGGACATTAAAACTGTACTAACTTTAAAATGAATTGTTCGAATCAAAACTGTTTGACGAAACTGAATTACTTGAAAGAGAAATGTTTTTGTCGATTAAACTATGTACTTGTGCTAATGTGAATTGCTTGAAATATATTTGTATAAAAATACATTTGGTATTAAATAACCTACAAAGTTTGATATGTCATAAAAGTTAAGCAAACAAACAAACAAACAAACAAACAAACAAACGCCTTCGGAATTTATAGTTTTATGCCTAACTGATCTGGCAGACTGTCGAGGTTCTTGTAAGCAGTTATTCTACAGTGATCAACAGTTATTTCACCAATCGCTCAAGAAATGTTTCTGGCGATGTGTTTGTCATGTTCTAACTCAAAATTCGTACATTCTAGAATTAGACTATGAACATTCATCTAATACAACCAGAACCTGATATAAATAAACTATCAAGAAATCTAGAAGAAAAAATATAAGGTCATGAAAAAAGGACCCTTCGTCGTTTTTATCAAACTTATCCACACACACACACACACACACACACACACATATATATATATATATATATATATATATGTGTGTGTACAGGTATATATAAAGGGAGATAAACTTATTGATAGCTAGAGAGAGAGAGAGAGAGAGAGAGAGTGAAAGAGAGAGAGAGCGAAAGAGAGAGAGAGATGTTATGAAATACAGGTAAAATTTATTAACAAAAACTGTAACAAAAATACAAATCTATAGGTAAGGAATGTCCTTTTTTTTTACTGGTATGTCTTATTATATTTACCTACTGAGTTCAATGCAGTAGAGATAATTAATAAATAATATCAAATATTAGCCACTTGCATTGCATTATATTCAAAAAGAAATTATAAAATACTTGTATATTTGCCTCTGAAGAAATATTTTCTATTAAAACCTGTTCGGACAATAATTTTTAAGAATACTTTATATAAATATTTTTAAATTGATAGGTCTGCAAATGATTTCAACTTCGGTATTTTTTATTACAATTATTCAATGTACTTGTTCTTTACACATGTATGCAGGTTAATAGGCCATGCAATTACCATGATTTGTTAATTTGGCAACACTTGTGTGCGATGTGAAACGGTGCCTCAATGGTAGAGTTTCGGCTCTGCATTCTGTGGTCGCTGGTTCGATCTCCAGTGGAAGAGGTCACGGTATACACTGCTAATGAGACTTTATAAGGTCAAAACAGCTGTCCAGTGTTTCCGTATGTCAGACGCAGGTATTCAATGAATTTTCTGGACATGGTAATTCAATTCACAATATAATTTCTCTTCTTAAAAAAAAAATGTACATCTACAACAGAAATATTTTCAATGGTATTGGGTAGATTTTTATCCTTCTTTATTCTTTCAAAACCAAAAACCAACCATATACCATTAATATATATATATATATATATATTGTGTATTTAGGAAGCAAGTTGTGGTCAAAGAATATTTGGCGGAAGACTGTCGAGTATTTTCCTTTTTAGGTCTTCAAGTAAAAACCTTCAAGTCTTCTTATTATTTTTCTTGTCTGGGTCGAGGTGGTGAAGAAAGTGTTCCATACTAGCGCAAGCGCTTTTCACCATTTCGATGGTTGTCGGCAGGAGTTGTACTGGGTTGTTTGTTGCAGTGAGTAGCGGTGAGTTTTTACATTTATTTGAAATGTTTTGATTTCTTTTATAATTTACATGTCCATTTCGTGAGTGCCTTTTGGAAAATAACATAATACATAATACATACATTGACCACACAACAACCACACTCTCTCGTCACCTTACGTATCACCTCTCTGACATAAGTGCAATAAAACCACATCAATAGACGAAACATAACAAAAACACGGACAAACTCAAATGTCTCGATATAAGAATGATCCTACTCAATAATACACTAATCATATTTAAGAATAACGTTTAAAACAGTTTACAATTTCTCGAAGGAATAACTATGAAAATAAAAAAAAATATAAATATGAATAGCATTCACCACATGTATTTATATATTAAACATATTCAATAACTAACCCAACTACTCCAGTGAACAGAATACGCAAAAAATCCAAATAAATATAAAAAATTTCTGCAACTCATAGGAGTAAACGACCAGACACAACTTCCCAGGACGACTAGTGAAATGATCGAAATCTCTTAAGCTGGAATAGGTTGGTTGGTTGTTTGGGTCTTATGGCATATCGACGTTTATTTAACGCCAAATCCATTTTTATACAGATAATCAGTTCTATTTCAAAAAATTCAGTTTAGCATGAGTACACAGTTTAATTGTCAAAAATATATCTATTTCAAGCAATTCAATTTAGTCAAACAGTTCTAATTCAAACAATTATTATATGCAGAGTTTCAATGTCGAAAACCGTTCTATTTCCAACAATTCATTACAGTTTAGTTCTATTTGACCCATAGATAAGATCCTATCTGGTCCTATCACTCTGCGCCAGAGTGGAACTGGGAGTGATGGCTATGAAATGGTACTCTGCATTCCCCAAAGCTCCAGCTTTACTAGAACCTCAGCATCAAATTATTTAGTGTCATATCCACACACTCATAGGAAGAGTCTTACGCCTCTATAGAGAAGTAGTCGGTGTATTCTACCCAGCCGACTGGATAAGTCTAGAATGGGACACTTTCTTCACCACCTCGATGCAGACATAAGAAAAATAACAAGAAGAACGTCTTTACTTAAAGACCTTAAAAACAAAACACTCTGCAATGTTCAAAGGAAGATGCTTATATATATATATATATATATATATAGCCTTTCTGTGTACATACTGGTATATATGTATGTACTTTCAAGTTGATATCATTATGTATACTTTCTCAAGACATTGGACGAATCTCATGTGCGTGAGAATGCATTGGCCCCCTACACATAGATGTGCTTTTAATGTAGACAATTAGTGTATATGTGTGACTAGATGATGTCGCTTGCTTTTAATCATCTCTGTGTATATGATGTTTGTAGTTCTCTTGTGGAGGGTTATACATAATTCTTCTATTAGGATGTTTTTATCAGTGACTTTGGAATATATCCTTCGTGTTGGGGTATGAGGGATGGATTTTATGCAACCTTTCGATATTGGCTTTTAAAATGGAAGTATTATTGGATATCTCTGGGTTTGTGGTAAATACCTATGATAATTCGGCTATTTTGATTTTTAATTTTTATCACTAAGAGCATTCACATTATTGTCTTCATCTTATGTTGATACCAACCTGAAGAGACTTGCTGTCACACAGACTCCAGTGAAGGACCATCCACAAATGCTTCTGTCAAAAAGTAGCAAGGAATAATAATAATAAATAAATAAATAAATAAAAACAAGCACCAAACAGTACAAGACTAGATATGACTGGGTAGGGAATGTGATTCCCTGGGAATTGTGCAAGAAATTTAGGTGTAACTATACTACCAGATGGTGTATGTACTTACCAGAATTCCTCCAGGAGTGCGAGATGCACAATAGTCTTTGGGATTTCTTGATACAGACAGATCATCAATTCCTGGCGAGAATCCCAGATATCATCATCATCATCATCATGTCGTGCTGGTAGCACGGATATTCCTGACCCTCTCTCGCCACTCCTCCCTATTGTTCATCGCCCTCGGCAGGTCTTCAGGACAACATCCCGTATCCTCACGTAGCTGCTGAATGTATGTTCGTGCTGGTCGTCCTACTTTTACACGGCCATGTGTGGGGGTCCATAAGAGTGTATCACTCATGAGTTCGTCCCTGCTTCTCCAGCAGTGTCCTGCATGTCTGGTTCGTCTAACTTGAATAGTTTTCGTGATAGGAGACAGGTGGCCGTACAGTTGGTGTCTTGTGGGGTGTTGCCACCAGGACTTGTTCAAGATTGCTCGCAGCATTCTTGTGTAATTGCCGTCTAGCTTCTTCTCCAGCCGTTTTGTTAGAGTCCATGTAGTGCACCCATATAGCAGTATCGATGTGACCGCTGCCTGAAAGAAACTGCGTTTCATTTTATCGGTTAGGTCTGATTTCCATATAATCGATAGCCTATTGATAGCTGTCCATGCTTTCGTTAACCTCGTGTCGATGTCCTTTTCGGTTGATGCGATGCTGCTTCCTAGGTAAGTGAATTTGTCTACTAGTTTAAGAGGGGTTCCGTCTAGAGTGGAGATGTCCCCCGTTTGATTATAGCACATATATTCCGTTTTGTGTGCATTAATATAGAGGCCTATGCCTGTGGCTGCTCGTTCCAAATTATGCAGTAGTGTTTCGGCTTGGTCGGGTGTATTTGCCAGTATCGCTATGTCATCGGCGGAGTCGGCGTCGGTAATTGTTGTTGCGGGGTACCTTCTGCTTCTTTTCTTCGTTAGCTCGAAGCCATTCTCACTGATTTTGTCTATTGATGTTCTAAGTACGTAGTCTAGACAAATGATAAAGAGGTACGAAGCCAGCGTGTCCCCTTGTAGTACTCCTGCTACAATGTCCAAGTATTCTGTGTCTCCATCTGGAGATCGTACTTTTACTTTGCTGTTTCTATAGAGAATCGTTATTGTTGCTACGGTTTCTTTAGGTCTGCCGTACGCTAGTAGGATTTGTTACATCTTTCCTCTGTGAATGGAATCGGAGGCCTTGGTAAAGTCGTTGCCCAGTCAGCTGGGGCTGTAGAATACACTGACTGCACCTCTGCAGAGGGGTAAAATCCCCCCTAACGAGTGTCCTGATATATGACACTAAACAATCTGATGGTGAGGTTCCAGCAGTGCTGGAGCTTTGGGGAATGTGGAGTACCCCTTCATTGCCATCGCTCCCAGGTCCACTCTGGCCCGGAGTGGTAGCACCTGATAGGGCCCTATCTATGGGTTGAATAGAACTAACAGCATACTTCTGCTAAAATGAATTGAGTAAACTGAATAGCTTGAAATAGAAACGTTTTTGACAATTAAACCGTACTTACACTTAAACTGCGTGCTTATGCTTAACTGAATTATTTGAAATAGAACTGTTTTTCGACATTAAAAATGTATTTACACTTAACTGAATTATTACATATAACTGCTTGAATAGTTTGAAATGGAAATGTTTTTGACAATTAAACTGTGTACTTATGCTAAACTGAACTGTTTCCAATAGAACATATTATTTACATAAAAATAGATTTGGCGTTAAATAACCTATAAAGGTTGATATGTCATAAAACCAAACCAAACCAATTACATTTAAACTGCGTGCTCATGCTTAACTGAATTATTTGAAATAGAACTGTTTTTCGACATTAAAGGTGTATTTACACTTAACTGAATTATTACATATAACTGCTTGAACAGTTTGAAATGGAAATGTTTTTGACAATTAAACTGTGTACTCATTCTAAACTGAATTAAATAGAACTGATTTACATAAAAATGGATTTGGCATTAAATAACCTACAAAGGTTGATATGCCATAAAACCCAAACAACAAAACCAAACCTTGGTAAAGTCGACAAATATTAATGTCGCTTGTAGGTTTTTTTTTTGGCTGCCATGTATGTAAGTGTTATGCCTCTGTAGTTTTTGGCTAATCCGAGGTTTTCCTTTTTAGGGAAGGGGAGTATGCATCCCTTCATCCATCTATCTATCGGATTTTGATTGTATACTGCGTTGCAGTGTCGGAGCAGTATGTCGTCGAATTGTCTAGTCTTCTATACTTCTGGGGGAATCTCGTCCAGCCCTGCAGCTTTCCTATTTTTAATTTTTCTGAGAACCGAGTCGAGTTCTTCTTGTGTGAACGGTCCTAGTTTAATGTCTAATTGTTTACTAATTATTCTGGTGATCCCAGATATAGTGATAATTAACAAAAAAAGAACCCGCCGAATAATGGAATTTGTCGTCCTGGCTGGGTGCAGACTAAAATTTAAAGAAAGCCAAAAGATAGATAAGTACTTTGACCTTACTAGAGAACAAAAAAACTATGGAACACGAAAGTGACGTGGATACGAATTGTAACTGGCGCGCTCGGTACAGTCATCAAAGGATTGGTTAAGGGACTAGAGGAGGTGTGAATCAGGGCACGAGTAGGGACCATCATATCGACAGGATTTTAAGATCGGCCACAATACTGAGAAGTGTCCTGGAGACATGAGGAGACTTGCTGTCGCTCAATCTCCAGTGAAGTTCAATTAGCTAATACCAATGTGAAAAAATCTCAAAGGAGTATAATAATAATAATAATAATAATTAAAAGGTCTGGAGGACTTGGAGATTGGCGGACGGGTGGAGACAATTCAAACGACAGAATTATTGAGAACGGCCAGAATACTGAGACGAGTCCTGGAGACTTGAGGAGACTTGCTGTCACTCAGACTCCAGTGAAAAACTATCAGCTAACACTGATGTGAAAAACTCTAAAGGAGTAAATAATAATAAAACAACACATATAAACTCCTATGGGACTTTGACATACACACGGATCACCTAATCTCGGCCAAAAGACCAGACCTAATAATAATCAACAAAAAAAGAGAATTTGCAAAATTGTCGACTTTGCTGTCCCGGCTGACCATCGAATAAAACTGAAAGAATGTGAAAAGAAGTATAAGTACCTCGACCTTACTAGGGAATTGAAAAAACTGTGGAATATTGAGGTGTCAATGATACCAATAGTAATTGGTGCGTTTGGAACAGTAACTAAAAGATTACTAAAGGGACTGGAGGACTTGGAAGTTGGCGGACAAGTGGAGACCATCCAAACAAGAGCATTATTGAGAACGGCCAGAATACTGAGAAGAGTCCTGGAGACTTGAGGAGACTTGCTGTCACTCGGACTCCAGTGAAAAACCATCAGCTAACGCTGATGTGAAAAACTCTAATGAGTAAATAATAATAATAATAATAATAATAATATATTTTTAATACGGAATTGGAAATCATATGCTGACTTGTTTTTCCTTATATATATATATATATATATATATATATATATATATATATATATATATATATAGCTTTTCTTATCTCTCAAGGGTTATTAAAACTAATGAGATGTCAGAAAAAGTATTATCGGTTTATCAAACAGATAACTTTTGAGAAACATTTTTTTTATGTGAAGAAATTAAACATTTCGTGAAGCGATAATGAAACTCGGGCCTCGGGGTGTAATGGTTAAAGCGATGGACTGCGGAATCATAGTAAGCCAGTTCGAACTCCAGTCGCGCTATTACGTTCACTTTCGGGCAAATACCTTTGGGAAAGGTATGAATCCCCTTATCCTCCCAGCTATGGGTTAAATAGTACCACTACTGTTCTTCTAGGAGCAATAAATAACCTACAAAAGTTGATATGCCAATAAACAAAGAAACAAAACCAAACCATCATGAAACTCATTTAGGGTAAGCATTCACTGATCTGAGGTTCTTAAAAAGTGAAAAATAAACTCGCTAAGTTGGTGGGCCTTAGAATATTTCCGGAAAAGGGATAAAACTTCCACCCAGTAACAGAGGAATATCCTTTGTATGATACTAACCTGCATCTGGTTGTAAGGTTCTAATGCTGGAGCTCTGGGATGTGCTGATTACCCCATAATTTCCATTACTCCTAGGCCCACTGAGTGATAATACCTGTTACACTCCCATCTATGAGTTAAATAGATATGTTCGCAAAATATTTGTATTTGATTGTAGTACTTTATATCATATAACTGTATGCTAAATACTCTTAAAATATTTACTCATTGTGTGCCCCATTCATATGGCCTTGTGTCACATCTAAACAAAAAGCTAAGTAAATTACTATTCTTAAAAAATTTAGTCTACGGTAACCCGAATGATTCCTTTTCAATAGCTGCTGCACAAACGTGTACGGGAGGGCGCTACTCCATTCCCTGGGTTATTCCAATTTATCCTTGATCCGCACCTTATAATGATGAGTATTAGACAAGTAGGTATCAAGTACCATTTTTTGAGTTTTTGTTATGACTCGACCTGTGATTGAACCCCGATCACCTGGACTATTGGTGAATATTCTTCTCTATACTAAAAATATGGTATAATGGGTGAAGTCTGGTTTGCAAGATTATAAGTGAGTTTGAACCCCAGTCGCATTATTACTTGAATTTTCGGACCGTTACCCTTCATTTACAAGGACGGCTTGGCTTTAAATAACCCACTTAGCTTGATCCTTTATTAAACAAAGAAACCAAGCCAAATAAAACAATAAATATAAACGTAAAACGTGCGGAATTCCCTAGCGTCTCGGAAATAAAGTAATTCGATACGGGATGAAATAACATTAAAATCAGTCAGCCAATCAAAATTACTAATTGGTTATTGAAAAACAGGCATAATTTCCGTAAAAAATGTTCTTGATATTATTTACACATGAATCGACAATTTTGCCTAGGATCAGAGGGTATTATCTGTATCAGAGCCTCACATCCCAGAATTTATATCAAGAATCAGAGAGTAATATCCATATTTACCAACCCCTCCACTCGGAGAGGATATGACACAAGGTCAATTTTAAAGCGGAGTTTAATAGGTTTAAATTCAGAGTTTTACTTCTCCTAGACTAGTTGCTTAACCAGGGCTGCCCTACTACTTACCCATAGCTGGAGGGAGAATAATTGGATTCATACCTTTCCAAAGGGTATTAGTGCTATGTGAAATGCAATCAGTCTCGTCCACGATTTGAACTCGTGTCACCGTGTCCATTTCCAACGACGATAACCATTACACCACGGGCACCTACATTAAACCGAGCGTAATATCTGAAGCTCTAGAAACCCCATTTGTTTTAATTCTGCAAGATACCCAATATAAAAATGAATACAGTAATAATCATTAGATATGAAGGTTATAAAAGAAAAAAAAATAGATAAAATAAATATATATATATATATATATAGTGGGGTGAAATAAATATTCATACATATGAAAATTTTTGTTTTTTATATTTCAAACATAGCCTGAACAAAATTGTTATATACATTTACTATATAAGGATATATTCTACTAATATGTGTATATAAACTTTGGTTACAATTAATTTTTGCATTACCGGGACATTGGCCCAGCGGTTAGAGTGTTCGCCAAAGGCCCGGGAGACCTGGGTTCAATCCCAGGTCGAGTCATACCAAAGACTTTAAAAATGGAACTTGAAACCACCTTGCTTAACACTCAGCATTGTAAGGTACGGTTCAAGGGTAAAGTGGAGCAATCCTGGGAATGGAGTGGCGCCCTCCCCTACACCTTGGTGTAGTAGCTGTCGAAAGGGGAGCCTTCGGGTCACCCTCGACTATGGTCGCTAACTTTACTTTTTTACTTACAATTAATTTTATTGAAATTAACGCCATTTATTAATTTTCATGAGTGAAAAAAATAATCGTACAGTAAAAATATAACGTATTATCTTCATTTAATACTTTGTAGAATACCCTTAATTCACTTCAACAACCGCTCATCTTTTTCTGTGTTTCTCAATTAATTTCTTGCTATTAATAGTAGTTATTTTGTACCATTCTTCCTGGCATATTGTCATTAGATTATTGATGTTTGCTGGTGCTCTTTTTATGATTTGAATTTTCAAAAATTGCCACAAGTTCCCAATTTGATTCAAATCCGATGACTGACTTGGCCATTGCAAAACATTAACATTATTTTCAGACGACCACTTCTTCGTATATTTAGCTGTATGATTGGGATTATTATTCTGCTGGTAATTGCAGTCCGAAGGTAACTAAAGTCTCTGAACAAGAAAGACATCAAATTTCCTTGCAAGATCTGTTTATACGTTTGGGCATTCATTTTACCGTATTTTACTGATATTTGGCACACATCTTTCACTGAAAAACATCCCCAAATCATGATACTGCCACCGCCGAATTTGACAGTTGGTATCGTGTTCTTTGGTGATTAGGCTTCGCCATCTTTCCTTCATACATGATTTCGATAATTATGACCAAACAACTTAATTTTAGTTTCATCTGTCCATAATATTCTTTCCCAAAACGAATTTTCTTTTTCCTTATGTTGTCTTACGAATTTCAACTTTGCATCTCTATGTTGTTTCAATAGGAGAGGAGTTTTCTTTGGTCTCCATGGCTTTAGACCATTCCTCAGCATTTCATTACTTATTGTTCGTTTGGTTACACTACATCTGGATGAACGCAAATCTTCCTGCAGCTTTTCACGCGTAACCATTGGATTTTGGTTAATCAGGCGTTTTATTTTTTCTGATAATCTAGGAGAAATCTTCCTTGGAGCATCTGTTCTTTTTTTTTTCAACTGCGTAACGTCTTTTAAACCCTGCAATGAAGGAACTTACCGCAGTAAAAGGAATATTCAGGTTGTTTGCGATATTTCTATAGCTTTATCCATCTTTTTAAAGCTTAACAAAGAGGGCTTTTTGTGAATTACTCAATTCTTTACCTCTTGTTATGATTAGAAAATTCTCAAACGACAAGCAATTGCAGAAAGTTCTGGTTAGGATTTTAAGACTAACTGTACTTGCTGATAACATTATTGAAATATTCTAGATGGCTAGCTATGGGTACTGATAGCATTATTGGCACAATCTAGAAAAATATTGCAACAATGTTGTACTGTACGATTAGTTTTTTCACTCTTAAAAATTAATAGATGGCATTAATTTCGGTAAAATTAATTATAACCTAAGTTTATGGACACATATTAGTAGAATATATCCTTATACAGTAAAAGTATATAACAATTTTGTTCAACCAATGGTTGAAATATAAAAAGATTTCATATGTATGAATATTTACTTCACCTCTGAAGAAGTCCTGCTATACTTTTCTTCGTGTTTTGGTTCACACCAGAAACGAAAAACAGGATGGAAATAAATTTATAATCCTAAAATAACCGGTCTTTGGTTTTTTCTTTAAAGAAATATTGCTCTGTAAAATTAATTACATAGAGCTCTCCACCAGGAAAATTTAAATGTTCGGCTCTTGAATGATTTTCTTGTCCGGAAGGAATTACTCCAAACTCTGGTTTAACTTGACCGAATAATACATATATATATATATATATATATATATATATATATATATATATATATATATATTTCAATAAGAAAAACAACAAACCGGTCACATTAGGATTATAAATTTATTTCCATCCTGTAATAGGTTTTTGAAAAATTCAAAACATATAACAGGATGGAATTAGATTTATAATCCTAATGTGATGGAAATAAATTTATAATCCTAATGTGACCGGTTTGTTGTTTTTCTTATTGAAATTATTGCTCTGTAATGTCTGTTACATTGAGCTCTTTACCTGGAAAATTTAAATGTTCACTTTTGAATAGTTTTCTTGTCGTGACGGAATTACTCCCAACTCCGGTTTAACTGGACCAAATAATACTATATATATATATATATATATATATATATATATATATATATATATATGCAAATTTCATTAAACATAATAGACATTTTATGCCTACATATTTTCTTCTAGATCCGTTCGAATTCCCGTATTACTTTTATCGTATTCGGGGGGAATATATTTAGGTATTGTCCATAGTTGTATGTATCCCTAGTACTTTCTGCCCGACTTTGGGCCATCATCAAGGGAGAATCTATTACAAAAGTGATGTAACTTTTGTTTTATCAAATTACTACTGTGTAAGGACGTCTTTGCCGTTGAAGATTATTGCGTTTGCTTTTAAAAGTAATTCTGTAAATTTCTACATGTCCGATCTCGAAAATAGAATTTTTAATAACATAAAAAAACCTCCAATATACCTAAGATATGTTGATGATATCCTTATTCTTACTAACAATATTAACGAAATCAACATACAAGATACCTTCCAAAACAATTCAGTTCTTAACTTTACTCATGAACTAAACAAAAACAATAAAATTTCCTTTTTATATGTTCTCATTGATACTAACAACAAGAATAACTTCACTACCTCCACTTACAAAAAACCCTCTAGTAACAACTCCTGTACCCTCAACTTTAAAAGTGAATGCCCCTTCAGATATAAAAAAGGAATTATTCGTAATCTAATATCCCGTGCCAAACTAATCTCCTCCTCCAAAACAATATTTTATAAAGAGGTAGAAAACATAAAGCAGGCTCTCATCAATAATGGGTTTCCTAACTATATTGTTGATGAACAAATTAAACGTATTATTAAAAATATTAACCAACAAAATAAACAGTGTACTACTCCACCCAGCTAACAAACATATATCAATTTTTTTTATCGTAACCAAATGCACTACAATTATAAATCCGATGAAAAAATAATGAAAACATTGATTCACAAAAACATACTCCCCACTGATCCTAATAAAAAAATAAAACTTATTATATTAAGTTTAAAACCTCAAATTAGGTCATTAGAAATAACTCCTCTCCCTCGATTGGGGTGTTGCAAAAAACCAACGTTATATATAAATTTAAATGTCCCCTAGGAGATTGTATCTCTGATAATAATAATATATATGTTGGTTTAACCTCAACTACCCTGTCGAGGAGACTTACAATGCACCTTTCTGACACAAGTTCAATAGCTCAACATTTAAAAAAACATTCATGCCCAACAACACAACTACGAAAAATTCTCACTGACAACACAACAATACTCGAACATCAAAATAATAAACAAAAACTTCAGATTCTCGAAGCACTATATATTAGAAACCTGCAACTAGCACTTAATAGAATTAATTTTCAAACCAGTGCTAATGTACTTAAATGTCTTTAGCTACTGGCACTATTTAGAGAATTACATTTAAAAGCAAACGCCATAATCTTCAACGGCAAAGACGTCCTTACACAGTAGTAATTTGATAAAACAAAAGTTACATCACTTTTGTAATAGATTCTCCCTTGATGATGGCCCAAAGTCGGGCAGAAAGTACTAGGGATACATACAACTATGCACAATACCTAAATCAATTCCCCCCGAATACGATAAAAGTAATACGGGAATTCGAACGGATCCAGAAGAAAATATGTAGGCATAAAATGTCTATTATGTTTAATGAAATTTGCAGAAATGCTGCTTAAATATTCTTATATATATATCAACAAAAAATTTACCAAGGTTCCACCTAACCGGATCATCAGGACGTTTCTGACCAAAGAATGGGTGGAATAAAACTACATTTTATTTATTTCAAGTTCACGAGAAAGAATAAAATTAGCATAAAAAACAAAACAAAATAAATAAGTAAATAAATATAATAACGAATAAAAAATTAAGAAAATAAAATTAATATTACTGTACCTACAAAGCAGCCATCTTTACTTATTCCAAGAATAAGTATTTCCGACCTTTCGTTAAATAATTCATTGTAGGAAGCTCTGACAAGTTTATCCTTCAGACATAAATTACAATATTCATCCCCCGTTTAATATTCACAGTATTTTTTACAATCTCCCATTGTCATATAGCATCTGTACCAAGGTTCTTATTAAATTCTCACATATATTTCGATAAACTAGTTCTTAGCCTATATTCCGTGTGCAAATCTACTTCTATGATAGTATTATCTTTTTTTAAAGGTCCCTACGTAGAACTTCTTTTAATATTTCTTCCAACGTTACTATCGTTAGGTTTACATTATACTCTATACACTGAAACTGACACTTTCCCTTGAGGGGGCAGTTAGTTTTATTTGTACAACTGCATTTAGGGGGCGCAGTACGATGATTATTCCTTAGTTTTCCAATGTTACTTTTATCAATTAAACTTGCCCCATTAGACATAATTCTGTTATATAATTTAATTGTATTGCTGCTAAATATTTTGCATAGGCTACTTCGAAAGTTGTTTTTTTTTTGACAACCAAAAGAATTTTTAGCCTGTCTCATTAGCTCCAGCCATATTGTATGGTGGCTTAAAGGATACTTTTTTCTTTGCTTTATTGTTTTTATTAGGTATACGAGGATCGTTAAATAAGTTTCCAGACTATTTTCGTATGGGCACTTTTATTCATAGTACACTCATGAAACTCTAGTCTCTTTCGAAGTAATCTCCTCCGGCTGCAATGCACTCGTACTGTTCCAACAATTTCTGGAAGGCTCCATGGAAGTCCTCTTGTGTGAGCGTGTCAATCACCTTCGTCATAGCCTCTTTCATCTCCTCAATTGTCTCATAACGACAGCCTCTGAGCTTAGGGAATAAGCAAAAGTTACAGGGAGCAAAGTCTGGACTATCGGGAGGCTGAGGAACTGTTTGATGCCCCTCTTGCTCACATAATCTGTGACAAGGATGGAGTTGTGGACTGGTGTATTGTCCTGGTGAAAATACCACTGACCCGATTTGAAAAGTGCTGGCCTCTTCCTAAGGAATCTCTTCCTGAACTCCTTTAAAACCTCATCATAGTATTTCTTGTTGATTGTCTGTCCAGTGGGAACCCAGTACATGTAGATCATGTCAGTGCTTTTAAAAAAAAGGGATCATCGAAAGTTTGTGGGTGGATTTGCTTTGTCTGGCTTTCTTGGGTCTGGGAGAGCCAGCATGCTTCCACTGGTAACTATCTCTTGGTCTCTGTGTCATAGCACTAGATCTAGCTTTCATCGCATGGCATTTTTTCCAAGTTTAAAACAGAATTTTATTGCATATTGTTCTTCTAAAGTCCAGATTGCATTTTTGAAATTCACCAGCTGTGACAATTAGGTTTTAGTAGGGTGTATTCCAATTGCTGCTGTAGCTGTTCATTTGAAGCTGAAATAAAAAAAATTGGCCTGTCATCTCATAAGATGTATAGCAATAATATACTGAATTTTCAAGAGTCTACGACTGTTTTCAATGCCAGTACAAAAAAGTCTGGAAACTTATTGAGTGCACCACGTATTTGCAGTTTCATTCCTAGACTTATAAACAAGTTTGGCCTTATAGCCGCTGTTTTTATAGCGCTGCCTTGTATTCCTCTTTGTTCTTTGTGTAGATACCAATATTAGAAGAATTAGTGGATAATCTAAAAATGATACCGTTTGGAATATGCTTGAAATCCTCTCTAGAACGGTTACAACCTTCATTAATATAAGATGGTAATTGTTTTTCTTTTCCAAAATGGGAACACGGTACCACTTAAGTCTGACATCTAAATAATCCGTAATTTTTAAATTATCTTGAATATCCAACTTAAATCCAAAGTTATTGAACAAGCAAAGTAATTTTTTCCTAATCATATCACTTTTTCTAGGAATTTAGTCATCCACAATAATCAATCCATCATCTCTCTAAAGTCTATGGTTACAGGGGTCAATAATAATTTTGAGGAGGTATGACAATAAGCACCCAATAAATCAGACAATTTAGCCCCGCTGAATGGGGTTATCGAAGTAATCTCTAGCACTATTTTAATACACAATTCCTCATTATGGTACAGTATCGATTTACGACAATGCTTAAGGATATTAATATTAGCTTCTGATATCACTATATATTTCTTAGCCACCTTTAATGCCTCGCGTGCGGCCTTTTCTGTAATAGACGGGTAAACTTCCCAATTATTTAACAAAGGACCATGAATCATATTAGGCTTAATCGTTAAACCATTTAATACAGTCATTTGGGTCACGCCCTTGATTTAGATTTAAAGCAGTTCTGAATGTACCGCAAATATCTTGCAAAATTACCTTACTAATTATTCCCATTTGCGTTTTGGAATGATTAATCAATCTACACAGCGGGCTACTATGGAAATAACCTTTATGATCCTTTAGACAATTATTTTTTCTATCTTCCACTTTGAATTAGTAAGCTAATAATTTAGCTTCTTTATTCAACGCAGCATCTAAACTGGGTGGGACTTTTTTGATGCTTAATAACTTCTTTATGATTGTCTTTATTGGGAATCCTTTTGAGATTATGATTCTTAATCTTAGAATTAATTTTTATTTATAGCGGGCATTTTGTCCTCATCTTGGTAGTGTTTTTGTTGTTTCTTCTCACTACGTTTTGGCCAAATTTCACCTCTGTCCATCTTTAAGGGAATAACCGCGATCTCTGTAAGGAATGCTGAGTCTTGTAACCGTATCCCCAGTAATTACTGCCTTCCATAGTTGTTGTCTATCGCACCACGTTTTTGACCAAGTAAACCTCTAGCCGGCTTGGGTAGGAATTGAAACCGCTATCTTCTGACAATGCTTGCCTGCAACCGTTCAGACTTCACGCCTCTATCCGCTGCGCAACGGGTCCCGTGGACAAAAAGTCTGCAATAAATAAAATTAAATCCCAACTTTTTTATGCTTCATCTACTTACGCGGTGCCTTCAATAAGTTTCATGACTTTTTTTTGTACGGGCATTGAAAATTGTCATAGACTCTTAAAAATTCCGTATGATATTGCGATACATTTTATAAGATGACTGACCAATTTTTATGATTTCAGCTTCAAATGAACAGCTACAGTAGGAATTGGAATACACCCTACTAATGCCTGATTGTCACAGATGGTGAGTTTCAAAAATGCGATCTGGAATTTAGAAGAACGATATGCAATAGAATTCTTGGAAAAATGCCAGACGATGAAAGCTGGATCTAGTGCTATGACCCAGAAAACAATAGACAGAGTTCCCAGTGGAAGCATGTTGAATCTCCTAGACCCAAGAAGGCCAGACAGAGCAAATCCACCCACAAACTTTCGATGATCCCTTTTTTTGAAAGCACTGACATGATCTACATGTACTGGGTTCCCACTGGACAGACAGTCATCAAGGAATACTATGTTGAGGTTTTAAGGGAGTTCAGGAAGAGATTCCTTGGGAAGAGGCCAGCACTCTTCAAATCGGGTCAGTGGTATTTCCACCAGGACAATGCACCAGTCCACAACTCCATCCTTGTCACAGACTATTTGACCAAGATGGGCATCAGACAGTTCCTCACCCTCCCTATAGTCCAGACCTGACTCCCTGTGACTTTTGTTTATTCCCTAAGCTCAGAAGCTGTCGTTTTGAGACAATTGAAGAGATGAAAGAGGCTATGTCGAAGGTGATTGACACGCTCACACAAGAGGACTTCCATGGGGTCTTCCAGAAGTTATTGGAACGATACAAGTGCATTGCAGCTGGAAGATATTACTTCAAAAGGGACTTGAGTTTCATGTGTGTACTATCAATAGAAATGCCCATACGAAAAAGATCTGGAAACTTATTTAATGATGCTCGTATATTTATCAGGGGTCATTTTATATAAGTTACCCGATTCGTCCTCCTTTAACAAAATTTTACTATTACCTTCAATATCTCGAAGGTTATTCCTTATCTGTTGTTTTATGAATCGGACTCAAAAGTTTATCTTAAGAAATCATGTTGGAGTTTTTTCTTTTAACTCAGCAAGTGTTATTGTTTGATTATTTACAAGTAGTTGACCTAATTAGTAGAGTGTCTACCAATGGTCCGGGAAACCGGTGTTCAATCCCAGTTCGAGTCATATCGAAGACTCAAAAAATGGTACTTGATGCCGCCTTGTTTAACACTCAGCATGATAAGGTAAGTATCAAAGGTAAAGTGGAGCCATCCAGGATTAACCTCGGAGTAGTACCATGTAATTTTTCCTGTATATTACCTTGTGTAATATTTGTTTTATTTGCTAACTGTATTATTTGGATTTTTTTCTTACCGTAAGAATTATGGGATAATAATAAAAAATATTCAATTACTTAAAGATTTAGTTAATTCAGCTGTGCACTTTTTAAGTTCCACGCGTAATGGAGCTAAAACATGAACCTCATTTTTTAAAACAATGCACCTAAAAAAAACTTCAGTATAAATTTGGGTAGCAAAATAAGATGGAATCTTTTATGTCAAATATGAGATTGCCCAGTCTGCTGGGGCTGGAAAATACACCGACTGCTTCTCTGCAGAGGGGTAAGACCCACCCACCAATGAGTGTCCTAGATATTACACTAAACAATCTGATGGTGAGGTTCCAGCAATGCTGGAGCTTTGGAGAATGCGAAGTACCCCTTCATTGCCATCGCTCCCAGGTCCACTCTGGCCCGGAGTGGTAGCACCTGATAAGGGTCTTATCTATGGGTTAAATAGAACTAAATGATAGTTGGCGTTTACTGTTTTTATACATTTAAACTGCGTATTAATGCTGAACTGGATTGTTTAAAATAAAACAGTTTTGACATTAAAACTGCGTACTAATGCTAAACTGAATTGCTCGAAATAGAACTGTTTTGAATTAGAACTGTTTTGACATTGAAATTGTATTTACACTAAACTAAATTGTTTAACATAGACCTTTTTTTCACTCGGGAACTGTACTTATACTAAACTGAAGTAGCTGAACTAGAACTGCTTGATTAAACTGTGTAGCTTAAAATAGAAATGTTTTTCACCATCAAACTGTATTTACATTTAAACTGCGTGCTTATGCTAAACTGAATTATTTGAAATTGAACTGTTTTTGACATTGAAACTGTACTTACACTAAACTGAATTGTTATATAACTGCTTGAATAAACTGAATTGTGTCACGTGGTGTCCCACTGAAACGATAGAAATAAAATTAATACTATCCTCCCGTTTGAATGAACAGTAGCAAGCCGTCAAAGAGTGACCGTTAAGAAAGAATGTAGGTCACAGAGGGGATACCAATAGATGTTGGTACTTGGTAACCTCACTCAGGTCACCGGACACCAAGAGGAAGAAGAGAGAAGCCAAATGATTGGCTGGGACCCCAAAACGGAAGTGGGGACTCCTTCCCGTCAGCGGAAATCGATAGTAAGAAAGTTAGTTTTTGGACATGGTTCGTAGGAGACAGAACCAAAAGCCAAGTACTCCGGGTGAAGAAGATGAAAAAATATCTGCGAGACACGAAGAAGCCATTTTCTTCAAGCCAGTGTTAAAAATAGCATAAAGTCTATTAGCCCGTAAAAGAAGAAAGATTCTCCAGTGGAACCCCGTCGAAAAATAAGATAAGTAACTTTGGGACTATTTCTCCTTATACCCAATTTTATATACCTCTCTCTCTCTCTCTCTCAATTTAAAGAAAAACGAAAGAACAGAAAAGAAGAAAGACATTTATGTTCATGGACTGTTCAATTATTATATATTTGACACTTTGAAGGTGTATATAATTATAGTAAAAGATTCATGTATTTTAATGTTACCACGTGGTCTAAGTTGTTATTTGCAGTGTCTTCTACGAGTTTGTTACTTCATGCTTCCTCTTCAGCTTCTATTCGCCTTATGTTATCTTGCTTAGAATTGTCCTATTAATTCCTTTAAAATATCACACGGGAAACCGGAGTTGCCGACTACTACAATATAATATTATTACGACTAAACCTATAGGTCCATATCTTCCATTGTCTAGGGGAGGAAGGAAAGCGACATGGTGGGTGTGTGGATAGTGTGAAATTTGGAACCCCTTGCCAGCGGCGGTCAGTCTAGCCCTAAATTAATCCCTCACGTAATATGCCAGTTTTTATATGCCTGAGAAAAAAACTCTGAACGAGGACATATTCTATAAGGGATCAAGTGCCAACCTGCCCCGTCTTCACACGTGCAAAAATAAAGTCCCATTTTGGGATTTTAGTCAATTTGCCGTCACAATTGTTTGAAGTAGAAATGTTTTTGACAAGCTGTGTCCTCATGCTAAACTGAATTGTTTGAAACAGGACTGATTAGTTATATAAAAATAGATTTGACGTTAAATAACCTACAAAGGTTGATATGCCATAAAACCCAACAAACCAAACCATCAAATATGAGATGGAAAGCATAGGTTTTTTTCTTACAAACAATTTTCAGACTAGATCCTAGAATACAAAAGAGCACTTTGAGTTTAAAACCAATGACGCCACCTCTCATTATAAAGAATTAGATACGTTTGAGTCTGATTTCATTGGGTTCAACGAAGATATTTACATTTCGCATAACGTTAAAACCCTCGGGGAAAAGTATGAATCAAATAATTCTCATTCCAACTCTGGCTAAATGGTAAGATAGTCTTGGGTCTTGAATTTTGAAATGGCAACTGATTCCGGGGAAAGAAAACTCTGAATTCAAATTAGTTAAACTTCATTTTGACAAAATTTCCCTTGTGTTTTACTCGAGCCGCGGATTTGAGTAAATACACATAACTTATATATGGAGAGATTGGTTTGTTTTGCTTTTATAGCATATCAACCATTGTAGGTTATTTAATGCCAAATCCATTTTTATTCTAATAAAGATTTACTTCAACCAATTTATCTAACATAGTTAAACAGTTTAAATGTCAAAACAGTTCTATTTCAAACAATTCAGTTTAGCATAAGTACAGTTTAGTTCTATTTAACCCATTGATAAGATCCTATCTGGTGCTACAAGAGTGGACCTGGGAGCGATGGCAATAAAGGGGTACCCTGCATTCCCGAAAGTTCTAGCATTACTGGAGCCTTACCATCAGATTGTTTAGTGTCATATCGAAGACACTTGTTGGGGGAGTCTTACCCCTCTGCAGAGAAGAAGTCGGTGTATTCTCTAGCTCCAGTCGACGTGGCCCTAAATAGAGAGATTAATATAAAATTTTAAAAAATAATGCGAATTAAATATTCTATCAATGTTGTATAAAATATCGTTTCCAACAGTAGATGTCTGGACGTTAATCATCAACTGGAATATAAAGAACCCAGGCAGTTTGTCAGACAACTACATCATGTTGTCCGTCAGCGCAATGTTATGATAGCACAATAGATTGTGAATTGATGCGAACATTTTTATCATTAAGGGTTTCGGCCAATATGTCCTCCGGCCCTCTTCAGGTGTTTGTCGAACTCGGGAACCTTCACGTCCTTTATTGAATCCACGGGGGTCGCCTGTTCTGATTCCGTTAGCCATAACTGGGTACTAGTGTTAAATATTCCTGTATTGTTACTCGCCTGTAGTGAGGATTGAACCTGAAACCACCAGATGATTGTTAAAAACTTAGGGAACCAACGCCTGGACAATTCAGAGTGACTTTTTGGGACTTATAAACTTAATGTTCTTACTTGACCAGAATTACTACAATCATGTATGATTTTTTACCCGTGTTCATATTCAGATTTTTTTTTTTTTCATCTAGCCTTCTTAAATATCGGTTCCCATATTGTATTCAACTCTATACTTGGTCTACTCAGCAGGTCATTGCAGACCAACGTATGTGCTGATTCCTTAAGGCGTCTAATCCTCCAATGTTCAGCCCTATACGAACATATTCTTTAAAACGTTAGAGTTACATATTTCACGGAGGCGGCTTGGATCTTCCAGAGTCATGCCGGGGTTACTGTCGGAGCCGATATGATGCAGAAATAACCCGAAATCGGCAATGAAGACAGTTGCATCACTGAAGATCTCCCTGATGCAACTAAGATGTATGATTGAAACGTGTATTCTACCATAAGCCTAGTGTATATTCGCATTTACAGACCTGACACAAAATTTTGCGCTAAAATATCTTGAGGTTGATTTATATTTAATTGAAAACCGCAATTTACGGTATATATATATATATATATATATATATATATATATATATTGTCATCCACAGAAAGACTGTTTCGTTCTATCAGAACTCTTCAGTGTGGCTAGACAGGCTAGATTCCCGAAGCTGGGATTGAAATCTGGTTGACTGAAACACCAGATTCTACCTCTCAGCCACGAGGAAACCAGCGCAAGCGAAGGAAATTTAAATGCTTATGTATTACATTTGTTTACATATATCTACTTAACGGCTAGCGAGAGCTCAATTCATTTGAAGAGCCTTGCTTTACGCTAGTGGCAACCATTTATATATATATATATATATATATAAGTTAGCGACCGTAGTCGAGGGCGGCTACTGTGTGTGTTGATGTTTTGGTTTGGTTTCATGACATATTAACCATTATAGGTTATTTAATGCCAAATCCTTTGTATAGATATCTATTAAATATCTATGATTTGTAAATATGTTTTAATGACATTTTTAAACGAGCCTAACCTCATTTTCTTGCCCGCCAGTTAGATGATTTCAAGCGTTGCTATCAAAGTACGTATAATTCCATTTACTATTAATCCTTTCTTTGCACACAGTTAAATGGTTCCAAGTATTGCTTTGTATATCTAACATTTCAATTCAACATCTGCTATTAGTTTATTCACAGTTAAATGATCAAATACTTCTATTTCAAACAATTCAATTTAGCATGAGTCATTTGTTTTGAACATGAGATAAATGTCAAACAGTTCTACTTGACCCACAGATAGGACTCTATCAGATTTTACCACTTCGGGTCAGTGAGGACCGGGAAGCGAAGGCAATGATAGTGTTATCTGCATTCCCTAAAGCTCCAGCATTACTGGTGCCACACCATTAGATTTTTTCGTGTCATATCTAGAACACTCGTTGCGGGGGTCTTACCCCTCTGCAGAGATGCAGTCGGTGTATTCTCCAGCCCAAGCTGACTGGGATAATGTGTGTCTGTGGGTGTGTGTGTGTTAAAAATGACATGACATATTTAAGGGAAAAACGCTTTCAACTCAAAGAAAACGTTGAAAGAACATAACGTACTTACATCTAAGGCCGTTGGCTTAGATGCTTTTAAGAATAATTCTTTTTATGTGAACTTTCGAGGAAACCTTTCTTTTTTGTCTCTTGGTGATAATAAAAAGAAAACTTGTTTGATGCCATCAACAAGATGTAAGTCTGAGTTGTTGATATGTGTTCGTCTTCGTCTAATTTGTTGATAAAATATGTAGTGAAAAATATAACAGTAACGTCTATTTCTGTCTGATATATATTTCTAGACGTGCTATCTGACTTTAACGTCCAGGTCACTTGGAGATATTTGCAGCTGAAGTGTTTGTGTCCCTGTTTATATATATATATTTTTTTTTTCTTTAAAGAAAAAAACCAAAGACCGGTTATTTTAGGATTATGAATTCATTTCCATCCTGTTTTGTGTTTCTGATGTAAACCAAAAACACGAAGAAAAATATAACAGGACTTCTTCAGATCTTATGGATAAAATAAAATCCATAAGATCATAAGATTTTCTTCGTGATTTTGGTTTACATCAGAAGCACAAAACAGGATGGAAATAAATTTATAATCCTAAAATAACCGGTCTTTGTTTTTTTCTTTAAAGAAAGTATTGTTCTGTAATATTGAATGATTTTCTTGTCCTGAAGGAATTACTCCCAACTCTGGTTTAACTGGACCAAATAATACTATATATATATATATACGTGTGTGTGTGTGTGTGTGTGTACGACAGTATTTAGGTTACGATGACAATAACTGTCATTAGAACTTCTTTAACAATATTCTTTGACAAATAATGCAAAATTCAGGCGTTGAAGGATATAAATGATTATCTAATTTTTTTTTTTAAATTCTTTTGTAATAAATTTAATTTCTACTATTACAGATACTACAATCAAATACTTGATGTCGATGAGTTGTGCTTTGATCCCAAGCATATTGTTTTAATCTTGGCAGTGTTCGCGGCAGACGATCCAAGAAACAATTATGAATGGTCTCAGTTTAAACTATATAAATATATTATTTAAAAGGTGTTTCTTTTATGTTTGACTTTCAACAGAGTGAACGAAATTATATTTTATGGAGACTAAAAGAATAAATCTTATAAGAAAAGAATCAAAATGAAATTACTTATTGTTTTGTACAAAAGTCTTCAGAATAGAGTGGATAAAGTATGTCTGTATATGTATGTGTGTGTGTGTATGTATGTGTGTACGTGTATATATATGTACATACGATGTATATATGTACAATATCACCAACAATTAAGTAGACAAGTACTAACAAAACACACACATCCTAATGAGTTGAGTCTTCGCTAATGAACTGGTAGACTGAGTTTCAATCCCAGGTCGAGTCATACTAAAAACTCAAACAATCGTACTTGATGCCACCTTGCTGAACACTTGGCATTATAAAGTAAGGATCAATGATAAAGTGGAGCAATCCAGGGGATAGAGTAAATCCTTCCTCTAAACCTGGGTGTAGAAGCTATTGAAAAGGGAGCCTTCGGGTCACCCTCGACTATGGTCACCAACTTTACTTTTACCTATATATATATATACACATAGAAACGTACATATATATATATGCATATACATCCATGAAAACGTTTATATATATATATATATATATGCTAGATAAGGCAGAAAAGTTCATTCGATAAAAAATCCATATGGTGACGTCATGTCAGCTGTTGAGTTTTTGACAGTTGGGATGTAAGTACTGCGACACGGATCGAAAAAAATAATTTTCTTTTAGCCCGTAGATACGAACATTTCATTGTTTCAAATGGAAAATTATATGATTAAAACTGATATTATTTATTATTATCAATTTAACTCTCAAACCAACATAATTTATATATAGTGAAAACATATATATAGTGTGACGGCAAATTGACTAAAAATCCCAAAACGGGACTTTATTTTCGCACGTGTGAAGACGGGGCATGTTGGCACTTGATCCCCTATAGAATAAGTCCTCGTTCAGAGTTTTTCTCTCAGGCATATAAGAACTGGCATATTACGCGAGGGATTAATTTAGGGCCATACTGACCGCTGCTGGCAAGGGGTTCCAAATTTCACACTATCACCCACCCACCAGGCCGCTAAACTTCTTTCCCCTAGATAATGGAAGAATATGGACCTATAGGTTTTAGTCGTAATAATATTATAGTGTAGTAGTCGGCAACTCCGGTTTCCCGTGTGATATTTTAGGAATTAATAGGACAATTCTAAGCAAGATAACATAAGGCGAATAGAAGCTGAAAAGAAAGCATGAAGTAACAACATAGACCATGTGGTAACATAAAAATATATGATTCCTTTACTACAGTTATATACACTTTCAAAGTGTCAAAACATATAATAATTTGACAGTCCACGAATATAAATATCTTTTCTTGACTTTCGTCTTTCTTCAAGTTGAGAGAGAGAGAGAGAGAGGTATACAAAATTTGGGTATAAAGGAGAAACGTCCCAAAGTTACTTATCTTATTTTTCGATGGGGTTCCACTGGAGAATCTTTCTTCTTTCACGGGCTAATAGATTTTATTCTATTTTTTTACACTGGCTTGAAGAACCCGGGGTCCTTCGTGTCTCAGGTATTATTTTGTCTTCAACCCGGAATACTGGCTATGGTTCGTTTGCCCGCTACGAACCCTGCTCAAAAAACTGCTTTCTTATTATTTACTTCCACTGAGGGGAAGGGGTCCCCACTTCCGTTTTGAGGTCGCAGCCAATCATTTGGCTTCTCTCTTCTCCCCCTTGGTGTCCGGCGACCTGAGGTTACTAAGTACCAACACCTGTTGATACCCTCTGTGACCTACATTCTTCCTTAACGGTCACTTTTTTTTGACGGCTAGATACTGTTAATTCAACGGGAGGATAGTATTAATCTTACCTCTATCGTCTCCGTGGGCTATCACGTGACAATATATATATATATATATATATATATATTCATGGAATTCTGTTGTTTGTTTCAATGTTGCAGATTTCTTTATTAAACAATACCTAACTATATCTCTTTTGACTGCATAATGTTCAACTTGAAGCATTGAATATCAAAACCTGGTATGTTTTAATAAGAAAATTGGAAGGGGTATACTTGTCTCTCGGCTATATTGTATGTATGTATGTATTTATGTAAACACAGAATCCTTTGAGAATAGCCGTATGTAGTACAGCGCTTACAAACGTCTTATTCGCAAAGGCGACAGGGTCCAGCATCGGGTCCACAAAGTCACCATGATAATTGTGACATGTATGGAAAATTGTGGCTACCTCTGGCTGGTCTCAAAAGCCATCTGCCTAAATGTGCAAAATCTATCTTGCACCCAAATAATGTCACAGCAAACAAAACTGATCGGTTGTGCTACTTCTGTGGCAAAATTTGACGCAGTTTTGCTGGCCTGAAATGTCACCTACGAACACATACAATTTAACGGTGGAGTCGTTGGGAGGAGAGGACATGAGATAAAGGAGGTGGTCAAGCTCGAAACTGAGGGGACAGCCATCATGTTTGTATGTATGTATGTCTATTCAAAAGATCGAGCCGTTTTGTTGATAAATTGTATTTATACTATTTCAATTTTTTGTAAGCAAGAAAAATAGAAATTATACACCTTTATTAATTATCAGTTAGTGTGCTACGTCTGCTTAAGATAGGACTTTGACGTTGAAGTAACCGAGTTTGAACTCCTGTCGTGCCATTACATTCACTTTGGGAAAGTTAAAGACCTCCTTATCTCTCAAGCTATGAATTAAATAGTGCTGCTATTATTTTTCTGCAAGGACGGCTTTGATTATAAATAAACGATGTAGGTTGTTATGCGATAAAACAAAGAAACCGAAATCGAAAACGTGTTAAAGATAAGCATCATCTTAATATCATCCACCTTTGTTTCATGTCGCTACAGAGAAATAACAACTAGCCACTGGAACGTACGTTTGCTAATAATATTTTTCTCCTTTCGTACCAGGCGCGATCCTGGTATTTTTCCAAATTTTCGCTTGCTTTCTTTTTAATTCTCTGGTTCGCTGAATCAACTGCATGTACAATCTGGCATTCTCTTTGACTTTTTCTATAACTTTTCTTTTGATTTTTATTCTTGTTTATGGCTCTTAGATCCGGTCTTCTCTTTCGGACGTGTTGTTATTGTTCCTTAGGAGATTCAAACCACTGTTAGCTGATGGTTTTTCACTGGAGTCCGAGTGACAGCAAGTCTCCACAAGTCATCCTGACTCTTAGTATTACGGCCGATCTTAACAATGTTGTATTTTGTGTATATATGTATGTCCATATAGGGGCCTAGACATATTTGTGTGGTTATTTTGAGTGTGTGTGTGTGTGTGTATGTGTGTGACCGGATGTATTTTTTGCGGTAAACACCATTTCAACGTTGAAATATTAGTGGAGTTGTATAGATAAAAGTAGAGCTATGACTTAAAAGAAGTTTTAACTTTATTTCACATCTTTTAGTTTTGTTATATAGTCATCTACAGCATCATGCAGCATCATAACGGCACAATAATAGACAGACGCACGATGATAAAGACGCAGTAATAAACGACGCACACAGAAAGACGCATGAAGACTTCTTTATAAAATATTTTACCTCTCACCTGATTTGTAAGGTTTCGAAAAGGGTTACTCAAAGTTTGCGTGGGAGAAGGAGCTGGAGACTGAACATAACTGAAATAATTTGACCCCGAAGTTATGGCCGTCAGCGTTGTGTCTTTCTCGTTCTCCATGGTTGCTCAACCGGAGCACTGGCTTTCCTTACTACATTCCGTCCTACTCCACTCCAACTATACTGCTTGTCCTCAACTCTACTCATCTGTCTGCCTTCTGTTCAATTCGTCGGCCTTAAATTATCTTCAAACTCCCACGCGGTGATATGGACACACCTCCACGCCTCCGCAACTTCTTCCGATATCTAGCGACCGGGATGTGTAACTTCCGCTACCTTTGGAATGGCGTGTGTGATCGTCATCGAGCGGAAATAACTGTCATGCAGTTCAGAGGTCACTCTCTTCCGGTGCGTCAGTCTATGAGAGTATAATGGGATTTTTTTTTTACCTCTTCCCATTTCATCAGCCAATTTCCGCCCACGCGATTTCCTCTCATAACTGCCATTAGAATGTGTCACTTCCTTCCGGTGCATCACCTTGAATGGCATTTTTGGCTGGGTCAACAGGTCAAAACATAACAGTTTCTTCTGGAAACATACAGTCAGGCAATGTTTTTATGTTCGGTCTACGGGTGACCAAAAAGTATAAATCAGGGAAAATTCACCTCTGCATACATACAAGTAAAGTGAATCGGCTAGGCGGAAAACAAGTACAGAGGAGATGCGCTGAGAGACCTGAGATTGAAGAAATATAAAGGAAAGAAGATCACAGATACAGGAAGGACCAGAGAGATGCAGGGGTGGAGCAGACGACGCCAAGACTGAAAACTAAGCACTCAGCGAGAAATTTTACTTTTTTTATTTACCTTGGGTAAGTCTGCTGTCCGTGTCAAAGATAACAGTTTAATATCTATCTTTACATAACACACACTGTTGGGTATTTTAAATAACCGTTAATTAGTCCTAATGATATTATATTAGATCTCGCGAGTTTTCATGCCCGTGTAAACTGATCGTTTTTCACTGGGGGCCGAGTGACAACAAGTCCCTTCAAGTCAGCAGAACCCATCTCAGTATTCTGGCTGGTTTTTGTAATGTAGTAGTTTCGATAGTCTTAGCTCAACCTCCGATTTCCAACTCTTCCGGTGTGTGCCCTTTGTGGACTACTCTGAGCGCACCTAAGAAGACAATGACGACTATCACCATTATTATTATTGTCCTTTTATACTACCTGTGTAATATTACGGACGGGCGCCGTCATTAAATTGCGGCGTTCTAAAGGTTAAAGAAGATTCGAGCACATCAACTGTCATCAGTCATTGGGTACAAAGGTCTGACGATCAAAAAAATGTTACGAACCTCGCTCGTGCAGGCAGAGTGACCAGTAGAGAAAAAGTGTTATTCAAATATAATTGGGCGTGAACTTTCACGTGTTGCATTACTGTTCCACTGGTGAGCATCGAACCTTCAGGAACCTTCAAATTGATTCCATCAAATCGTTATATAAGAAAATCAAGTAGCGAGATTTTGGCAGTTCAAGACAGGTTTTCAAACAGGTTTCAACAGAGGTTCACGCCGCACGACGCATGTCATATAGAGCCCAGCCTGTCATAGCAATCCGACTGATATGATAAACATCAACAGGCCGACGATAAAAACGCCGCTGCCATCACCAAGAAGAGGAAGGTGAACCTTTTCTGCGAACGCTAACTAAAGTGCACGGAGGGAAAGAGTGATAAAGAAAGAAGACGTTTGATAGCGACAAAAAAAAAGAAGGCGAGGAAGAACGCTATTGAACGAACTTTTTAACAACAGTCCGCTGTAATTCCCGAAAATAAATTTTCTATTTTCTTCCTTGAGATTCAAATTTCGAGTGTTTCTTTTCTATGAATTCATTTCTTTTTATCAAGCACAAGGCTTTCATTTTTTTGGTCCTATACTACACCAGTATGCCATAAAGAATGGAATCAACCACTTTCTCACAAACCTAAATAGAATTATAATCTGTTGCTGTTGAATCTGTTTATGAAGATTCCATTTTGTCTAGACCCGTTTTATTATGTATGGTTTCATTTGTCAGTTGCATATTCCTCAACTTTTGACTTTCAAAGGCAAGGCTTAGAATTATGTATTTCGACTATGTCGAGTGTTTCAATGGCGTCCAGGCTTTCAGGCCTTCTGCTTCATATTCGCCAAGAGTGGCTTCGTTATTAAAGTAACAATACCGATATAATTCGACTGCAGGTATTATACAATAAGATTTACTGAATAAAATAAAGGGAGGAGACTATTCAATAGGTTGGTGGTTCACGTGACGATATCATGATATATGTAATGATTATAGTCGTTGATATATATATATGTATATATATGTGTGTCATCCGCAGAAGAAACTTTTTCATTGTATCACAACTCGTCAGTGAGGGTAGACACACAAGACGTTTCGAACTGGGATCGAAACCCAGCAAACTTTACGTTGGCCTGATAACCCCACAGCCATCATAACATAAGGTAAGGAATTTAACGTATATACATAAACTTTCTTTTGTTTACTTCGTTAGAAGAGCCTTGCATTACGAGAGTGGTAACCGTTAATTCCTTCCACAAACGGCTCAACTGCCCCCCCATGGTCTGGGGCCGGTAGCATTTATATTGTCATTCACAGACTAACTGTTTCGTTGGATAACAACTTATCAGTGTGGCCTGGCAGGTGAGACGATTCGAACTGGGATCGAAACCCGGCTAACTTTACGACAATCTGATGACATAACCCCAAAGCTATCAGCAGCCCCAATGCAAGCGAGGGAATTTAACGTATATGTTTTTTGCATGTATAATTTTCAAACGACTATATATATATATATATATATATATATATGTATATAAATATATTCATTCTAAAAAACTACAGTATATAAAAAAGATACTGTCACGTGCGTTTGATCACAACACTTATTGATTCTTAAGAAAACGTGAAGGATAGTTCCAGATATAAATCAAGTGATTATATTCTCTTTTTTATGATAATTATATATATATATATATGTGTGTGTGTGTGTGTGTGTGTGTGTGTGTGTGTGTGTGTGCATATATATATATATATGTAAAAAAAGCAATATTTAAGTGAAATAACTTATTGAAGCTCGGGGCTGTAAGTAGTTAATGTGTTGGACTGCGAAATCTTTGCAACTGAGTTCGAATCCCAGTCATTATAATTCGTTCACGTTCGCACTAAGTCTTGAGAAAGTTATGAAATCCCTTATTTCCTCAGTGACAGGTTAAATAGTACCAATTCTGCCGTTCTTTAAGTATGCTTTTGCTGCACTTATAGAAGGGCACTGGAAGTACTATCAATCTTAAACAAAGAAACTAAACCAACTGAAACCATAATTGTTTATAAAATCTATAAGTGGATTAAAAACATATCGCTAATCGTATTCCATTTAACTGCAGATTTTAAAATAGTACACTATAACAATTATTAATCCTCAATCACAATGCCTTAGACAAAAGAGGAAAAAATAATTTGTGTCTCTATTTATTTGAAGACAAAATCATTCAAAACTGTCTCAAAATAAATGCAACCTATTTATATGATAATGATTTATTACTGAAACAAGAATCTCAAAAAAAGATTCCATGTCCTGGAAGTTGATATAATAACAATTTATAAAAATAAAATTGATTTAATATCTCTTGCTCAAAGGATGTACTTTTCAGGACGTGTTCCAAATGACCGCCATTGTTCTTGTCTCAGTATTAAATCATTATCATATTAATGGGTTACATCTATTTTGAGACACCCTGTATATATAATTTTATGTCAACTATAGTAGCTAAAGTAGCAGTTGCAGTCATAGAATATGTCCCCTAATCGTACGAACCCTGGACACTATTCCACATCTGATTATTTGTTGAGGCGTTAAAAAATAAATGAACAAATAAATAAATGAAAGAAGATTAAAAGAACCGACTAAGAGCACTTGAACATTTTCAAAAATGATACGCTAGTCGTAAGTTACGTTTTGAAGAACATTCTATGAGCTAAAAAAAAAAGAGAAGCTAATTGTAAAACACACATTTGATTAAAAAATGCAAAAATAAAAAATAGTTTCTTACCCGATATTACATGCATCGAGTTGATCACCGTTATCTTCATCCTTATTATTTGTAAAATCGTGGAATTAATTGATTTAGTTACCGTGATGACAGTCGAAGTGGTGTTGTCAGAAATGATACCCCCGTCATTAAATGAAGACGTCAAAGAAACGATCATCAAAGGTGATTCGATTTACGCTTTTCGTATGTTTGTTTGTCTCTTTCTGAAGGAAAATAATTTTTGTTATCAATTTCTTTTGATTTTTTTTTATTTACATGTCGTTGCCATTTATTTTGTTTTATTTGTAATTTATTCTCTAGCCGTTTTAACAGCTCCTTATCACCGGCAATTATTAGCTTTGGCGGTGAAAAAGAATTTAATTCATTATCTTCAAATGAAATAAAGTCATCCAAATAAATATTTAAACAAATGAATAAAAAAAGAAAGAAATAAACAAGAACAAAAAATGGAAATTTGTGTGTTACTCATTCACCATTTTCTAACAGGTTTTCGTTCTATCTTTATTTTTAATTTGACATTCCAAATTTCATACAGATGTCTGTGCCCCGGGGACTCTATCAAAGAATATTTATATTCGAGTCTTCTCTAGATCTTTTTCTTACATGTTGTTCCTTTTTAACCGAACTAGATATATATTTGTGTTCAAGTTATTTCTTTAAGTTTTTACCTCATCATTTGAAATAAGCTAATACGATTGTTGTTTGGAGTTTAATGGCATACCATGCCTTCTGGGTTATTTAAAGCCAAATACAGTCTTTATATAATATTTGGAAGTGAATAGTTTGCAGGTAACTTTATTTTTAAACGGGCAGTTTGAGCTCATTTGTTGGCACACAGTTAAATGGTTCTAATTTTGGAGGTGCCCGTGGTGTAATGGTTATCGTCGTTGGAAATGGAGACGGCGACACGAGTTCAAATCCTGGACGAGACTGATTGCATTTCTCATAGCACTAATACACTTGGGAAAGGTATAAATTCAAATATTCTCCCTCCGGCTATGGGTAAATAGTAGGACAGACTAGGTTCTTCAGCCTTGGTGAGGCAACTAGTCTAGGAGAAGGAAAACTCTGGATTCAAACCTGTGAAACTCCGCTTAAAAATTGACCTTGTGTCATATCCTGCCCGAGCGGAGGGGTTGGTAAATAGGATTAAATGGTTCTAATGTTGTATTTTAACGTTAGCAATTCTATTTATCCAATATTCTGATCAAGTTTAATATAAATAATGTTGTTTGCACACAGTAAGTAATATCAATCATTTATTTGCACACAGTTAAATGGTTTCAAGTATTGCTATCAGAGACTAATAATTCTATTTAATATTTATCATTTCTTTGCACACAGTTAAATGGTTTCAAGTATTGTTATTCAACATTAATGATTCTATTTATCAAGTATTCCTTTCTCTTATAGATACTTTGCACACAGCTGCATGATTTCAAAAATAATTATCTTTGATAAAGGATTAAACAGTTCTTTTTGACGCAACAATGAGACACTAACAGATGATACTGCGAATCTGGGTCAGAGTGGATGAAGAAAAAAAACACCAATTCAGAGTTACTCCATGTTGATTAATGACACAGAATTATTGAGTTGAAAATAATCCTTAAGTCATTACGATACAAAAAAGTGGAAAGATTTAAGAAAAAATAAGATTTTTTTAAAGTATTAGTTTAATCAAATTTTCAAATATATATACGAAGATCATAAAATAAGTTTCCAGACTTTTTTTCGTATGGACACTTTTATTGATAGTACACACATGAAACTCAAGTCCCCTTCGAGGTAATCTCCTCCAGCTGCAATGCACATGTTGTACTGTTCCAACAATTTCTTCAAGGCCCCATGGAAGTGTTATATACTCATAATCATAACAACACAACGAAGAAGAAAGACGAGCGAAGACTTCTTTATAAAAGTATACCTCTCACTTTATTGTAAGGGTTCGAAAAGGATATTCAAGGTTTTGCTGTGAGAGGGACTTGGACATCGAACAGAACTGCAATATATTGACCCCTCTCTTATGGCCATCAGCGTTGTGTCTTTCTCGTTCTCCAGGGCTGCTCAACCCGAGGCCAAGGGGCCCAGCTTTCTGCTTAGTGATGGCTTGCTCTACCACATCTTGTCTTCTAACTCGTCTAAACTCCAACTGTCTGACTTCTTGTCTTGACTGAGTTATATAATAGTTCAACGACCACTCAATCGCCCACTCAATCCTTGGAATGGCATGTTTGATCGTCATCAAGCGGAAATAACTGTCATGCAGTTCAGAAGTCACTCTCTTCCGGTGCATCAGTCTATGAGTGTATCATGGGATTTTTTCCTTGTCCCATTTTGTTAGCCAGGTCCACCTACGCGATTTTTCCTCATAAGTGCCATCGGAATGTGTCACTTCCTTCCGGTGCATCACCTTGGAATGGCATATTTGGCCGGGTCGAATGTCAAAATACTACAGAAGTCCTCTTGTGTCAGCGTGTCAATGACTTTCGTCACAGCCTCTTTCATCTCTTGTATTGTCTCATAACGACAGCCTCTAAGCTTAGGGAATAACCAAAAGTCACAGGGAGCAAGATCTGGACTATACGGAGGGTGAGGAATTGTCTTGATGCCCATCTTAATCAAATAGTCTGTGACAAGGGTGGAGTTGTGGACTGGTGTATTGTCTTGGTGGAAATGCTACTGAGCCGATTTGAAGAGTACTCGCCTCTTCCCTAGGAATTTCTTCCTGAACTCCCTTAAAACCTGAACATAGTAACCCGTAACCCTAACCCTTTTGCCAATCAACTCTGGTATATTGACTTCCTTACTTCTCCTACACCCCCCATCATCCCTCACAGACTCCCTGCTTTCCTTGAATCTCTTATGCCACTCAAAAACTGATGCTCGATTCATGCATTCCATGCGTTTCTGTGGCATTTTATTGCATATCGTTCTTCCTTTCATCCAGATTGCATTTTTGAAATTCACCATTTGTGACAATCAGACTTTTGTCGGGTGTATTCCAATTGCTGCTGTAGCTGTTCATTTGAATCTGAAATCATAAACATTGGTCAGTTATCTCATAAGATGTATAGCAATAATAACATTAATTTTTAAGAGTCTACAACAATTTTAAATGCCTGTAGAAAAAGTCTAGAAACTTATTGAAGGCACCACGTAAACCACAGATTTTAAAATCTGAGGTTTGTGTACACTTTTGGGATGATTGAAAAAAAAATTGAATAAAACCTTCTTTATAGGAGTCTTAATTCGTTTTACTTCATGAAAAACTCTTCGTCTATAACATTTAGAAGAATTATAAATGTTCCAAAATGTTGGTAGGAAGGGAAAATAGTAAACATTATCATCTATAGGATGATATCTAGATAAATGACAAAGAACACCGTTGGAAAGTAAGAAGCTGGACGAGGCTGAATATATCAGCTAGATGGCAAAGTATATAAGCCAGGCTATTCCGGATTACAAGATGTGGTTCACTTTGGAGCTGATCCTTACTGAGAAGTAAATTCATCTGTTTGATGTATAAAATACCATATTTAGATTAGGGATCTGGGATCTATTCCTTGGGACCCCTTAGCATGGGATAATGCGTAGCTTGTATCAGATATCAATTATTAGTTGTAAGTTTGATCTGCTTTGAATGCCATACTATTGTAACCTAGAGCCAAATCTAAGCTACCCTTAGATTTTTGGTCACATAGACATGGTGTATTCGTTAGTAAACTAATCACATAGATAATCCGCAAACGTGAAGTGATTTAGATCTGCAGTGTGTAATCTATATTTGTGGTATTTTAACAAATCAAAGCAAGGCTCTTTTTGGTGGAGTGGAGCACTGTTTTATACCACAAGTATACATATGCAAACACAGGCGGAAACAGGCGGACTCTTTGTTCCTGATACGAACGGTTTTATTAACTTCTGACTTTGGTTCTTCGACACGAGGAGAGACACACAATTATTAAAAGTCTTTCAGAATCATAATATGCTAACCCCACCCCAAACGTTCGGTGCTTCTTGTGGATTTTAAGATCTCAATTCATCTCTGCCGGGAAACTCAACTCTTCGACTCAATGGCCGAATCCCAACTACTCGACTCCATGGCAGAGAACACAATTGTCTATGCCCCAATGGCAGAGAACTCATCTTGTCTGCCTGCATGGTCCAATGTCAACCTTCAACTGCCATGTTTTAAAAATCCTCAAATTTTCAGCCCATCTCTTCTGGGCATGACGTCATCCACACTCCAGCTCCATTTCCTGTCTGGGGTTTATTATGACAATGGTGATTTTCATATCCTTTGTGCACGGGCGTAAAACTGTACCAATTGACTATACGCCTGAACTCTTAAACCAACTAGTTCAAAGCCCAACCAAACTGAATGATAAAATATAATTAACGAAAAATGATTAATATAAAAATTCATTCCTTAATTTTATAACAGCACTTCAAGGTTGTACAATGGTTAGTTTTGATGATAGACGACTATTGAGAATTTTGACATTAATTGTTCTATTTTTTGCCGTCCTTTCTTAAACCTAAGCTGCATTTAATTTTGGGGCACATCATTGTAGAGTAATTAATCGGTCAATTAAAAGAGTAGTGAGCTTGATTATGACTGAGTGTTTCACATTTATATAAAATTCTAGCAACACTTGATACTTTCTTAGAACTAGAGCTACATTTTTTTTATATTAATGAGATATGGTTTAGTTTAGTTTTCTGGCATATCAACTGTTAAAGATTATTTAATGTGAAATCCATTTTAATACAAAAAGCAGTTCTATTTCAAACAATTCAATTTAGCATAAGTACACAGTTTAGTTCTATTTAATCTATCGATAAGACCATATCAGGTGCTACCACTCAAGGCCAGAGTAGACCTGGGAGCGATGGCAATGAAGGGGTACTCTGTATTCCCGATTATTATTGTAGCCTCACCATCAGAGAGTTTATTGTCATATCCAGGAGACCCGTTGGGGAAGTCTTACCCCTCTACAGAGAAGCTTTCGGTGTATTTTACAGTACCACTCACTGCACAAGAATGCTGCGAGCAATTTTGAACAAGTCCTGGAGGCAAAAACTCACAAAGCACTAACTATACGGCCAGCTACCTCCCATCACAAAAACTACCAAAGTTAAACGAACCAGACATGCAATACACTGCATGAGAAGCAGGGACGAACTCATAAGGATGAGATATAGGTATCAAACCGACTTTCCATCAAACCCAAATATGAAACAAGATCATTTCACAGTGGAGTAATTGATGAGACATGACACTGTGTGCTTCTTTTCGGACAGAGTGCAGCAAAGATAAAAAAGAGGCACCTGAACCCAAGAATCCTAGTCCTGTTGAAGCACCTTCCCTATTGTTTCAAGAAAAGGGAAAAATTTCAACGAATGTATAATGAAAGCAATCATAAGAATAGGGCTATTTTTCAACTTTTAGAAAGCGAACAGTTTATTGCGCTTAGTGAAGTTTTGCACAAGGACAGTGAAAATCACACATACCAAAAACGGTTCGATAGTCTAGGTCGGTGAGCATAGCATCAAGTAAAATACCCAAGCCATTAATTAAATAGTCACATAATCGTCGTGTAATGAGTTATGAAGACGTAGTACAAAGAGGTATAAAGTCATTTAGTAAGCCGTGCTTAGATGGGCACAAGGCTAGACGTATAAGGCACCCAGTGAGAATCGCACCCATTCCCAATGATCTGCTGGCCTAACTCGGTAACTGTTACTATTAACAAATTGCCAAATTAAGAGTATGACATAGTTATTTTGTAAGCTTTTCTTAGTTTGTCATAAGGGCAAAAGTATAGACACCCAGTGAGAATCAAATTCTTTAATAATAAACTTCTCGTGAACAATTTGCGCCATGCATAGCACTGCAAAACTCCTTGTTTACCTTTTCATATCATAAGCTTATTTCTCTCTCTATCTCTATCTCTGTCTGTCTGTCTGTCTCTATCTCTTGGCAGCTATTCATCTTCGATTGATTCATTAACTAAAAAAATCCATTCACCATTTTTGTCCGGTTCATTTACCACAACATAAGATTTTTTTCAACCGGTGAGTTGAACGTTCTGTTATTTTTTCTTACAAGGAAGAATAAAAAAGCAAACAAAAAACGAATGTCTTTCATCATTAATTACAACAACCGCTGTGATCTGATAATTGATGCGAGAGAGGAAGTCAAGAAAACCCATTTATATATTAGCGTGTGATCACTTATAGAAGTGTTCATCGACCATCCAATGTAGCAAACAATGAACAGCACCTGCTACATAAATTGGAGAAATTTCCATCGACCTTTCTATCAATGGAGGCTGCATTTAACTGCTTTTTCAATTGTGAAATTAGAGCTAATCCAGAACAGTAACAACAAAAGGAAATGTCCATTATATATGGATATAAATATACATACATACAGACACGTATATTTATACATATACAGAGAGAGCGAGTGAGCGAGCAAGAGAGAGAGAGAGAGAGAGAGAGAGAGAGAGAGATCTAATATTTACATTGACCCTCTAAATAAGTGTCCTTGTGCTCATGATTTTACGGCATGTCAAACCTTCTGGTATTACTTTACGCCGAAATTGGCTTCTTCCTTCAAGCGATTAATTTCTACCATTCATTAGTAAAATATTATATCTTATATTATTTTTACTGCAAATAATTTGCATACAGTTATATTGTGTCAAGTATTCTTATCTAATACAGATCATTTTCAAACTGTTCTATTAACCAATACATGGGACCCTAAAATGTATAACCACCCCAATTCAGAATGAACTTGACTCTAATGTCATGTTATCGAAGGCATGACACCACGCTTTTTAGAGTTCCTGTCAGACCACTGGGTGAAGTTGAGTTCACTACACAGAATATTCCTTTCAATATTAACGCACAATATATACATGAATAATTCAATAAGTTTCCAGACATTTTTTGTACAAGCATTTAGAATAGTCGTAGACTCTTGAAAAATCACTATGTTATTGCTATACATCTTATAAGATGCCTGACCAATTTTCATGATTTCAGGTTCAAATGAACTGCTACAGCAGCAATTGCAATACACGCGACTAAAGTCTGATTGTCACAAATGGTGAATTTCAAAAATGCCATCTGGACGTGAGGAAAAACGATATGCAATAAAATTCTGTTTTAAACTTGGAAAAAATACCACAGAAAAGGGGACTAGAGTTTCATGTGTGAACAATCAATAAAAGTGCCCATAGGAAAAAAGTCTGGAAACTTATTTAATGGTCCTAGTATATTATTAATTGTATATCGGCAGTCATTCATCAGTAGCCATCTTGGTGGATGGGGAATATAAATACGTTTTTATATATTTTTTAATAACATTAACACATAAACTTTATTGGCGGGCAATTCTGAATAAACATCGTACGCGGGTAGTGAAAAATGTTCAAAAACTCAATAGAAAGAAGATATCTAGCTGAATATTTTTGTGGTGGCTGCTCATTACCACTGCTTATAAAACTAGAAAAATCTAAAATATTTAGCGATAGTATTGCTGAAGAAGCAGAGACGAACTCATAAGAGATGTACTCTTATGGATCCCCACACATGGCCGCGCAAAAGCAGGACGACCAGCACGAACGTACATTCATCAGCTATGTGAAGATACAGGTTGTTGTCCTGAAGACCTGCCTAGGGCGATGAACGATAGGGAGGAGTGGCGAGAGAGGGTCAGGGATATCCGTGCTGCCAGCATGATATGATGATGATGATGATGATGTTGCTATAACCAAACAATGTTCAACAATGACTCGTCTTTTGGCTGTGCCTGAAAACCTTTTAAACAACCCACCGTTGCTCAATGTTTGTGTATATTTCTTCATGAATTTCATGAATTTGCTTAGATTTTTCGAAAGAGGAAGATTTTTTCTAAGATTGTTTTTCATTCATATTTTTCGTTCACTAAGGATTCGTTCATCATCAGGAATTTATTTTACAGTCCTTGAACGACGTTGTCTCTTGTTCTTAAATTACCGTCCATCTAAATACAAAGTAATCTCAACGTTGCTTGACTTCCGTGATCACGCGGAAACCGGTGATCTAAATATGATTTAACTGGAAGTCAATTTCCTTCTCACTTCCTATCCTGATTGCACTCCTTGGCATGGCTTAAGTGTGCGATTAAGCTAATATAGAAAAACTTACTGAAATACAGTTTGGTTCTTCTCACATAATTTTGCGGTTTTAACTTACATAAAATATTCTACTTGATCAATATTAAAAGCACAAAGGAATAAAGAAAACCATCTGCTTTTGCTATGCTATGCATATTTGGTTGAGATGTTTGAGATTCAGTAGTTTAGTGAGTTCGAGTCTAATGCAGAGCAATAGATCTGACAGTTGTGGATGATAAATGAAATAAACACAATTGAAAAATTTAACAGAATTTATCTATAGAAATGTGGACGACTAATGAAAAAGAACCAATATTTTTAAATACAGAAATTGGCAGAAAGTTCTTTTGAAAAGTTCTATATGACACGAATGAAAAACTAGAGGAAATGTTTATGTGAATAAAAAAAAGAAAAAGTTTTTTTGACGAAAGTCCAATAGTCTGTGTGCGTGAGTGTGTTATATAAAATTTTTGTGTCTAGGTTTGGTTTGGTTTCTTAGTTTAATGGCACATCAAAATTTTTAGGTTATGTAATTCTCCTAGAAGAACAGTAGTGTTGGTCCTTATACCGTACAAAGTCTAAAAAACTTCAAATTGTCGATAGTACAAGTGAAAGGACTCCTCAACTTTTAAAAGTAAGATGATGCAGGAGAGACAAAACGTTGTTTATTCGTGGGTTTCGTTCAAAACCTTCTGAGTCTTACACATAAAAAACCCTCGTATGAAGATATATAAATATAAATATATATATATATATATATATATATATGAACATTTTCTGTAAGTACACACACACACACACACACATATATATATATATATATATATATATATATATTAAAAAGATGCGGAAACAAAATATGGATTAAATTTTAAAACGTTTTCGCCAAAGAATCTATGATTTGCTTAACGCCGAAACCAAGCCAAGAAAATTTCCAAAATAAATGAAGTTCCTTCATGGCCTCCCTCAAGTCTAGACCGTAACACCCTGATTACGCTGTATAGGGCATTTTAGAAAACAACATACATGTAACTTTCCATCCAAATATTGGTTTGTTTAAGACTGCTATTGAGGAGCAATAGAATAAAATATCTGAGGAATTTATTTTGAATTCATACAAATCGTTTCGAAGGCGTGTTGATACAATAATTGGAAAAAAAACCCCAAAAAACCAAGGCCATATTGAGTAAATTTACTGTTTTGTATGAATCTTCTTATTTTTTGTTTATTGTTAAAAATAAAATTAATTTTGTTTTATAATAGAATTGTTTATTATCATACTAGAATATTCCTAATTGTACTTCAGCAACCTATTTATATGAACTTATGCTGTAAGAATATATATATATATAAATATATATAGTTAATGATTATCACAAAATCACTTAGTGAGTTAATCGTGGCTAAAATATTGCGGTATTGTTAAACAGTGCCCAATATCAATAGCAGAGGTGTTATATATATATATATATATTGTCATCCACAGACAGATCTGTTTCGTTCTATCAGAACTCATCAGTGTGGCTAGACAGTATCTCCCCGTAGCTGGGTTCGAAACCCGGTTGACTGAAACACCAAGCCGAGCTTCTAACCATTTAGCTACAAGGAGAAATTAGCTACGAAGTACATTTTTAAACGGTTATGAATCACAATTAGTATTGTTTACATACATCCGTTCAAACGGCCGCCGAGATCTCAATTCAAATACGAAGAGACTTGCAAAGGCGCTAATGGCAACACGAATACTTCTTCGCTAGAGAACTCAACCCTACGGGGGTAGGGGAGTATATTTCAAATTTTGGACGAGACTGTTTGCATTTCAATTCGTTTTAATACCCCTGAAAAGTATCTGAATCCATCTATTCTCCCTTCATTTATGGTGAAATATTAGACTATCCTTGCTTCTTTAGCCTTGGTTAAATAACTTGTCTAAGAGATGGAAAAGTCTCAGGTCAAACCGACTGTTCCCAGCTGGAAAAAATGGAATTTATTTTGCATTCTACTCATGACGCAATGGTTGGGTAAATATATTAATTACAGATAAATCGCTTAAATAGGCAGAGCATGGCAGAAGTAACAGTTAGTCAACTACAACGTAAATATTGAAAAAAAAATCTTCTGAATTTAAAATCTGCCGCGCGGCAATGGGTGTATGAGTAACTTTAATTGAAAGCAAGTAATAACCATACTGAAATAGTAAACATTTCTGTTATTCACAACTGAAAGCGATTGATAGGATTTCATACCGTTCAGGCTATAACAGTTCAAAGTAATTTTCCTGAGTCCAAATAAACGTGCGCAAGGCGGGATACTAAACCACATCTGGTGATGAGACTCCCGTTCTGGAGCTCTGTAGAGAACCCATTCACTTGCATTACCCGCAAGTCCACTTTGACTGGGTCATTACATGATACTCTCTTTATTCGGAACAGGAACAACTTCTTTTTTCAAACATTATATAAGTCAGTTGAACATTGCATTAGTTATTTCACTCACCTGGACATTGACAGCGAATTTTTCTTATCCGAATGCCCCTGAGAAAAAGAAACCCGAAAAACTTTATAACCAACATATGTGGCTTGCAAGCAACCTATAAGTAAAGATGTCATCTGGCGACGTTCCTCTTAAGAATGAAATTAATTTGAATTGTCGTGGGAAAAAGAATGTGATGTTTATTTCCCGTGTCTAATGCAGTGCCTACAATCAATAGTGTTAAAAATGTTTCTTTCAGAATGAGAAAGACAGACTTGTCTGGGTTTATTTTTGCTGAAGTTCTTACTTTTAAGACCACACCTGATATTACTAAGAGAAGACTCGTTCAGAGTTTAAAACAGCAAATCGATGGATTGTGTAACAGCAAATTTAGAGATCAACTTTGGGAAAAAAGGCTGGGAATAGTCGTAATATTAATCTAAGTTTTTATCAAATAAACCTTGGTTTGGTTTGGTTTGGTTTTAAGGCATATCAAAATATCGTAGGTTATCTAAAGGCAAGTCATCTTTATACTATTAAATATATATGGTTTGATTTGGTTTGGATGGTTTATTGGCATATCAGCCACGTTTGGTTATTTAATGCCAAAATACTCATTATACATATATCAAAAATACATGATTTGGTTAAATGGGGTTTTATGACATATCAACCATTGTAGGGTTTATGCCATATTTACTTAATATATACACATTAGATATGTATGGTTTGGTTGGGTTTTATAGCATATCAACCATCGTAGGTCATTAATGCAAAATTCTCTTTATATAAATATATATATATGTGTGTGTGTGTGTGTGTGTGTGTGTGTGTGTGTGTGTTGGTTTGGTTGGATTTTATTGCATATTATTAGGTTACCTAACGCCAAATCCTCTTTCTGCATATACAGGGTGGAACGACAAAATTATCGTCCTAAAGAAAACAACGCTACAGCTTTATTTTAAAACTTTCATTGAAAAAATCAATTCAGCTAACTTGATTATGTAGTAGAGCTGACATCTATTCAATATAGCCGCCTTCAGCCTCAATCATCGCCTCGATATACGGATCCGGAACTGAGAGCATGCCTTTTCCACAAGCGCCGGCGGGAGCTCGGTGGATGGCGGCGATCAGGCTGGCTTTGGTGTTGTGGGAGGTCATGTTCGTGATATTCTGGACGTATGACCAAACGAAGTAGTTCATCGGGTTCAGGTCGGGGGAAGAGGTGGGGCAGTGAGAGAAGGGTACAAATCGTAGCACTCTTGAAACCAAGCCTCGGTCTCTTTGGACTTGTGGACCGGCGCCGAGTCTTGCTGCCACACTCAGGATCTACCACCGGCCACCTGATTGCACCAGGGGATCACCACACTCTTCAGCACATCCAGGTACACTTTGGTGTTGACTTTCAAGCCGACTTCGAAGATGTGAGATGGTATGATGAGGCCCTCACTTCAAACCACAACAAAGACCATAACCGTAGCCGGAAACTTTGTTTTCATCACCCTGGACACGTCACTGTTATTCGTGGCAATCCAGATTTGCATTTTGAGAGTGCTGGCAATGGTCCTGTTGTCATAACTTGGATCGGTAGAGAGCATGGTTGTACAGCAGCGCATCTCCGATCTCGCTTGTTGTACATTGAGTCACTTTCAGACATGATAAAAGGCTCCTATCGCTCTTGGTATTTGTACACAACTGGTCAACTTGTAGATTGTCTATAACAAAAAAAAAAACGGTTTTCATTAAACGGAAATAGTATCATATTGTCTTTTCTGGGGCGACAATTTTATCGTTCCACCCTTAATATACGTTTTTTTTCATAGCAATTTTAAACAAGTCTAAGCTCAATCCTTTAAACATAGTTAAACGGTTGCAAGTATTAATTATGTGTTATTTACAATTTTACTAAAAATTAGTAATTTGTTTACACGCAGTTAAATTTTCGAACAGTCCTATTTCAAACAATTCAGTTTAGCATGAATCATTTATTTTTATACAGTGTAAATGTCACACAGTTCTATTTGACCCATAGATAGGACCATAGCAGGTGCTATGACCCCGGGCTAGAGTGGACCTGTGAGCAATGATACTGAAGGGATAGTCTGCTCTCCACCAACCTCCGGCATTAATAGGGCCACACAATCAGATTGTTTAATGTTATATACGGGACACACTTCTGGGGTCTTACCTCTGCTTAGATGCAGTAAGTGTATTCAACAGCTACAGTCGACTAGGCCTATTAAATGGAGCATCTTTAACTATAAATGCTTAGTGATTACTATTTCGTCCATCTTCTTTTTAGTTATCCTTTGAAAGACTCTTACGAGGTGCATACGATAAGTTTCCAGACTTTTTTCGTATGGGCATTCAGAATTATCATAGACACTTGAAAATTCAGTTTGTTATTGCTATACATCCTATGAGATGACTGACCAATTCTTATGATTTCAGGTTCAAATGAACAGCTACAGCAGCAATTGGAATGCACACTACTAAAGTCTGATTGTCACAGCTGGTGAATTTCAATAATGCAATCTGACACTTTAGAAGAACGATATGCAATAAAATTGCGTTTTAAACTTGGAAAATGCCACAGAAACGTATGGAATACTTCAGACTGCTTTTCGACCATCTTGCATGAATCGAGCATCAGTTTTTGAGTGGCATAAGATATTCGACGAGGGCGGGGAGCCTGTTAGGGATGATGAGAGGTATGGGAGGAGTAAGGAAGTCAATACATCAGAGTTGATTGGCCAAAGGGTTAGGGTTACTATGTTGAGGTTTTAAGGGAGTTCAGGAAGAGATTCCTAGGGAAGAGGCCAGCACTATTCAAATCGGGTCAGTGGCATTTCCAACAGGAAAACGCACCAGTCCACAACTCCATCCTTGTCACAGACTATTTGACCAAGATGGGCATCAGACAGTTTCTCACCCCCCCTATAGTCCAGACATTACTCCCTGTGACTTTTGGTTATTCCTTTAGCTCAAAGGCTATCGTTATGAGACGATTGAGGAAATGAAAGGGGCTGTGACGAAGGTCATTGACACGCTCTCACAAGAGGACTTCCATGGGGCCTTCCAGAAGTTGTTGGAACGGTACAACAAAGAGGAGATTAACTCGAAGGGGACTAGAGTTTCATGTGTGTACTATCAATAAAAGTGCCCATACGAAAAAAGTCTGGAAAATTATCGTATGCACCTCGTACCTCTTGTGAAATTGCTCACCGATTTTGGATAGCACAAGATGGCAACAGAAAACATTGGCCGCCAATGATCACCAAAGTAACGTTACTCAGAGAGAAGAGTTGAAAAAGAAAAAAAAAAGGAAAACCTCAGAACCGCCGTGTTGCCATGGAACCAACAACTTATCAAATCTTCACCTGCAACTAAATTGGTTGAACCTACTGTATATTTCCCGCTCAAGATTCATCTTGAATGCAACACTACATGACAAAAAGAGATCACTTCGTTCTATTATGTAACATACTTAAGCATTTGAGTCACGGGTCTTCCTGTGAGTGATTACGTGCCTGATTTAAAATCACTTTGATGTGAACTGAAGCGAAAAAGAACTCTATAACCTCATAAAGAATAAGATGCTGGCAAAGAATTTTATATCGAGGATAAGATAGGATGGTAACTCTGCCTCCTCTTCTCACTCCTTCTCTCCCTGTATATATATATATATATATATATATATGTGTGTGTGTGTGTGTGTGTGTGGGTGGGTGTGTGTGTGTGTGAAAGAAAGAGACTTTGCATGAATATTATTGAAAAATCTAATTCTTATATGATATTGGAAAATTTAATTCGTATATATATATATATATATATATAAATATATATATATATATATATATATATAAGAATTAGATTTGTCAATATTATCTATAAATACAAATGCGTATAAAATCATTGTATTTAAGGAGATTAATTGAAACCAGAAATCTCCGGACAAAGAAATGATCATTTTTATTAAAAAGAATAGTCACTTGAAACGATAGAATTTCTCGAGAAAAACAGTGAATTCGACATTTTATGACACAGTGGTTGGTGTGGACATCTCTTAAAAGCAAGCAACTACTTTATCCGTAACTGCTAGTGGTGTGCATTTTTACCGTTTTGGAGGTTATGAAGTGAAGGAAAACTCCCTCAGACAGAATTTTTCGATTCGATGATTTGATCAATCGCAGTTATGGTTGCATATATCATCATCATCATGATGTCGTGCCACCAGCACAGATATCCCGGACCCTTTCTCGCCACTCTTCCCTATCGTTCATTGCTTCTGGCAGGTTCTATATCCCGTATCCTCACAGAGCTGTTGTATGTAGGTTTGAGCTAGTCGCCCTGCTTTAGCTCTGCCATGTGTGGGGATCCATTGGAGAACATTACTTATGAGTTCGTCCCTGCTTCTCCGGCTGTGTCTTGCATGTCTGGTTCGTCTAAATTTGGTAGTTTTTGTGATGGGAGGTTGCCGGCCGTATAGTTATTGCTTTGTGAGGTGTTGCCTCCAGGACTTGTTCAAAATTGCTCGCAGCATTCTTGTGTAGTTGCCGTCAAGCTTTTTCTCCGTCCGTTTAGTTAACATCCATGGTGTGCATCCATATAGCTGTGTCGACACAGCTGCTGATTGGAAGAAACTGCGTTTTATTTATCGACGAGGTCTGACTTCCATATGACCGATAGCCAATTGATAGCTGTCCATGCCTTTTGTTTGTCGCGTGTGGATGTCTTTTTCGGTTGATGAGACACTGCTTCCTAGGTAGGTGAACTTGCATATATATATATATATACATCCCTTTTTGGAGTTTCTCGTGGTGTAATGGCTACCGTCGTAGGAAATGGACACGGCGACACGAGTTCAAATCTTGGACGAGGCTGATTGCATTTCACATAGCACTAATACCCTTGGGAAAGGTATGAATCCAGTTATTCTCCCTCCAGCTATGGGTAAATAGTAGGACAGACTGATTTCTTCAGCCTTGGTGAGGCAACTAGTCTAGGAGAAGGAAAACCCTGAATTCAAACCTGTTAAACTCCGCTTAAAAATTGACCTTGTGTCATATCCTCCCCGAGCGGTGGGGTTGGTAAATATGATACATGCCTGTGACGATGTCATTGCAATCTAAGCTTAAGCTCATTTCACCTGATGCGGGAGACTGCCTAAGAGAGAGAGAGAGAGGGGGGGAAGACAGACAGATGGAGAGAAAAATGTTGTCCCTTTTATTGTAACCAAAGACACTCGTCAAAGCTTCCTAGCGCCTAATCACCAATTATCGCTACGCTTACTCCGCAAAACAGCCAAGGGGCACTGCCCTTTCATGTTTTGGGGCATTTGATGATTAATGAATTTGGAACATCGACTGTGTCACTTTTCAGACATGTTGGCTGCCAACAAGACTTATTAAAACGAAAATGTGTCTTTTAACAATAACTTAAAACCTATAAATAGACCGAAAGAACAGCATGTTTGGAGAAATATATTTTCGGAGATTATGTATTTTTTCCTCTAGAAAAAATTGTTTACTTGTGATAATGTCAAACTTATAAGAGATTCTATTTTGAAACTTTAACACTTTTCTTAGATTCTGAAAAAAAAAAGTCCAGACGTAGAGAAAAAAATAAAGGAACATCATGATTAGTGAGGAAAAATATAAGTGGGCTTACTATGATTGTAAAGCTCAGCTTAAAAAAGACTTACTATCGTGAGTTCGTTCCATGGAAGCATCCATCTATACTCTATGCAACTAATTTAAGAATTAACTAAACGTTGTTTCGTCAAGCAGACAGGATTTAGATTGCTTACGGTATCTATAGTTATATTCTTTTGTTTAAATTCTAAAAAAAAGTTTTCATAGCCGTGTTAGTACTATTGTATTGTCCCCACTTGGAATTTAAAGAAACATATGAAAAAAAAAAAAACTAGATAAGAATTTAGGCTATCGATCATATGGAAATCAAACCTGAACGATAAAATGAAACGCAGTTTCTTCCAGGCAGCGGTCCAATCGATACTGCTGTATGGATGCACTACTCGGACGCTAACTAAACGGCTGGAGAAGAAGCTAGACGACAATTACTCAAGAAAGTTGCGAGCAATATTGAACAAGTCCTGGTGGCAACACCCCACAAGGCACCAACTATACGGTCACCTGCCTCCCATCACGAAAACTATCCAAGTCAGACGAACCAGACATGCAGGACACTGCTAGAGGAGCAAAGACGAGCTCATTAGTGATGTACTCCTATGGGCCCCACCATAGGACGCCTAGCTCGAACATACATTCAGCATCTATATGAGTATACGGGATGTAGCCCTGAAGACTTGCCAGAGGCGATGAACGATAGAGAGGAGTGGCGAGAAAGGATCAGTGATATCTGTGCCTGTGGTACGACATGATGATGATGATTATTATTTTGAACAAATTATTGAGCAGCACCCTACAACACAACAGCTCAACGACCACTTGCCTCCGATCTCACAAATTATCCAAGTCAGACCAGCAAAGGATGCTTGGTATTGCTCGAGAAGTAAGGACAAACTCGTTAGCAATATTCTACTATGGACTCCTACGCATGGACATACCTGTGTTTGTCAACCAGCAAAATCTTATCAAATCCCTGCGGACACTTGGTGTTGTCTAAAGGACTTACCGAAAGCGATAACTGATCGATTCAAATTGTGACTGAGAGAGTCCAGTAAGCCTTGATGATGGTGATGATGTTGATGAATGTTTATGAGGAAGTCGAGTCATTCAACGTCGAAGAAAGTAAAACAATAAAAATGTGGTATTGTTTCTTTTTCCTTCAATTCTTGTTTTTAATAAATTTATTGTAAAATGAATCTCGAAAAAAAAAAAACATAAAGAGAATACAAAAAAAACCCCTGATAATGCAAATGTTATGATGCTCTAATTTTCCACAGCATAGTTGGATGGGGGGGGGGGCTTAGAATACACCAAATGCATCTCAGCCGAGTGGTGGGACACCCCCTCCTAACGAATGTCCTGGTATAACTGCAAATTATGTGATGGGTGAAACTCCATCCTGGAGCTCAGGAGAACGTCGAGTGCCCCTTCAATTCTTTTGTAACTAGATGAATAAAGGACTATTACACATTCCTTTATCAAGATATAACTGTCACGCGAAAGGGTCTGAGAGCAGGCTGTAAGTAGAAGAGAGATAGGGAGACAGAGACAGACGGAGGACTCAGAAGACTACGTTAGGATTCCATATTTACGACTCCATTTAGCTCTTCTCAAACTTTTCGGTCGGGCGGAGCAGTGCCCACTCACCGGCCACTCACTGGCTCTCTCCGGACCTCATGACTTCCTGACCGTATATTCGAGACTGACCCTATCTGACGTGGGTACCCATGTATATATAATCCTTTAACCTCTACATATTCTTCCGGTTGTCAACCAACAAGAGCAGCTTCCGCATGTTTACACTAGTGCATACTGTGTTGATAAATCTCTGACTAACATCTCTATCAAAGTTCAGCACGCAACACAATTCCCAAATTGACTCTGACCCCGAGTTGAAGAACCTTTTTGGGTCCCATCTATGGCCTAAATAGAAGTTTAATCATTAAATATGTCTGACAGTAAATTGAATTGATAGTAAATTGTCCCCATATAAATATACCGGTGATGAACAACGATACTTGAAGTCGTTTAACCGTATGCAAACAAATGATTAATATCAAATAGAATTGTTCATGTTACGTTGGAATACTTGAAATCATTGAACTGTGCGCAAAATTGATTTATTCGTATTATATAGCAATACTAGGAAATATTTAACTGTGTGCAAGCAAATGATCTCTGGCTTGCTATAGTATTAATATGTAGCAATATCAGATACATCGACGACTAACATCCGGTAAAAACAACGCGCTGCGCATGAACCTTTACACACACATGCACTATATACCACTCATGCATACACGCACAATAATACTCAACGATAACCCACACAAACACACATACGAATACACCCACGCACACACACACACACACTCACGCACATACTCACAAGCAGGCGTAGAGATTTCTACACAATCGCAACGATTTTTGACTCCATTTTTCGATTTTCAATTGATTTCATTTAGTTATGTGTCTGTTGACTGTTGTTTTGTAAAAACATCATGAAACCCAGTGGTCGCAGACAAAATTTCATAGCATTAGATATACAAATCTAATATATATTTATTTATTATTATTATTATTATGTAAGAGCTCTGTCCGAGATATTGAGCACTCTCCATATTATATTGCAATTGCTTCGCTACTAACCCACAAAGTGATTTAGTGACAACCAACACTGTTTTATATATATATATATATATATATGTGTGTGTGTGTGTGTGTGTGTGTGTGTGTGTGTGTGTGTGTGTGTGCGTGTGTGTGTGTGTGTGTTTTAACTTCGTGTTTTGGAAACACTTTACATCATAGAAACATAAACTTCGCAAGGAAAAGGAGTGTTGGAAACTAACTTTGACTCACTGGAAGCTCTAGTCTGGAATTATAAGAACTAGAGTAAATCAAATTTTAATTTTTTACCCTCATAGCTGACTGTATATTCCAGTAGTTCTGTGGTCGTCGTCTGAAAAAACATAATAATAAAAAAATTATTTAAAAAATGGATCCACAACAAATAGCAATTTTTAAATTTTGCATCAACAAAACTTATTCTTGCGTGTATGATATATACGTGGTGCCTTTTGGTTATTCCCTAAGCTTATAGGCTGTCGTTATGAGACAATTGAACAGATGAAAGAGGCTGTGACGAAGGTCATTGACATGCTCACACAAGAGGATTTCCATGGGGCCTTCCAGAAGTTGTTAGAACGGTAGAACAAGAGCATTGCAGCCGGAGGAGATTACTTCGAAGGGGACTAGAGTTTCATGTGTGTACTATCAATAAAAGTGCCCATACGAAAAAAGTCTGCAAACTTATCTAATGATCCTCGTATAACAAAATATTTGTACATTTATATATCATCATCATCATCATCATCATATCATGCCACTAGCACGCATTTCCTTGACTCTCTCTCTCTCTCTCTCACTCTCTCTCTCTCGTGCCATTCATCCTTAGCGTCCATCTCATTTGGCAGGTCCTCTAGATAACATCCTGTGTCCATACAGATATGTTCTAGCTGGTCGTACAGCACCTGCTCGTCTGTACGATGGGTTATACAGGAGAACGTCACTTATTAATTCGTTCTTACTCCTTCAACAGTATCTCGCATGTCTTGTTCGCCTTATTTAGATGGTTTTAGAGATGGGAGGTAAGAGGCTGTACAGCTGGTGTTTTGTGGGATGTTGCTTTTAGGATTTGTTTAATATAGCTCTTAGCATTCTCGTGGAATTACCGTCAAGCCTTTCCTCAATAAGCTTATCCCGTATCCATGAGGTGTAACCATATAGTAGAATTGACACAACCACTGTTTGAAAAAAATTGTGTTTTTTAATGTATGTATATATATGTGTGTATGTGTGTGTGTGTGTGTGTGTGTGTGTGTGTGTGTGATTTTGTTTGGTGTAATATTATTTGCATATGTAAGTGTAAAATATGATTAATACTAAATAGAATTATTCATGTTAGTTAGAAATACTTAAAACCGTTTAACTATGTGAAAGCCATTTGAAGTGTAGACACATGATTCATTTTAAATAGTATTATTCCTGTTAGATAGAAATACAAGAAACCATTTTACTATATAAAAGCCATTTGAAGTGTAGACAAATGATTAATACTAAATAGAGTTATTCATGTTAGATAGGAATACTTGAAACCACCAATTCAGTTAGAAATTATATTTTGATAGAAAATGTACTTTTTCTGATTTTAAGTTAGTATTCCCAACTTCACAAAAGGTGAAGAATGACTAGAAACATGAATTAGCAATCTAACATCTTTCAGAGTAGAAATTTGATACTACAAAACGATAGAAACGCAAAAATCAGAATATCTATTCTTAGATTCAGAGAAAACGAAAATTTTCTTTGTAATCACCTTGTGTACGAAACGAGATTTTAAGCCGTCATCTTGGCAAGACATTTTCACTTGATACAGATGGAAAAATACGGCATTTCTTCTATCTGTCTATTAAGAGCAGAGATATGTCTGTAATTCTGATTGTAAAATTATGTAACGGAAGAGTTCTTGCAAGGAAACATTAGCAGCAAAACTTCGGGCAGAATTTTATTATTTATTTCTTAGAAAATGCTATAAGTTGGATTCTGGCCATCATTACTTCCGTAAGGAACCGAAGTATGGCCAAAGGAATTGAGCAAGATGCGTCGGAATTCAACTACGTTGTGGATATATATAAAAGAAAATCAAGATATCTACTGGATATATTTGATATATATCAATGTTTCAGTCTTTCCTATCATCACCAACGGCAATAGTCTGTTGTTTACGATTTCAATTGAAAAAGAAAAAAAAAAGAAATTCGAACGACAAATGAAAATGAAAAATGAAAACAAAAAACAAAATTATTACGTTCTTCTATATTATCGCGCTTCTGATTCATTCTAACCTAATGTCACTATTTTGTGTTCGAAAATTTAAAAAAAATGTCATAGGTGAGTGATTATTTTTATATGTCTAAAAAACAGCAAAATAACTGAATTCTATAATAATTAGAATATAACGAATCATCATCATCATCATCATCATTATGTCGTGCCACAGGCACGGATATCCCTGACCCTCGCTCGCCACTTCTCCTTATCGTTCATCGCCTCTGGCAGGTCTTCAGGGCCACATCCCGTATCCTCACATAGCTGCTGGACGTATGTTTGAGCTGGTCGTCCTGCTTTTACCATCGTTAGCCGCGTGTTGATGTCCTTTTCTGTTGATGATACGCTGCTTCCTAGGTAGGTGAATTTGTCTACGAGTTTAAGAGGGGTTTCATCTAGTGTGGTGATGTCGCCTGTTTGATTATAGCACATATATTCCGTCTTGTGTGCATTGACATGGAGGCCAATGCCAGCGGCGGCTAGTTGCAACCTATGCAGTTGTGTTTCGGCTTGGTTGGGTGTATTTGCCAGAATCGCTATGTCATAGGTGTAGTCGGCGTCGGTAATTGTTTTTGCGGGGTGCCTTCTGCTTCTTTCCTTTGTCAGCTCGAACGAATAAGATGAATAAGGATAGGTGATATTGCATCTATTCGAAGCGAGTTAAACCAAAGTAGGAGATAAATAAAAGAAAACCTGGTCTTTGTTTAAAGGAATTAAAATTAGAAATTATATTAGAATCTACAATATTTCTGTGCTGATTATGTATTCTAACATTTTAAAACCTTCAAGAATAAAACCATGATTTATTTCTCAATTATGTTTAAATGAAAGAGTACGTAAATCATTCAATCTGAAATCTCATCGTTTTTCAATGACTCAGGACGTTTTACTTGGAACACATAAATATATATTATAACTGTTGGTTGTCACTAAATCACTTCGTGGGTTTGTGGCAAACCAAGTACAGTATAATATGGAGAGTGCTCATTATCTAAGAAAGAGCTGTTTATAATAATAATAGATTACTATATATTAGATATGTACTATGATATGGCTACGTGTGAAACGTACATCGAATGTCCATAAAGATAGAACATAGGAATCTCGAAATTCGAAAAACACTTACGACTTGTTTGTTCAGGTACGAAACTTTTTATTATCTTTGAGTTTAAAGGTTCTTCGACATAAGGAGGGAGAGGCACAATCTTTCTATTCTGGCTTTTTCATCCCCCCCATCTCGTGCGGCACCCGCCACAAAGGCCTCCGCGAGCAAGCGAAAGTCAACCGTCTTCTCCCGAGGCAGGTCTCCACTCTACTAACTTTCTTCAAATTCCCAAAATCCTCCGTGCGCTTCCGGTGCGTGACGTCATTCGCACTCGTTAGCCCCCGGTTCCCATCTCGGGCTATTGTGACATCTCTGAGTGACACGTCCGCTCTGCCCGTGCGCGAATGAACACCTGTGTTAATGTTGCACCTAACTAACCCATGTGCTGAGCCGAAAGGTTCTCATCCTAACTAAACCCAAAGGCATTAACCGAAATCCCTCGGTCATTATGTTACAGACATATATATTTAATGCCATGAAATTAATCTGAAACCCCTGGGTATCATGGATTTTTTTTACAAAATGACAATTATCAGGCAGTGATTTCATTTTGTTAACTGCCTTATGATTGTTGTTTTGCAAAAACTCCACATATATATATATATATATATATGCAAATTTCATTAAACATAATAGACATTTTATGCCTACATATTTTCTTCTGGATCCGTTCGAATTCCCATATTACTTTTATCGTATTCGGGGGGAATTGATTTAGGCATTGTCCATAGTTGTATGTATCCCTAGTACTTTCTGCCCGACTTTGGGCCGTCATCAGGGGAGAATCTATTACAAAAATTATGTAACTAGGGATACAAAAGTGATGTACTAGGGATACATACAACTATGGACAATACCTAAATCAATTCCCCCCGAATACGATAAAAGTAATACGGGAATTCGAACGGATCCAGAAGAAAATATGTAGGCATAAAATGTCTATTATGTTTAATGAAATTTGCATTAACGAAGAAATGCTGCCTAAATATACATATATATATATATATATATATATATATATATATATATATATATATATTTGATAGCATGGATATTTATCTGGGGTCATTGGTTTCATGTCGTCTTTTTACAACAATCATCTAGCAGAGCAATTATATATATATATATATATATATATATATATATATATATATATATATAAGTTAGGACAATATATATAAAAGTTAGGATTCATCAAGTTAAGTTGACATTGCAGCTACGCTATTTTAACTTGGATCTACAAATGCTCTTTTACAGATATTCTGTACTCTTCATAAATATAACAAGCTAAATTTATTATCTGTACTAGCAGTATGAATTGATAATGTTAACGATAATATATACATATCTATACGTGTGTGTGCGTATGTGGGTGAAAGAGATGCTTCTGTTCTGGAATTAGGATATATATTTACCCAACCCCTCCCCAACTTGCAGGATATCAAGTAAAGTTAATTTTAAAGTGATTACAAGTAATTTGAATTCAGAGTTTTCCTTCTCCTAGACTGGTTGCTATAACAAGATTAAACAACCTGATAGACCCTACTATACACTATATATGCTGTTGTGAGACTAGATGAATGCATGTCATATTTTAGGGCATTAGCGCAATCTGAAATGCAAATAACCGAGTCAAGGATTTTAACTCACGTCCCTGCGTCTATTTTTTCGACGATAACCGTTTCGCTATGAGCGCCTTTTGCGTCTGCTATTAGTTCTGGTGAGTGTTTATAATATTTTTACAATTAAATATTTCATCGTATTTTCAAACTTTCCAATGAATGAGTTGTTTTATCTTATCTTGTCTTTCTTAATAATCTGATCGCGTTTGGATTGAACAATCATGCACAAAGTCTTCAATGAATTCATTTTTATTTGTTCGTGCCATCTACCTATAAGGTTGGATCCGTTTTCATAATGTTGGCCTGATAGGTGGTAGGCTCTGGTTCTTTGCTGTTATCATTAACCCCTGTCACAGATTTAAATCCAGCTCTTTTTAGCCATCGAATAGGATTTACAAAATATACATATGTATTTCGAATTCTTAATGAATATCATCCATATAGGTTTTTTTTTTTTTTTTTTTTTTTTTGCTCCCAGCTGTTTTTAATTGATTCAGTACTTGAGCTTTCGTTTTTTTCTTTTTTTTTTTTCTGGCTGTCTCCTTTGCTTAACTTTTATGTCCTTTTTCTTTAGATGCAAGATTAAGTCGGTCAGTAAATTTATTACTTTCTTTGCTAATTGAATATTTTTATTTGCTTCTCGTATGTCATTTACAAACTGTAATATCCAATCTGTTGCTCGTCCAGTCGGCTGGGGCTGTAGAATACACCGACTGCACCTCTGCAGAGGGGTAAGACCCCCCGACGAGGGTCCTAGATATGACACTAAACAATCTGATGGTGAGGTTCCAGCAATTCTGGAGCTTTGGAGAATACAGAGCACCCATTTATTGCCATCGCTCCCAGGTCCACTTTGGCCCGGAGTGGTAGCACCTGATAGGGCCTATCTATGGGTTAAATAGAACTAACAGTATTCTTATGCTAAACTGAATTGTTTGAGTAAACTGAATAGCTTGAAATAAAAATGTTTTTGACAATTAAACCGTACTGCCTGCCTAACTGAATTATTTGAAATAGAACTGTTTTTCGACATTAAAATGTTATTTACACTTAACTGAATTGTTACATATAACTTCTTGAATAGTTTGAAATGGAAATATTTTTGACAATTAAACTGTGTACTTATGCTAAACTGGATTGTTTTAAATAGAAGAGATTATTTACATAAAAATGGATTTGGCGTTAAATAACCTACAAAGGTTGATATGCCATAAAACCCACCAAACCAAACCAAACCAATCTGTTGCAATGTCTAAGTATTTCTTAAACAATGGTGATTTTGTAGGTCAGTTCGAGTTTGATTAATCTTCTTTCACCATTTTTCCTTTTAAGACGTTCTATATCTGCTTTTGGATGTTGAATTGTGTGATAAGTTATTAATTTTCTGACTTTATTATTTTTATTTCAGATCACGTCAAGTTTATCATAGTAAAACTATTTGTTATTATTGGTTCGAGTTTTAATATCTATAACTTTATTTTTTATTCAGTTATGTTGGTAATATAGCACTCTCTTATAATATTGTTTTCTTATTTTCCTTTATTCCTAGGGGGTGTCCTCCTCGTGGTATAATGGTTAAAACGATGGGTTGCGGAATCGTAATAAGCGAGTTCGTACTCCAGTCACGCTATTACGTTCACTTTCGGGCAAATACCCTTGGGAAACGTATTAACCCCTCCTATCCTCACAGTTATGCGTTAAATAGTACCGCTTCTGTTTTTTCTAGATGAATAGCTTTGGCATTAAATAATTTACAAAGGTTGATATGCCATTAAACAAAGAAACCAAACCAAACCGTTATTTACAGTATGAGTGATACCGGTCGCTTCATGAATGCTTAAATAGTTGTCGGTTTTATTGTATTTATGAAAAATAAGAAGAGGAAGTAAGTCTCCTTGGAAAATTCCATCGTCAATGATCAAATTCTTAGTCTCAAGCGTTCCTTTTTCATAGATTATTCTTAGGTGAGTATACCATCTTGCCATATTTTATTTGAGGAACATTTTATTATTTCATGTAAATTTGATGCAAAGTCTAGTTGGAGATTATATATATATATATATATATATATATATGTGGTGCATTCAATAAGATTCCAGACTTTTTTGGTACAAGCATTTAAAGTTGTCGTAGACTCTTGAAATTTCAATGTTATTGCTATACATCTTATGAGATGACTGACCAAGTTTTTAAGATTTCAGCTTCAAATGAACAGCTACAGCAGCAGTTGGAATACGCCTTACTAAAGCCTGCTTGTCACAGCTGGTGAATTTCAAAAATGCAATCTGTACGTGAGGACACGTTAGAACAACGATATGCAATAAAATTATGTTTTAAACTTGGAAAAATACCACAGAAACGTATGCAATGCTTCAGAATGCTTTTCGACCATCTTGCATGAATCGAGCATCAGTTTTTGAGTAGCATAAGAGGAAGGCAGGGAGCGATGAGAGGTGTGGGAGGAGTAAGTAAGTCAGCACACCAGAGTTGATTGGCCAAAGGGTTAGGGTTAGGGTTACTATGTTGAGGTTTTAAGGGAGTTCAGGAAGAGATTCCGTCGGACGAGGTGAGATCTCTTCAAATTTGGTCAGTGGCATTTCCACCAGGACAATGCACCGGTCCACAACTCTTCCCTTGTCACAGACTAATTGACCAAGATGGACATTAAGCCAGTTCCTCACCCTCCTTATAGTCCAGACCTTGCTCCCTGTGACTTTTGGTTATTCAAGGAAAAACTTAGAGGCTGTCGTTATGAGACAATTGAGAAGATGAAAGAGGCTGTGACGAAGGTCATTGACACGCTCACACAAGACGACTTCCATGGGATCTTCCAGAAGTTAATGGAACGGTAGAACAAGTGCATTGCAGCAGGAGGAAATTACTTCGAAGGGGACTAAAGTTTCATGTGTTTACTATCAATAAAAGTACCCATACGAAAAAAGTCTAGAAACTTATATAATGATCCTTGTAGTTTACCGATTGTAACTGGATTAGGTTATTTTAGGGATTATCTCTCTTTTATATTATTACCTTCTTTAGAATGTTCTCGGATGATTTTTTATATTGTTGATTTTAATCTTATTTTCTTTGAAGTCTGCGTTTTCTATTTTTTGTTTCATTATTAAATGTTTTCATTTTAAATGCTATATTTTAATTTTGTTGGATATCAGCCATTAATTTTTTTACATATAATCTTTTTCGGGCATCTGTTAAGCAGTTGTTTTTAATGATATATCTTCTTACATTGGCAAGTTTATTGGAGGCTAAGTAAGAACCTGAACAGTTAGTCAATTTTCGCCATATGTTGTAGATTTTTGAGTTTTCGCTCTTACTTATGATATGTTAATTAAAGAAAAAAATGCATGTATTTCTTTATAATCCTCGTTTGACAATATTTTCCTTCTGGGTTTTTTTTATTGATTGTAGTAAAATATTAATTAGCCAGGGTTGTAATCATCCCGGTTCTAATGGCTTTCTAAGTGAGTGTGGAGGTTTGTTCCAGTTACCGATTTTTTTATATCAGTCTGGTTCATCAGTGAGAGACGCTGTTCTGTTTTGATTCTCAGCAAGATCAGTGAAGAGAATGTTATAAAGATTGATTTTCATGAATAGTTTTGGTGCTTTTTATTCGTATTGCCAAGATGAGTTTTAGTTTTGCTGATCCTATCAGCAGAAAAAATATTCTATCATTAAATTTATTAGTAATCCACAAAAAGAGGATTTATGTGGATCATTAAATAAGTTTCCAGACTTAATTCGTATGGGCTCTTTCATCTCCTCAATTGTCTCATAACGACAGCCTTTGAGCTTTGGGAATAACCAAAAGTCTCAGGTCTGGACTATAGGGAGGGTGAGGAACTGTATTGATGCCCATCTTCAAACGCATTGACCATGGAGTGCGTTTATTTCTGCTGGTTGAGGACAACATTACCCCCACAATGTAGTAGTAAACCCCGAAAATGAAAATTGAGTCTTAAGGTATCCCAGTTTTTTTACGACTCCTATTCCTTTACAACTTTTACAAACAAAAATAAGGTAACATATTGACCTTCGACCCAACCGTCAATCAAGAAAAAGGTGCATCCGGTCGAAGATATAAAGATATAACCTTGACCGTGGACGGGTTGAATCCGGTACAGATGCGACGCTCACAAGAAGCAGGTGAGCGACACACAATTATATAACCCGGTGCCATAGTCGGAGTCAGTTAGTTGGAATTCGAGTCGCAGTTCGAGGCAGTGAGAACCAGCTCCTAGCAGAGGGCTTGGGCCGTCAGGACCCTTGGTTGAGCAGCCATGCTGAATGAGAAAGAAGTGCTGCTATAGTCAGAAGAACTTGGGGTCAATATGTTGCAGTTTGTTCAGTCTCCAACTCACCTCTCACACACAACCCTTTCACAACCCTTTCGCAACCCTTTCGAATAAAGTGTTAGGGGTATATTTTTCTAAAGAAGTGTGTTCTTTCGACATTATTGTTAATTATGTTTCCGCATGTATATGTAAAAATACAGTTGTATCAGCCTATACAACAATAAGATAAACAGTGAAGAAGAAAAAGGTGTCAGATACAACCCTCAGAATTTTCCAATAACAATATACAAATACCTGAACAATTTCTTGTTACCCATTAATAACAACACTTGTATCAAAGGGAAAACTAACAAAGAATATTTCGGTAAGTAAAAATGTTATGAAATAGCCGAGGGATTTCAGTTCATGCCTTTGAGTTTAGTTAGGCTGAGAACCTTTCGGCTCAGCACATGGGTTGGTTGGGTGTAAGATTGAAGCAGGTGTTAACGCGGGTGCGCGCGAGCGGATGGAGGTGTCACTCAGATGTCATAATAGTCCGAGACGATACTGTGTGACAAGGTCCGGGTGACGTCACGCACCGGAAGCACCCGGAAGTTTGTGTGAGAATTTGAAGAAAATAAGAGTCGGGTTTTAGACGCCAAACGAGAAGGATCGATTTTGGAGCTCGCAGGCGCGAGGCGAACTTGCGCCCTATGGGGGGGGGGCGCTCGATTTGGGGGCCAAATGAATAAGACAGCATAGAAGATTGTGTCTCTCCTCCTTACGTCGAAACCTTTAACTCAAAGTTAATAAAAAGGTTTCGTACCTGAACAAGAAGTCGTTACGTGTTTTCGAATATTGAGATTCCTATGTTCTTTATATATTCTTTAGTAATGAACATTACATGTCTATTTCGCACATGGCCATATTCGTGTATATGGCTACGCAACAAAAATAAAGTCCATTTAGACTACAACAGACATTCTACATACATACATACATATATACATGATTAAGAAACTTGACATATATTGTTCCCATTATTAGGAAATGTAACATACTGTCCCAAAATGTAAAAATGTCCAAAAGCTGTTCCACAGAACTAACTGACTGATAGTTTAAATTGTTCCGGTGTAAGGAAATAGTGCACAGGACAATTGCACCCATGTGCTGGTCGTAAAAGCGGAGAAGATAGAAAGGTCCATTCCGACCGGTGTCTACAACCAAAGAGCGATAGAACTCGCTTTATGAATTGTCACATGAACAACGTCCCGTGTTTCTCGAAAGCTCCCTCTACAGCTCCCAAAAAAGGAGACCACGATGTTTAGTTCCCCAACAATTATATTTCACATTTCAAACACAGTCTGATTATGAATGATAAAATAAAAAATAAACCACGAATAACATTTATTGAATTATGTTCTTATTGATATTTTCAATAATAGCATCACATAATTTTAAATTCAGAATGAATAGAAATAAAAATTTGCAATTCTATCAGATTTCCCGCAATAAATTTGAATTTATAATCAAACAAAAACACTAGTAAAACAAATGAATAAAACTAATGCTAACAATAATTAAATATGTTTATGAATTAGATTTGATTATAATATTAGAATTAAACACTACATTAAATTGATAATTAAATATCTAAAAAATATTCATTGAATTACACATCATAAATATGAAAATATATCAAATTACAAATTATTATCATTGTTACTCATTGACAGTTTTTCACGCAAACAAGAGCTTATGATCTTCCCCTGGAATTTTTTTCAAGTCTCCAGGACTCTTCTCGGTATTCTGGCAAATCTTAATAATGCAGTTGTCTGGATGGTCATCACTTGTCCTCTAAATTCCAAGTCTTCCAGTCCCTTTGACAATCTTTTGGTGATTGTTCCGAGTACACCAATTACAATTGGTATCACCGAATTATTTTACTACTTTGAGAGTTTTTCATTGCAGTGTTAGCTTGTGGCCTTTCACTGGATAGTGACTGAGAGTAAATCTCCTCAAGTCTTTAGGACTCTTCTCAGTATTCTGTCCGAACCTAATAATACTGTTGTCTAGATAGTTTCTACTTGTCCACTGATTTTTAAGTCTGCCAGTTCCTTGAGCATATCTTTTGGGGAGTGTTCCAAGTCCACCAATAATAATTGGTATCACTATCACCATCATGTCGCACTATTTTTTAAAGTTCTTTAGCAAGGTCTAGGTACTTAACCATCTTTTCCTTTTCTTTTAATTTTACACTGTGGTCTGCCGGGACGGCAAATCTATTATTTCACCAGTTCTCTTTTTTTTTTTTAGTTCTGGTTGTCTGGCCGAGATTAGGTGATCCGTGTATATTTCCAAATACCAAAGAACTTTGTGCATCTCACTTCCCAGGATGGATTCTGGGTTGTGCATGTAATGCTTCTTCACATGGTGAAATGTCAATTTCTTGCATAATTCATAGTGCATTACTTTCCCCACCCAATATTCTTATAATATTTTTGATATAATTTGCTGTCATTGTCCATTACGATATTAATCGTTTAATCTCTATTACCTACAATTGATATTTTGTTGCGTCTTATCTATTTTTGCTTTAACGTAGTTAGTCCTTATGGCGTTATTTTAGAAAATGCTCAGTTTTTCGCTAAAAGGCTTCCCATTTTTAGCAATGTCCAAGCCTTCTCGTGTGAGATTTCGCTTGTTTGACGCTTGAAATATCCATACATTTTTTACTTCTCATTTTTGTTTCCTAATTATTGTTGTTCTGTGGATCACTATGTTGTTTCTGTTGTTTCATGTCTCTGTAATTTGCCCGTTTTTGCTCCTTTTTATGTAGTCTTCGAGTCGTCATATAAATGTATTGACATCTTGTAAATACTGACGAGTCCTCGTCCCTCCTCCTTTCCTGACACATATAGTCTGTCTATGTCATCGCTAGGATGTAAATCCGGATGCATCGTCATGATATTTCCTTGTCTTCCCTTGTCCACTTTAAGAATGGTCCCGAGTATCTTAAACGAGGGATAACCCTGGCGTTTATCCATTTGATAAGATTTCTGCCATATTGTTTGGTTTCGAGTTGTTTCCTCATTTTAAATCTTTTTTCATCTCCATTTCTTTGATGGTGTCCGCTTCCACTATTTCCAATTACTTGAACGTTTTTCTTTATTCTGAGCGTAATGATTTTTTCTTTATTTCGTATTTCTATTCCTCCAGTCATTTATCGTTTCCCACATCTCATTATTAGCATGGCACATTTTTCTATTCCAATTCCATCTCTATATCCTAACTGTAAAACGTTAAGCCTGTACTAGTGTTTCCAATAATTTTTCATTTTTGGCAAACAGTTTGATGTCTTCCATGTACATTAGGTGTTTGATGATTTCTTTCTGTCAAGTCAGTTTGTATCATGATATACATTTGTTAAGTATGTGATTAAGTGGCATCATTGCTATCAGAAATAGTGATGGTGATAGCAAATCTCCCTCGATTTTCACCTCAGCCAAGCTTTTTCTTCCCGCTTTACTCTCTGAATTATCATAGTTTCCTTGATAAATTTTATGACCCTATCAGATATTTTGCACATTATGAGACAGTCTATTGTCCATCTTTATATACCATTATGTTGTCAATTCATGTCATATCTACATTTTCGTCTCCTTTTGATCTCCTTAAGAATATGTTGATCAATATAGAGTAGATCTAATGTTCCTTTCGTTCTCTTGTGGCACCGTCTCTGTTCCTTGGAGAACAGTCCGCAACGAGTTGAAAATTTCTTCCCAAATTTGTGCTGTTAGTAGTTTCCACATCACTGATAGGCCGGTTACTGATCTGTAGTTGGTAGAGGCTGTCTTTTCTTTGGGAGTGTTTTGGATTCCGGGTGTTTTGTTTTTTTTCGTCGTGCTTCCAGGTATATTTTTTTTTCTAAGCAATAATTCATTTTGATTGCTAGTCTGTCGTGGATTGAAGTAAATGTTTTCAAAATCAGGATCCATGTATGCCATCAGGGCCTGGTGTTTTCCAATTTGGTACTTTTGTGTTACTCTGTATTAATCGGGGTGCATTTTTGCCTAAAAGCCTTACGGCCTTCTTTGAGTCGTTGCAACTCTTTTACTATGCTGCTTTTATGTAATGTTCTTTTAGTGCTATATTTTACTTTAGAATTTTTTTTCCTCATTTGCATCCGGTTGGTGATATACCCTCCTGCATTCTCCCCCTATTTACTGATAGAATTTTCTTTCGTTATCTTAGAATATCCAGTTTTATTTATATTATTTATCCTGTCTCCATTTTAGTCTTTCTTGTCACTACCTTCTGATTTTTGACTCTTGTTGTATTGTTTGATTTCATTGTGTTTCTTTTCTCTTTTCATCCCAAAATATTCTCGCGTTTTCCCTCTAACCCGTATTTACCGATATTTACCAACCCCTCCGCTCGGGCAGGATATGACACAAGGTCAATTTTTAAGCGGAGTTTAACAGGTTTGAATTCAGAGTTTTCTTTCTCCTAGACTAGTTATCTCACCAACGCTGAAGAACCAAGTCTGCCTTACTATTTACCCATAGGCGGAGGGAGAATAATTGGATTCATACCTTTCCCAAGAGTATTAGTGCTATGTGAAATGCAATCAGCCTCGTCCAGTATTTGAAGTCGTATCACCGTGTCCATTTCCGACGATGGTAACCATTACACCACGGGCACCTTTTACCTTGCATCTTTGCTTGTTTTGATTTGTGTTATCATCATTATTAACTCATTTGAGAGTTTTTCACATATGTTGATGGATTCTTACAGGAGTTTGGGTGACAGCAAGTCCTCCAAGTCTCCAGGACTTTTCTCAGTATTCTGGCCGATCTTTATAATGCTGTGATCTGGATAGTCTCTACTTGTCCTTTAATTTCAAAGTCTTCCAGTCCCTTTAGCAATCCCAGAGAGATTTAGTTCAGTCAGCATTTCTGCAAAAGGGCAAAACTCCCCAATGAGTGTCCTCGATATGACACTAACAATCTGATTGAGAGGCTTTAGTAATACTGGAGTCCCATCATTGCCATCACTACCTGGTTCAATCTGGCCTGGAGTGGTAGCACCTGACAGGGTCCTCTCTATGGGTCAAATAGAACCAAACCAAAATGAATTGTTTGAAACAGAACTTTTTATATGTATACGAATGTATTTGGCTTTAAAGAATCTACAATGGTTGATATGCCATGAAAACAAACAAAACCAAACCTTTAGAGTTTTAACCAAGTGCAATAACCATAATTGGTATCATAGTTATCTTCATATTCCATAGCTTTTTAGTTCTCTTGTAAGGTCCTGATACTTTTCACTGTCTTTTATATTCACTCTGAGGTCTGCCAGGTCGGCAAAATCTACTGTTTCATAGGTTCTTGTCGTCTGGCTGAGATTAGGTGATCCGTTTGTATGTCAAAAGCCGAGAGAGCTTTGTGCATCTCGTCATGCATGTACCTCTTCTTCTTCGGGTCAAATTTAACGTTTTGCCCAACTCTTAGTGGATTACCTTGCCCAATCAGTAGTGTCTAGTCTTATACTTTTTTGAGCTAATTTAATGCATTACTTATTTTGTGATTAACCGTTTCATCTCTATCAGCACATAACCTGCACTTGCTATTTTGTTGCGTCTAATCTATTTTTGCGTTAACGTAGTTAGTCCTTAGGGCGTTGTTTTACTCTTCAAACTGAAGAACTTCAGTTTCTCTCTTAAAGTTACCATTTCTTAGCCATGTACAAGTCTTTTTGTGTGGTTTCGGTAGTTTGTGTCTTGAAATGCCCATACAGTTGTTTTAATTCCTATTTGAGTGTTTCAAGTTATTGTTGTTCTGTTGACTCTTATGTTGTCATAGTTGTTCCTAGTCACTGTAAATAGTCTTGCTTTGCTCTTTTTTTGAAGGAGTCTTCGAGTCGTATCGATGTATCGACGCGATCTTGAATGCTGGCGAGTTCTCTTCATTCTTTTATTGACACCTACGAGATGTATACCATAAGTTTCCAGACTTTTTTCGTGTGGGCACTTTTATTGATAGTATACACATGAAACTCTAGCCCCCTTCGAAGTAATCTCCTCGGGCTGTAATGCACTTATTATACCGTTCCAACATCTTCTGAGAGGCCCAATGGAAATCCTCTTGGGTGAGCGTGTCAATGACCTTCGTCCCAGCCTCTTTCATCTGCTTAATTGTCTCATAACGACAGCCTCTAAGATTTCCTTGAGCTTAGGAACAACCAAAAGTCACAGCAAGCAAGGTCTGGACTATAGGGAGGCTGAGGAGCTGTCTCTTTGCACATCTTGGTCAAATAGTCTGTGACAAGGATGAGCACCCTTGGGTCAAACTTCACTCAAATCTTCCTCATCTTCAGTTCCTCGCGAATAATTGTGTGTACAATTCCCACACTGACATCATACTGTGCACTTATTGTCTCTATAGACACACGACGGTTCTTATCCATGAAATTCTTTATTTGGCCAATCAACTCTGGTGTTCTGAAATTCCTTACTCCTCCCACACCTATCATCCCTCACAGACTCCATGCCACTCTTATGCCACTCAAAAACCGATGCTCGATTCATACAAGACGGTCGAAAAGCAGTTTAAAGCATTCCATACGTTTCTGTGGTATTTTTTCCAAGTTTAAAACAGAATTGTATTACATATCGTTCTTCTAAAGTGTCCTCACGTCCAGATTGCATTCTTAAAATTCACCAGCTGTGACAATCAGGCTCTAGTAGGGTGTATTCCCATTGCTGCTGTAGCTGTTCATTTAAACCTGAAATCATAAAAATTGGTCAGTCATCTCATAAGATGTATAGCAATAACTGAATTTTCAAGAGTCCGCGACAATTGTAAATTCCCATACGAAAAAAGTCTGGAAACATATCGTATGCACCTCGTATCGTCTGTCTGTATCATCCCTGGGATGAAAGGGCTTTTTGCATCGTCACGAGCTTTCTTGTTTTCTGGTCTATTTAATAAAGTTCTTCACTCGTCCACTTAAGAATAGATCTGAGTATCTTACGAGAAGGACAGGTCAGATTTTTATCCCTTTGATGAGATTTCTGTTATCATATTTACCAACCCTCTGCTCGGGCAGGATATGACGCATAATTGAGAATAATTGGATTCTTACCTTTCCCAAGGGTATTAGTGCTATGTTAAATGCAATCAGTCTCGTCCAGGATTTGAACTCGTGTTGCCGTATCCATTTCCTACGACGATAACCATTACACCACGGGCACCTCCATGAGATTTCTGTTATATAGTTTGCTTTCCAGTAGTGTTTTCGTTCTCCTGATTTATTCTTTTTTGATTTTTTTTTCATCTCCGGTTGTTTGATTATGTCCGCTTCCAATTTTCCCGAATATTTGTAAGTTTTCTTTCTTCCGCGTGTTCTGATTTTTTTTTTATTTGGTACTTAAATTCCTTGCATTATTTATCATTATTATTCTTATTATTGGTGATTCTTGCAATTATTTTAAACTAGTGGCCAATCCACCTACGTAGAAAGGTTATTTTTTTCTTAATAATTAATATTTTTGTAGATAAAATAACCTGCTTATTTTATAATACCGAGTCTTCAGTTCTTACCAACAAGGATATTATTTATCAAAGGTTTATAGTCAATTGACGCTAAATGTGTATATGTGAAGTTATTATTCCACCAAAGTTTCAAATTAAAATTGAAATAGACAACTACTTATTTCAAAATTTATGTATAATTTATGATTGTGCTATTATTACTTGTCTATTATGCCTGTATATTTATGCATATTTATTATGCCCGTTTAATATATATATATATATATATATATATATATATATATATATATATAAGTATACTTGTTATGCTGTTATATTTATGCATATTTATTATGCCGGTATATATATATAAGTATAATTTATTATGCCTGTATATTCATGCCTATTTATTATGCCCATATATATATATAAGTATATTCATTATGCCTCTATATCCATGCATATCTTTCATGCCCGTATATATATATATAAGTATAATTATTATGCCTGTATATTTATACATACTTATTATGCCCGTATATATAAGTATATTTATTATGCCAGTATATTGATGCATATTTATTATGCCTGTATATTCACGTATGTTTATTGTGCCAGTATATTTAGGTATAATCATATATATTTCCGTATATTTATTTTGCCCGTGTATATTCGGGGAATTTACATTGATGCAAATTCTGTAAAATATTCTTATAGCATTTTGGTGTTGTAGATAATTTTTCTTGTTTTTCAAAGACCATGGAAATATTTTTTTATTCTAAAGTGGAAGACAATGTTTAATCAATTATACCAATCTATTATGATAATAAGTTTATAAAATCATCTCATTATTTTCTCATATAACATCATGTCCCATAATCATTATAAATCACGTAACCATTACTTGACGTCATGTTCATTAAATCATTCTGATTATTATGTCATATTAAACCAATTATTTTAATTATTATAAGTTATTTCATCGTTGTTAAATAACCTTCTATTTAGATTTGGTTTGGCTTCTTTGTTTAATGACATATCAACCTTTCTGGGTTATTTAATTAAAAAGCTATCATAGTAGAAGACGACTAATGGTACTTCTTAACCAACAGATGAGGAAGAATTGGCCCCTACTTTTTTGAAGGGTATTAGTGCCAAAGTAAACGACAGGAATTCGAACTCTCTTACAACGATTTCTCAGTTTCTTACGTTAACCACTACCCTATGGGAAATCCACGACTTTATCGTTATGAAACCATGTATTATATCTGAAGTTATAATTATTATAACTTATATTAGCATTATATGACATTTATGTGGTTTGATTTCTTTCTTTTATAGCACATCAACCTTCGTGAGTTATTTAATGCCAAGAGCATCGTTTTCTCCCTTATCTATATATATACGTATATTTATTGTGCTTGTATATTTACGTTCATTCATCATAGATATATATTCTCTCTTATCTGAAGTCAAAACCTTTTTGTAAAATAGTAATGGAACTATTCAACTTGCCCAGTCGGCTGGGGCTGTAGAATACACCGACTGCTTCTCTGCAGAGTGGTAAGACCCTCCCGCAACGAGTGCCCTCGATATGACACTTAACAATCTGACGGTGAGGCTCCAGTGATACTGGAGCTTTGGGGAATGCGGAATACCCCTTTATTGCCATCGCTCCCAGGTCCACTCCTGCCCGTAGTGGTAGCACCTGATAAGGGTCATATCTATGGGTTAAATAGAAATAAACCGTGGTTTCTTGACTTAACTGTTTTTTTACATTTAAACTGCGAATTTATGCCCAACCGAATTGTTGAAAAAAGAACTGTTTTGTTATTTAAACTGCGCACTGATGCTAAACTGAATTGCTCCAAATAGAAATGCTTTGACATCTAAACTGTGTACTTATGCTAAACTGAATTATCTGAAATAAAACTGTTTTGACATTACCTCAGTGTATTGCCCAGTTGACTGGAGCAGTAGAATACACCGACTGCACCTCTGCAGAGAGGTAAGACCCTCCATTGAGTGTTCTGGATATGACACTAAAATACCTGATAGTGAGGTTTCAGAGATGCTGGAGCTCTGGCGAATAGGGGCCACTCCTTCATTGCCATTATCTACTCTGGCCCGGAGTGGTAGCACCTGATAAGGTCCCATCTATGGGTCAAATAGAATTAACTGCATACTTATGCTAGAACTGAATTGTTTAAATCAGAACTGTTTTAGTAAACTGAATAACTTGAAATAGAAATGTTTTTGACAATTAAACTGTTTACTTGCATTTATAATGTGTACTTATGCTAAACTGAATTGATTGAAATGAACCTATTTTTCACAATGAAACTCTACTTACACTAAACTAAATTGTTTAATATAGAACTCTTTTGACATTTAACTGTGTAAACAAAATCTATACTTATACTAAACTAAATTAGCCGAATTAGAACTGTATGAATAAACTTAATAGCTTGAAAAAGGAATGTTTTTGACGACTGAGCAGTGTATTCATGCAAAACTGAATAGCTTGAAATAGAACCGACTATTTGCATAATCATAGATTTGGCGTTAAATAACCTACAAAGTGTGATATACCATAAAACCCAAGCAAGCAACCAATTATTTAGCCCAAAGCAATAGAATAAGCGAGTTCCTACCTTTACTTAAAGATATTTGTGTGAAATTAAACGTAATGGCACGATTAGATTTCGAACTCGCTAACTACGATTTCGTAGTTCAGCACGATAGCTACTCACACTACAGCGGTTTACTCCTTAAATTTATGTAATCTTATAATTATCATATAATTTTATACCAATTTATAGGATTAATGTAAGTTCTATCATGATAACAATATTTCAAATCTATTATTACACAATCTTAAAATACAATTTCTCTATAGAAACACCAAAGTGAAAATACGTTCACCGGATGGAGACACAGAATACTTCGACATTGTCGCAAGAGTACTACAAGGTGACACGCTAGCCCCATACCTCTTTACCATCTGTCTAGACTATGTGCTTAGAATATCCATTGATTAAATCAGGGAGAACGGCTTCGAACTGACAAAGGAAAGAAGCAGAAGTCACCCCGAAAAAAACAATTACCGATGATCACTACGCCAATGACATAGCGATTTTTGCAAATGCACCCAACCAAGCCGAAACACTACTGCATAGTTTGCAACGAGCCGCTGCAGGCATTAGCCTCCATGTCAACGCACACAAAACTGAATATATGTGCTTTAATCAAACAGGCGACATCTCCACACTAGACGGAACCTCTCTGAAACTGGTAGACAAATTCACCCACCCAGGAAGCAGTATCTCATCAAACGAAAAAGTCATCGACACGCGGCTAACGAAGGCATGGACAGCTAACGAGTGGAGAAGCTAGACGGCAATTACTCAAGAATGTTCTGGGCAATATTGAACAAGTCCTGGTGGTAACACCCCACAAGACACCAACTATACGGCCACCTGCCTCCCATCACGAAAACTATCCAAGTTAGACGAACCAGACATGCAGGACACTGCTGGAGAAGCAAAGATGAGCTCATAAGTGATGTACTCCTATGAACCCCCAGATATGGCCGAGCAAAAGCAGGATGACCAGCTCGAACATACATTCAGCAGCTATGTGAGGATACGGGATGTAGCCCTGAAGACTTACCAGAGGCGATGAACGATAGAGAGAAGTGGCGAGGGAGGGTCAGGGATATTCGTGCTGGCGGCACAACATGATGATGATGATGATGATGATGATCAAAATACTATAAACAGCCAGGCCACATACAGAACAATAATGCATGATCAAGTTTATGATATTCATGGTAATTATAAAAAGTAGTCCATTTAAATTATGTAAGGAAAATTTACCTGAATCGTTTCCGTAATGACATGTTATACTCAAGACTTATAAAATCATTCAACTCAGCTGTAGAACCCACCGACTGCATCTCTTCAGAGGTGTAAGACCCCCAAAATGAGTGTTCTGGATATGACCCTATTTCATCTGATGGCAAAGATTCTTTTCTAGAGCTGCGCGAATATGGAGTGTCCCTTCATTGCCAATGTTTCCCGGTCCACTCTAACTCGGAGTTGTACCACCTGATAGGATCCTAACTGTAGGTCAAATAAAACCTCTTGATCAATTAAACTCTGTGCAAACAAATAACTTCGGTTAAATTGAATTGTTGGAAATAGAACTCTTAACCATTTATCTGTAGTTAAACAAATAACTGTCTAATGGACTTGCTGTATAAAAATGCTAGAGACCTTTAAACTAAGTGCAAACAAATGAATAGTGTTGTATAGAATTATGAGCATTGAATAGCAATACTTGTAATTCTTCAACTGTGCACATAAATTAAAAGATTGGTATTATATAACAATACATAGAAACATTTGACTTTGTGTAAATAAATGACTTGTGTAAAATTGAGTTATTAGCAATACATGGAGTATTAAATAAGTTTCCAGACGTTTTTGTACAGGCATTTAAAATTGTCGTAGACTCTTGAAAATTCAATTGCTATACATCTTATGAGATGACAGACCAATTTTTATGATTTCAGGTTCAAAGGAACAGCTGCAGCAGAAATTGGAGTAAACACTACTAAAGCCTGATTGTCACAGCTGGTGAATTTCAAAAATACAATCTGGTCGTGAGGAAGAATGATATGCAATAAAATTCTGTTTTAAACTTGAAGAAAATGCCAGAGAAACGTATGGAATGCTTCAGACTGCTTTTCGACCACCTTGCATGAACCGAGCATCGGTTTTTGAGTGGCATAAGAAATTCAATGAAAGCAGGGAGTCTGTGAGGTATGATGAAAGGTGTGGAACGAGTAAGGAAGTCAATACACCAAAGTTGATTGGCCGAAGGGTTAGGTTTAGGGTTACTATGTTGAGATTTTAAGAGAGTTCATGAAGAGGTTACGTAGGAAGAGGCCAGCACTCTTCAAATCGGGTCAGTGGCATTTCCACCAGGACAATACACCAGTCCACAACCCAATCCTTTTCACAGACTATTTGACCAAGATGGGCATCAAGACATTTTTTCATCCTCCCTATAGACCTTGCTCCCTGTGACTTTTGCTTATTCACTAAGCTCAGAGGCTGTCGTTATGAGACAATTGAGGAGATGAAAGAGGCTAAGACGAAGGTCATTGACTCCCATGGGGCCTTCCAGAAGTTGTTGGAACGATGCAACAGGTGCATTGCAGCCGGAGGAGATTACTTCGAAGGGGACTAGAGTTTCATGTGTGTAGTATCAGTAAAAGTGGCCATACGAAAAAAGTCTGGAAACTTATTTAATAATCCTCGTACTTGTAATTCTTCAACTGTGTTCCTAAATTTAAAAAATTGGTATTATATTGCAATACTTGGAAACATTTGACTGTGTGTAAATAAACGAACTGTTTTGAATAGAATCATCAGCGTTAAAAAGCAATACTTGTTTTCATTTCACTGTGTGCAAACAAATGATTAATATTAGGTAGAATAATTAATATTGGATAGCAATAATTAAAATCATTTAACTATGTAGAAACAATAGTACAACTAGTATGCAAACGAATTAGTTTTGACTCTTTTAAAAATGAAATTATCTATAAACTATTCACTTCCAAATCATGTATGCATAGCAATTTAAATGTATGCAAATAAATGAATGATGATAAATGGTTACTGTTTCATTGCATTTAACCTTCTTCAAACCAATGATTAATAGTAAATAGAAATATTAGTATTTGATAGAAATACTTGAAACCATTAAACTGTATGCCAAAAAAAACACGTTCAGGCTTGTTTAAAAATGTTATCCTCAAAGTATGTTTACAAATGATATATGTTTCCTAAATATGAATAAACAGCAGTTGGTATTAATTAACCTTTAATGGTTGATAAAAAAAACTATCCAGACCAAATCACATATATCAAATATATATGTATAAACAGGATTTGACATTGAATAACTTACAATGGTTGATATGCCTTAAAACTCAACCAAACCATATATATCTAATATATATATATATATCTAATATATATGTATAACTTAACCGGCTCATTGCCTAGAGGGTAGAGTGTTCGCCAGTGGTCTGGGAGACCTGGGTTCAGTCCTTGATCACATCATACCAAATACTTTAAAAATGGTACTTGATACCTTCTTGCTTAACACTCAGCAATATAAGGTACGTATCAAGGGTAAAGTGGAGCAAACCTGGGAAAGGAGTAGCGCCCACTCATACACCTCGGTGTTGTAGCTTTCGAAAAGGGAGCCCTCGACTACGGTCGCCAACTTATTTTATATATGTATAAACAGGATTTGACATTAAATAACCTATAATGGTTGATATGCCTTAAAACTCAACCAAACCATATAATCTATAACTGTTATATTCTCATGTGCCGTATCATAACGACACAATAATAAAGACGCACACAGGATAAAGACGCAGTAATAAACGACGCACACAGAAAGACGCAGGAAGATTTTTTTATAAAATATTTTACCTCTCACTTTATTTGTAAGGTTTCGAAAGGGTTGTTCAAAGTTTGCGTGTGAGAGGGAGCTGGAGACCGAACATAACTGAAATATTTTGACCCCGAAGTTATGGCCGTCAGTGTTGTGTCTTTCTCGTTCTTCATGGCTGCTCAACCGGAGCCCCTTCGACCGGGTGTGGCTTTCCCTACCACATCTTGTCTCCAACTGGCTGCTTGCCCTCCTTCTAGCCTGTCTTCTGTTCAAATCGTCGGCCTTATATTACCTTCAAACTCCCACGCGGTGATATGGACACGCCTCCACGCCTCCTCAACTTCTTCCGATATCTAGCGACCGGGATGTGTCACTTCCGCTACCTTTGGAATGGCCTGTGTGATCATCATCGAGCCGAAACAACTGTCATGCAGTTCAGAGGTCACTCTCTTCCGGTGCGTCAGTCTATGAGAGTATAATGGAATTTTTTTTTTACCTCGTCCCATTTCATCAGCCAATTTCTGCCCACGCGATTTCCTCTCATAACTGCCATTTGAATGTGTCACTTCCTTCCGGTGCATCACCTTGAATAGTATTTTTGGCCAGGTCAACAGGTCAAAACATAACATTACTTGATTTCACCTACAATGGTTGATATGCCTTAAAACTCAACCAAACCATATAATCTATTACTTGATTTCACGTGTTTTTTTTTAATCTAAATTTACTCTGAATCGCCTAGATGTTGAGACAACAATTAAAACATGTATATATCATTACTTTATTATATAGGTTTCTCAGCTGTAGACACGTCTTCATTTAAATGTCAAATTAAAAAAAAAGAAATTCACAAATAATTACGCTTTCAATGTCGCTTCTTTTTTTTTTCAATCACACTTCGCAATGACCAGACAGGTAATTTATTTTGTTCTCTGTTTAACAAAATAAATGAAACCTTATCAAAAACCAAAGAAGAAGAAACAAAAAAATCCCATAAATACACAGCTTGGTAGCAAAAATATTTGAAAATATTTTATAGTAAAACAGGCAGGCCTCATACTGAACAATAATACATGAACAATTTTAAAATGTCCATAATCAATGGTATTTATTAATATTAGTTCATTTTAAATCACAAGTCTGTGGAAAATTTAACTCAAAAATTTTAGTAATGCCCTAACGCCTTCTAGAATTTTCAAATCTTCGTCATCTGATCATCATCTTATCGTGCAAACAGCACAGATATCCCTGACCCTCTCTCGCCACCCCTCCTTATTGTTCATCGCTTCTGGCAGGACTTCTAGACTACACCCTGTATCTATACAGAGCTGCTGTATGTAAGTTCGAGCTGATCGTCTTGCCTTTGCACGTCTATGTGAAGGGGTCCACAGGGGTACATCACTTATGAGCTCGTCCCAACTTCTCCATCAGTGTCCTGCATGTCTGATTCGTCAAATTTCGATAGTTTTCGTGATGGGTGGTTGGTGGTCGTATAGCTGCTGCTTTGTTGGGTGGACTTGTTCAATATTTCTCGCAGCATTCTTGTGTAGTTGCCGTCAAGCTTTTTCTCCATCCGTTCAGTTAGCGTCCATTTAGTGCATCTATATAGAAGTATCGACACGACCGCTGCTTGGAAGAAACTGAGTTTCATTTAATCGGTCAGGTCTGACTTCCATATGACCGATAGTCTATTGATAGCTGTCCATGCCTTACTAGTCACGTGTCGATGTCGGTCTCGATTGATGAGACGCTTCCTATGAAGGTGAACTTGTCAACTAGTTTCAGAGAGCTACTGTTTAGTGTGAAGATGTCACCTGTTTGATTAAAGCACATATATTCCATTTTGTGTGCATTGACATGAAGGCCAATGCCTGCGGCGGTTCGTTCCAGACTATGCAGTAGGGTTTCGGGTTGGGCGGGTGCATTTGCCGGAATCGCTATGTCATCGGCGTGGCCAGACCAGTAGTTTGCGGCGGGGGCCGCATTTGGTGGTGGTTAGATGGAAAAGTCAGCATAGAAAGAAATTGTGTCTCTCTCTCCTCATGTCAAAAAGGTAAATAAAAGTTTCGCACCAGAACCAATTTCGAGTGTTTTCGGATTCCTAAATGTATATGTGTATGAACATTTGTGAACGTTTTTTTTTTTACTGATATGAATATTTCACTGACTCATATCTGGCTATGTAACATTTATTCATTGTCAATCTCATCTTTCAAATAGCATTTGTTTAATTTTAAGGCAAAATATACAATTTAGATAATCCCCTTAGGAAAAAAATCCCTATGTATATTAACTTACATAACTGGCAATCAAGAAAGTTATTGGCGACAAGAATAAACGGTTGTTTTGTAGAACCCAGACAGAAAAATCGATAAAGAAATAAACAGACATTTTTAGATGGATGGTGCTAAAACAATAATATTAATAATCCCTCAAAAATAGTTTAACCACAAAACACTTATGTCCGGATTGTTAAGGCCCCAATTGGTGATAAGTCCCGAATTATTGATCATCCCCATTGAAGAGTAAATAATAAAACGCATACGATAAGGAAAAATAGAATCGTCAGTATTTTATTATATAAATACTAATTCTATTTGAGATATTTCCAGATCACTGGTGTACTCGTATTATGAGGGTACCAATTCGCTTGAAAACCTAATCTTTCAGAACGGACACCAAGTTGTTATAGAGACTTAGATCTAAATAAAGCCATTATTTAAATGAATTAAAAAAAACAGTGACGAAACATACCGCTTATAATAATGAAAATATTTTTTTTTTATTAAGAAACATTATTTAAAATAATTTATAATTCAGTTTCAGTTTGAGTCAAAGGAAGTAAGCATGTAAATTTTAGTTTTAATTCGAGAGCAGACGTCTAAATAAGCGGGGAAAATGGAAATGTGTCCCTGTTCATAAATATGGACCAGTAAATATATTTCTGGTGCAATTTTATTTGTTTTTTGCACGCACAAGTCTTTCTAAGTGTAATATTGTTTCCGTGTTTTCAGTCAATCTGTATTTTTTTTAAATGTGTGTAAATCTTTATATTTAGATAGGATTTTGAACGCTTACAAATGAAGACACTTCGTTCATTCTTGTTCGAGACAGACATTAGCATTCCATCAGCATACATTAAGCGGTGCATTATGGGATGTTGAACCGGAACCTTTTACTTTATGAATGTGTTTAGTGTTGAATTTAATTCCATCGGAATGGGTTAGAGTGAGGTGAACGGGTGATACTATATCTAAACATCTATTTACTTGGATTTTATCATTTTATTCCAGGCATAATGCTCTTAGCGTTGTTTTATTATTATTATTATTATTATTATTATTATTATTATTATTATTATTATTATTTATTTATTCAGTTTGTTGTTTTTTCCTGTTGTTGCATTCATTAAAATTTATTTTAGTAGATATCTAAGCTTTTATAGTAGTTAGTAACGTTTTATTTTTCCTTTTTTTTTAGAGGTGGAAATGGTTTAACCTCAGTCTCGTCATTAATTTATCTGAAAGTAACACACGCGTCTTCAAAGAGGATTTAAATAATTTGATGCTGAGAGAATGGTGAAGACTTAGCGATCAATTTTCAGTCAACACGTTTGAACTTCAAACACTGGACATGCAAAAGTCCTATTTCTCTCTCTCTCTCTCTCTCTCTATATATATATATATATATATATATACTTGCGGAAAATTACGAAGGGTTACAGAATATATAAATATTTAAAAACTCTTCGCGACTTTCAAATCACACAATATCTATCTATCTATCTATCTATATATCTATCTCAGTCAAATCATATCTATCTGTCTATCTATCTATCTATCAATCTCAGTCATATCTATCTATCTATCTATCTATCTATCTACGTTCATAATTACATTTTTCCGTGTAGTTTCTGAATATTTTTCACAAATGACTTAAAAGTTGGCCTTGTTTTACACCCTTTTCATACGGAGGAGTCGACAAAATATATAGATGAGACCATGACAGGTGCTGCCATTCCTGATCAGAGTGGAGCTGGGAGTGATGGCAATGAAGAAGTACTATACACAATCCAAAAACTCCAGATCTTGAGCTTCACTGACATTGCCAAAAAATAAAATAAAAGAACACTGTTTACAGAAAATAGTTTTGTTTTCATATTTTGGTTTAAATTCCATTTACCAATTCTCAGAATCAAACAATTTGTTTATTTTTTTTCATTCAAGTTCTTTCCGATATTTCTGCCAAATATACTCGGTCATATATCGAGCTGGAAAATAGAAGGCTACACTCACAAAGTTTCTATCTCTCTTATAGTGTGACGCCAAAAATTGAGGCCCCAGAAAGTTATTTAGTACGTAAATATAAATAGTAGATAAAATCCACAGATTCCAGAAATATTCTCAAATCTTTGTTTAGCTGGCGATTAAATATGTTAATTTATAAGTAATAATCGATACTTTTGATGATCCCAGTTTAAGGGAATTTATTATCAACTAATTATAAATGCAAATACATAGATAGGTCTTTAAGCCATCAAATGGATTACTGAAGATTGGAGCATATTAGATGTTGCATTTAAGGAAAATTGTTTTTCAAGAGAGAGAAAAAAAGAACCCAAAAAAACAAAAACAAAGAAAATGACACCAACAACAAGAAATTTAAAACGGCCTTAATTAATGAACGTTATTAAAAGAAATGATGAATTTTAATTGACGCTAATTAGGACTCCGCATGGAAGCATGGCTAGTTAAAGCGCGGACAATTAAATTCTAGAAAAATGCACAAGAGAGGAAAGCTTACAAAATGAGAGAGAGAGAGAGAGAGAGAGAGAGAGAGAGAGAGAGAGAGAGAGAGAGAGAGAGAGACAAATTGTTAATCTACAATGAGTCAAGCATCAGAAAATTAACTAAAATGTGTCTACCTAATTGCCACTGTTAATATGGGCGCGAAATTCCTTCCTACATCATCAAGTCGATAAGTGAACTGCAAGCATATTAAAAAAAGAAAAAAGAATGCAGAGATTACAGCAGAACCACAGAAGATCATAAATCAATTCTGCAATTGACATTTCAAGAGAGGCTGTTAATTCTTAAACAAGTCAGGATTAAAAAGTATCGAGACTTCTTTTTTTATTTAATCTAAAATTAAGACGCTCGTAGAACCGGGTAAGCAAGAGTTTAAGCTGAAGCTAAAGGCCAGAGATTCTGCATTCGTATGTGTTTCTCTCTCTCTCTCTCTCTCTCTCTCTCTCTCTCACACACACACACACACACACACACACACACACACACACACAAACTATCAAATACGCAGACAGTTTGCTTTGCAACTAGTCTACCTTAAAGAATGTATTTTTTTCTTTGAAATCTCGTGAAACTTACTTTATATCATTCAAGATTAAACAATTTTTTGTTATTATTATTATTATTATTATCTATCTATCTATCTATGCGAAAGTGTGTGTGTGAGCATTTGATAAATATACAATGCCTTTAATTTTTATTCAACGATTGGATAGGCTGTGTACCAAACGCATTTTTGTCGCCTCTTTTATACCAAACTAACCTTTAAAACGAATTCATATTTTTTTCTCATTTTTCTCCCGGTCAAGTCGGCTGGGCCCGTAGAATTCACTGACTGCTTCTCTTTAGAGAGGTAAGACTTCCCCAATGAGTGTCCTAGATATGACAATAAACAATCTGATGGTGAGGTTCCAGTAATTCTTGAGCTTTGGGGAATACGGAGAACCCCTTCGTTGCCATCTCTCTCCGGTCCACTCTGACCCGGAGAAGGGTCCTGATAGGGTCCTAACTATGGGTCAAAAAGAGCTAAACTCTGAACTGATGCTAAACTGAATTGTTAGAAATAAAAACGATTTTGATATTAAAACTGTGTACTTATGCTAAACTGAATTTTTTTGAAATAGAACTGTTAATATGTATAAAATAGATTTGGTATTAAATGTTAATATGCAATGAAACTAAAACAAACAAAACCAAACGGCCTGACGATAACATCAGAAAATTTGTTGAGAACAATTAAAATAAACGACTAAAAAGAAATATTCCTTTTTTTCGTGTAGCTTTTGTTCATCTCTCTCTCTCTCTCTCTATATATATATATATATATATATGTGTGTGTGTGTGTGTGTGTGTGTGTGTGTTTGTGTGTGTGTGAGTGTGTGTATGGGTGGGTGGGTGTGTATGTGTGTGTATCTGTGTTTGTATATATATATATATATACATTATATAAAAAGAAAAAGAAAAAGAACAAATTTAAGTTTTTCATGTCCTTATAAATTTATTTTAGGTCTGTAATGGCCCTCCTCAGATGTTAAATGAACATATCATTCGGGTATGTTTATATTGCTTCCGGCGAGAAAAGAATTTTTTTTAAAATTTATATTTTGGATTAAAACAATTTTTAAAAATTTTTCAATAAAAACATTTCATAGTGGAAATATTATATATTATTATACATTCCTCCTAAAATTTAGAAAAAAAATTTTTGCCCTAGATTAAAGATTAGTGAAATCTAAAAAGCCCATAATTAAGGAAAAATTTAATTGTGGCTTGAGACTCACTGAAATTATAAATAAAATATTAATTCAAAATTTCGTAGAAATTATCATGTACAGTGCAACCCGGATATAAGATACCAAGTCTCTTATATCAGGGTTTTGTCTATTTTGTTTAGGTAACACAGACTCAAATTTGGGATCAGAGAAAATTACTCTCAAATCCGGGTTTCTCTGATATGTGAGTCTCTTATGTCAGGGTTACACTGTATTAAAAATATTAAATGATAAAATCCATGTTTTCAAGAAATTATAATTCAATTCTAATATTATTTTTTTAAAAATTCTAATTCTTATTCGTAAAAAATCCATGTTATTAATTATAGGAAGAATTGATACGAGGAGCATACAATAAGTTTCCAGGCTTTTTTAGTATGGGCACTTTTCTTGATAGTACACACGTGAAACTCTAGTCCCCTTCGAAGTAATCTCCTCCGGCTGCAATGCACTTGTACCGTTCCAAAAACTTCTGCAAGGCCACGTCGAAGTCCTCTTCTGTGAGCGTGTCAATCACCTTCGTCACAGCCTCTTTCATCTCCTCAATTGTCTCATAACGACAGCCCCTGAGCTTTGTAAATAAGCAAAAGTTACTGGGAGCAAGGTCTGGACTATAGGGATGGTGAGGAACTGTCTTGATGCCCATCTTGATCAAATATTCTGTGATAAGGATGGAGTTGTGGACTGGTGCATTGTCCTGCTGGAAATGCCACTGACCCGATTTGAAGAGTGCTGGCCTCTTCCAACGGAATTTTCCTGAACTCCCTTAAAACCTCAACATAGTAACCCTAATCCTAATCCTTTGGCCAATCACCTCTGGTCTATTCTCTTTCTTACTCCTCCAACGCCTCTCATCATCCATCACAGACTCCCTGCCTTCCTTGAATCCCTTATGCCACTCAAAAACTGACGCTCAATTTATGCAAGATGTTTCAAAAGCAGTCTGAAGTATTCCATACGTTTCTGTGGCATTTTTTCCAAGTTTAAAACCCAATTTTATTTCATATCGTTCTTCTAAAGTGTCAGAATGCATTTTTGAAATTCACCAGCTGTGACAATCAGGCTTTAGTAGGGTGTATTCTAATTGCTGCAGTAGCTGTTCATTTGAACCTGAAATCATGAGAATTAATTAGTCATCTCATAATGTGTATAGCAATAACATATTGAATGTTCAAGTGTCTACGACAATTTTAAATGCCTATACGAAAAAAGGCTGGAAACTTCTCGTATGCACCTCGTATATGAATTAAGTTAATCGTAATAATATGTAAAAGATATTTCCTTAATGAAACTAATAATAATTTTTCATATAATTATCAGATTATTTATCTCTGTATATATATATATATATATAATGCAAAGCTCTTCGAAAGAATTGAGCACTCTGGTAGCCGATAGGGTATAAAAAATGTAAACAAAGGCTGCTGCTGCTGTTTCTAAAAATAAAAATACCTTAAAATTCCCTTTGCCAACGTGGTCCGCTTGGTGGACGAGTGGTCTGAAACACAGTCTAAGGTAAAGTTGGACGGGTTTCGATCCCGGCTTCGAGCGTCCTGCGTGTCTATTACTGAAGAGTTCTGATAGAACGAAACAGTCTGTCTGTGGATGACTATATATATATATATATATATATATATTCACAGTGATACAAGTGTATCCATTTGTGGGCGTTCTTTATAATGAGTATTCATATACAAAGCCCTACGTTTTTATTTGTTCAGTTAGCATAAAAAATACATTATCCTTAGAAATAAAAGTAAAGACACATTTCTTGTAATGTATTCACGCGTGAAAAATTAATAGCTAATAAGCTATATGGGATATTTTTAAGGAGTGATTTAAAACTGCCCATTCGCTCAACTCATGTATATATATATATATATATATATACAAATTTCGTTGAATATGATAGACATTTTCTGTCTACATATCTTGTTGATCCTTTCATATTGCCGTATTGATTTTATAGTATTCTACGGGAATTGATTGATATATTTTTCATAATTGTTTATTTCCCAAGTACTTTCTGCCCGACTTTGGGCCATCATCAGGGGAGGAAGTATTACAAAAGTGATGTAATTTTTATATGTACATTACAACTTTGTAGGAAGAACATATTTATAGAACAATTTTAAAAGTAAACGGTACACACTGCAACAGCCCAGATGCTCTTCTTATAAACCCGTCAAATTTTACGCCACCAGACGACGTACGTCTTTTCGAGAATTATAAGGCATTGTGTAGTAGCTTTCGTTGGTTTACATTTTGCCTTACCGGATACCAGAGTGCTCAATTCATTAGAAGAGCTTTGCATAACACGAGTGACAGCCGTTAATTCTATCGCCAGAGTGCTCAACCCACGGGAGGTGGGCAGCGTATATATTGTCATCCATTGACAGACTGTTTCGTAGTACTACAATTATATATATATATATATATATATATATATATATATATATATATATATATATATATTTATGTATACCATGATATGGCTGTGCACCAAACGGGTGAAATGGACATCGAATCTCGGTAACATATATTCATCATGTTCATATAAAAAACTCAGAACATGGGAATCTCGAAATTCGAAAACATGTAACGACTTCTTTGTTCAGGTACGAAACCTTTTTATTACTTTTGAGTGAAAGGTTTCGACATAAGGAGAGAGACACAATCTTTTTATGCTGGCTTCTTCATCTGGCCCCTATCTCGTGCGGCACCCATGGCGCGCAAATTCGTCTCGCCTCAGCGAGCCCTAAAAGTTGAACCTTCTCGTTCGGCGTCTAGTTTCGACTCCCTTAACTTTCTTCAAATTCCCTAAAACCTCCGCACGTGACGTCATTCGCACCCTGTCACCCCATTTCGTCTTGGGCTATTGTAACATCTCTGAGTGACACGAACTCCCGCGCGCGCGTTAACACCTGCATCAAGGTTGCACCTAACTAACTCATGTGCTGAGCCGAAAGGTTCTCAGCCTAACTAAACCCAAAGGCATGAACCAAAATCCCTCGGCTATTATATTACATATTTTTGTGTGTGTATGTAAGTGTGTGTGTGTGTGTGTGTGTGCTAAAAACCCTGCATAAACTAAGTGTTAAAGCGATATTTTTATTGGAGTAATGTTCTTCAAATTCTCAGCAGAGAATAAAACTATTTCTTATCCAATTTACAAATCATTAAAGAATTGTGTTTCCTTTGAGACTCGCGGAACCTTATTTCAAATCATACTAATTTTCGACACCACTGTTATAACGACGAAGTGTTCATTAGAATTGCCCCCCTGCTTCATAAGTTGCCAGCTTTCAGTTTAATAGAATCACTGATTTTTTCTTTAAGAATTGCTTTGGCATCAAATAACCTTCGAAGGTTTATATGTGCTTAAACAAAAAAAAAAAAAAATTCATAAATTTAACTTTGTCAGTGGATTTTATCTGCGAAAAGGGTGTTAGACCCCACCACTCGCAAGAAAGAAGTGTGCTGGTTTTGAAACGAAACTGCGTCTGGTCGTGGACCTCTAGTTCCCGAATTTCGGGATGTCTAGAGTACCTCTCTTTTAACACTCTGACTAGGAATGATAAGACCTATTAGGGTCTCATTTATATTCTAAATTGATGTGTGTAATATTGTTCAAATTCGACTGGACGGTGTGCAAGAAAAAAACAAACAAACAGCAAAAATCTCTGAATAAACAACTCTATGAAATATGTAAATAAGAACATACTATAAACGCGTTTCCCTTCCCTCTTGTCATAAAGTAACCCAAAACGGTTTGCTATGCCGTTAAAATCAATCAATCATTCCTAAATCTACGCATCTGTATCACCATAACTGGTGTCACTGCAGATTCATGAGTCAAGAAGACACAAGATATATATATATATATATATATATATATATATATATATATTATAACAGTGTTGGTTGTCACTAAATTACTTTGTGGGTAAGTGTCGAATCAAGTGTAATATAATATGGAGAGTGCTCAATATCTAGGATAGAACTATTATATAATAATAAATATATATGTATATATATATATATATATATATATATATATATATATAGATATATAATTCATGGAATATTGTCTGCAACCCTGGGTTTCATGGAGTTTTTCGCAAAGCAACAATCATCAAATAAAATAACGTAACGGATTCATTTCCGCTTATCCAACGCGCTACGTTCGTAGCCTTGCTGAACCTCATAAAAAAACACGCATCCATACATAACTATAACACATGCACGCATACGCACACACCCACTTACACTCACACACTTACAACCACACATGAACGAAATGCCAACGTTTTTTTGTCTGTATTTTTTCATATTTTCTATTTTCGATTCATTCCATCTTCTAAACTGCCTGATGATTGTTTTTTTTTTGCAAAAAAACTCGATGAAACCCAGGGTTTCAGACAATATTCCATGAATTGAATATATATATATCTAATATATATTTATCTATTACACACAGACATATATATATATATATATATATATATATATATATATATATATATATATCGAGACAGCACGGAGTTCCTTGACATACACACATACACACACTTTCTCTCTGTCTCTGTATCTGTCTGTCTGTCTCTCGTCATCTGTCATTATCATCCATCGCTCCAGGTAGATCATCTAGGCAGCATCCAGTGTCCGCACATAGCTGATGTGTGTAAACCTTGGGATGTGTATGAGTCTACGAGAGAATGTTGCTTACTAGTTCGTCCTTACTTTTCCACCCGTATCTTGTTTGTCTTACTCGGTGGGTATGTGAGAGAGAAGGTAGGTTGCCTTACAACTGCTGTTTTGTGGAGTGTTGCTTCCAGGATTAAGAGACCGACTGTGTATTTAGCCTCACTCGAGACAAGTGACTATTGGCTGTAACTGTAAGCAGTAATAACGTTATTAAACCCTATTAATTGCCGTTTCACGCCGACATATACATTGAAACAAATGAATTATCAATTACTTGCTATCAACTTTTTATTTTTCTCTCCCTTCACCAAAATACTTCCTAAATAATTAAATACACTTTGTTGTATTAACATAAAATTTAGAATAATTCGCCTATTTAAGGACGTAGAATCATTCACGCTCAATTTATTTATTGCTAAGTGTAGTGAACATAATTTTCCCCTCGCGGCTTAAAAAAACGAAAACCCATTTATTTTCCTTGCTTCGAAGAATCAACATAAAGTTTTTTTTTTTTTTCTCACACGTTATGGCATATCAAACACTGACACTTTAAAATTGATGATATGTTAATAAGTATATTAAAAAACCGTGTTACATACCTTTCTGATAAATGCCATGAAAAAGGTTACTAATCCACGTGTTTTCAATAGAAACAAACAATTATGGAGTGAACAAACACTCTTTATTCTAATTTATAGAGAATTAAATACAGGAGGTTTTGTGCTTTAAAATAAAAATAAATGGCCATGTTAAAATATAAAAGGAAACAAGATATGCTCAGAAAAAGGCCCTTCAGAGCGGGGTTTTAGCTAGAGTAATTCTGTTTGGTTTGGTTGGACTCGGCGACCAGAGTTCAAATCCTGGATAAGGCGTTTTGGATTTCATATGATACTAATATTAACAAAAAAAAAAGCTTGAATCCAACTATCCTTCCTCCAGGTATTGATAAATAATAGGACCGGCTGTTCTCTTTAACTATGGTATGGCAATCGACCCAGGAAAAAGAAAACTACAAATTCAAACCTGTTAAGCTCTGCAAAAAATATGACCTCTCGTCACATTCTACTTGTGCAGAAGGCTAAGGTATATATATATATATATATATATATATATATATATATATATATATAGATATATATATAAAATAAAAGTGGGTCAGAAGTCTAGCTTTTCTTTTACACGTCCAATTACACGAAAGACGTGAGATCCCCGGCTTTCACTCGTGTACACACATGTTTTTCACTTGGTTGTCGGTCATCATGTGACCGCATATGAATCAATAGACCAGCCCGTGACTGGCAAGCTCTGCTACACACACAACATATATGGTCAGGCCTGAATTAAAATCCTTCCTTTGTTATTGAATAGAAGTATCAATATAATCATGGAATTTCGGTAAAAGTTTTGTTCTCTAACAGTAATACAATTTCAGCAGCAGATTATAGAGAGGTTCAAATATGCGCATTATATAAGGATAATCATAACAAGATAATATATGAAACCCTTTGAAACAGCAATCGATAATGATATTGATGCTTCTATTTAAGAAGGAGTGAAGGCGTCTAATTAGCTATTTGTTATATCAGGCGTTTTGATGACTACAAATGAACACACATCTCTTCATTATTATTAATTTGCAAACAGTACTGGACATTAGATTATTCTCTAAGATATAGCATTTCATGTTAAATATTCTATTTAAAAATTCCTAATAATTTTCTGGAAAGAGAATATCTCAGATATTAAAATTAAAAGCGTAACTAGATTTCATTGAAATAGATGTATTACAATCGTGCCCTAGAAAAAGACCGATGAAGTTGAAAAAGCGGTCGGAGAGAATATCTCTAAGCTGTCGAAGCTTATCATATTTTTCAAAAAAATATCGTTATATATATTCTCTCCGACCGCTTTTTCAATTTCATTGGTCTTTTCAATAGCTACTACACCAAGGTGTAGGGAAGGGCGCTACTCCATTCCCTGGATTGCTCCTCTTTACACATGATCCTTACCTTATAATACTGAGTGTTAAGCAAGGCGGCATCAAGTACCATAGTTTTAAGTTTTGTTATGACACGACCTAGGATTGAACCCTGGTCTCCCGGACCATTAGCGAACACACTACTCAATAGACCACTGGCCCGGTTTAAAAAATATGATTTTGAACAAAATCTAAGAAATTTTTACCACGGCAAGGAAAAATCTCAAAAATGGCATTAATAAACTTTTCTGTTGCGTTTAACAGTTTATATGTAAATGTGTGCGCGTGTGTGTGTGTGTGTGTGTGTGTACATGTGCGTGTATGTGTGTATATGTGTGTGATATAAAGTGTGTGTGTGCGTGTGTATGCGTTAATAAAAATATGAAAAAAAAAGTCTTCCGGAGATGATTCTATTTAAATTTGAATTATTTTTAACGTAAAACGTTTCGGGTTTTACATTAAACCATCGTCAGGGTAGTTAATACAAGATGTTTTACTTCTTAAATTGTATTTAATTAATTTTCTTAATGATACTGAACAATGAGAAAGTTTTTTGCAATCTATTTTCGTTCGTGGCATTTCGTTTCAAAATTGTGTGAAGTAACTAGTGCTAGAAATTTATTTTAAAGTGTATCATATCTCATTGAAAACAAAAAAGAATTATCAAATAATTCAGCTATTAATAAGATAATCCTCTAAATAGGTTGTTTTTGATTTTTTCGCATTTATATACTATCAGCTTTATTTCAATGTTCCCATATACTTATATATATAAGTAAGTAAAGTTGGTGACCATAGTCGAGGGTGACCCGAAGGTTCCCTTTTCGATAGCTACTACACCAAGATGTAGGGGAGGGTGCTACTCCTTTCCCTGGATTGCTTCACTTTACCCTCGATACGTACCTTATAATGCTGAGTGTTAAGCAAGGAGGTATCGCGTACCATTTTTTGAGTCTTTGGTATGACTCGACCTGGGATTGAACCCAGGTCTCCCGGGCCATTGGCGAACACTCTAACCGCTTGCAACTTCTTCGCAGAAGAAGGCTATTTCTGCACCATAGGACCAACGTTTTGTGTTGTAAAGAAAGAAGTCCGCAGAAAAAGAAATACTCAAACTCGAAGGTAAGGGAAAAATATAGCAGTCGTTTTTATTCAGCTGTGATCGCTGCAACTCGAAAAGTTCATTTTAGTTGCATCCTTCTTCTCCCTTCCTCTCGGTGGTGACGAGGTGTGGGTGAGAGCTGGCTGTTTGACACACGCATGTCTGAGCAGATAGGTCGTAGCAGACTGGGGTAGGACGGGTCGGAGCCTCCGGAACCTTTAACGCACCAGTTTTGACAACTGCCTTCAACTCTGCCAAAATATCATTACTTGTTTTCTTATAAAGAGATTTTGGGGAACAAATCGAAGATCCTCGAATATTCGATGTCACTAGTAAAACACATGATGATACGTCTGTGATTATTCTAAAATCACGTCTAACTTTGCTGGTCATTCTGCCCGCATGCGCTAGTCTCTTGACACCTTCACTGATTGACGACAGCGCCCGTCCGTAATATTACATTTCTACAATGTTCGGTTGGGAGCACGCAAGTGGGTCAGAAGTCTAGCTTTGCTTTTACACGTCCAATTGCACGAAAGACGTGAGATCCCCGGCTTTCACTCGTGTACACACATGTTTTTCACTTGGTTGTCGGTCATCATGTGACCGCATATGAATCAATAGACCAGCCCGTGACTGGCAAGCTCTGCTACACACACAACATCTATGGTCAAGCCTGAATATAAGAAATGTATCCAGGATGTCCTACCTTAGCCACTTCTGTAGAACCCGCCTCAAGATGAAGTGCTCGAATCGTATTGCCTAAAACCTACAGCCGTCATAAACGAGTCTCCTTCGGGTCGCACAATTCGCCTCTGTCATTTCCCAATCCTCAAAATTTATGCCTAAAGATTTAGGTTGTTTTTTGACGTCTTTGAAACGTTTCATGTGTTTGTATATCGGTCGTTTACCACACTGGAGTTCCCTGTAAAACAGTTGCTTCGGAAATCTGCCATCTTCCATCCTGACAAGATTTCCAGCCCAATGCATCTGGCTTCGTATGATGTATATCTCTATGCTAGGCACATTGGCATGTTGCTGAACAGCCGTGTCAGGCGTAAATGATTTCCAGTCGATGTTTAATATTCTCCTGAGACATGTCTGATGGAAATTCTCCGAGGTCTTAATGTTTGACGATAAGTAGTCCACGTTTCCGAAGAATATAGTCAGAACATACGATTCGCACATGCTGATCTTCGTTCCGATGAGTGATAAATCTGACCAACAACGTACGTCTCTTGAACTCACCAAAGGGCCTGCTGGCTCTCTCGATCCTTAGAGATATTTCTGAATCAAGGGTTTAGTTCCCGGAAAAAGCACCAAGATAAACAAACGATTCAACCGTCCCCAGCATGGTCCCACTGATTTAGATGTTGGGTTCCACATACTGATGACAGGTGGGTGGAGTGAGACTCACCTTGCTTTTCTCCAAGTTGATGGTTAATCCAAAGGTAGTGAAAGATCCAGAGAATAGATCTGTTATTTCCTGCTCGTTAGCCTAGTAGGTAGAGTGTTCACTAATGAGCAGAAAGACCTGGGTTCAATCCCCGGCCGCGTCATACCAAAGACTTTAAAAATGGTACTCGATACATCCTTGCTTAACGCTCAACAATATAAGGTACATATCAAGGGTAAAATGGAGCAATCCAGTGAAAAGAGTAGCGCACTCTCCTACACCTTGGTGTAGTAGCTATTGAAAAGGGAACCTTCTGGTCACCCTCGACTACGGACGCCAACTTTACTAACTTTATTTCCTGCATGTCCTCCTCAGTTTAAGCAACGTAGTCTGCATCATCAGCGTTGTGAAGTTCACGGCCAAGTGTTTGTAAAGTCCCAGATTTAGTAATAAAACGAGCGAGGTTGAAGACTCTGCCTGTAGTTCAGAATATTATAAAGACCCCGGAAAGCATATGGCAGAATCACCGCAAAGTAAATGGAGAACAATGTCGATTTGGAGATATTGCCCAGTCTAACTCTGTTGTCGATGGCTATTGGCTCCGAGAGTGACCCGTTAAAATGAAAGAGTGCTTTCATGCCTGGATGAAGTTGTTCGAACATGGAGACGAATCTTGGTGAGCATCCAATTTTCCTGAGAATTGTCCATAGGGCGGGCCTATTCATTGTGTCAAACGCTTTCGTTATTTCCACAAAAACCTGATTAAGTGCAACATGTTCTTCTATGCTCTTCTGAAGTTGCCGAGCAAAATAGATCATGTCCACCGTTCAAAAACTCTATCTGAAACCACTTTGGCATCTATCTATCTATCTAGATAGATAGATAGATATTCCCGAGCTGACATTAAGTCACCAAAGCCTGAGAAGTATGTTAACGATGTGACGTAAATTTAGACGGGTTTCGATCCCAGTTTGAAGCCACACTGAAGAGTTGTGATAAACAAAACGATCTGTTTGTGGATGACAATATATATATACACTCCCCTACTCGGGGATGTTGAGCACTCGGGCAAGGGGATTGACGGCTCCAACCTGCGTAATTCAAAATCTCATCCAACTAATGGAGCACTCCGGTATCCGATAGCGTAAAATGTGAAACAAATAAAAGTTAATACATATGCGTTAAATTCCCGGGCTGACGTTCGGTCGGCAAGGCGCTGAGAGCTCTGTTATAGGTCTGACGTAAAGTTAGGCAGGTTTCGATCCCAGCTTGAAGCGTCCTACGTGTCTAACCACACTAAAGAGTTTTGATACAACCAAAAAGTTTCTCTGTGGAAAAGAATATATATATATATATATATATATATATATAGCTATGCGTAAAATACAGTCGATGGTTCTCTGTGGCTTTGATTATATTTACCGAACCTCTTAATAAAAAGTAGGACGTGACACAAAATCGATATTTAATTTTCCTTTAGTAAAACTGGATAGGATCCCGAGTTTCCTTCTTTCAGATTGGTTGCTTACCCAAAGTGTCCAGTTTAACTTATAACCCTTAGCTGATAAGAATAACAAATGCATTTATGGTTTTATAAAAACATTTACATGAAAGAAAACACAAACAGCCTCATCCGTGATTTGAAGTCGGTTGACCAAATCAATTTCTACACTGGTAACTGTTTCACAAAAAACCTCTCCAGCGCCGTTAGAGCAATCTTACTATGGGAAGAAAAAAAACTGAATTTAAAACCTGAAGAGTGTTATCATATTTACCCAACTCCTCCGCTCGGGCAGGATATGACACAAGGTTAATTTTTAAGCGGAGTTTAACAGGTGTGAATTCAGAGTTGTCCTTCTCCTAGACTAGTTGCCTTACCAATGCTGAAGAACCTAGTCTGCCCTACTATTTACCCATAGCTGGAGGGAGAATAATTGGATTCATACCTTTCCCAAGGGTCTTAGTGCTATGTGAAATGCAATCAGTCTCGTCCAGGATTTGAACTCGTGTCGTCGTGTCCATTTCCTACGACGATAGCCGTTACACCACGGGAATCTCCTCCTGAAGAGTTTTATACAGATTATCTGGTGCACCGTTGCATATTTCTTCATTTATTTCTTAACTACTAAAAACAAATCACTTTTAAATGTTGTCGAAGTATTAGGTTTTGGTTTATTTAATAAGACGAGGGGCCTACGATAAGTTTCCAGACATTTTTAGTATGGGCACTTTTATTGATAGTAAAGTAAGTAAGGTTAGCGACCATAGTCGAGGGTGACCCGAAGGCTCCCTTTTCGATAGCTACTACACCAAGGTGTAGGGGAGGGCGCTACTCCATTCCCAGGATTGCTCCACTTTACCCTTGAACCGTACCTTATAATGCTGAGTGTTAAGCAAGGTGGTATCAAGTTCCATTTTTAAAGTCTTTGGTATGACTCGACCTGGGATTGAACCCAGGTCTCCCGGGCCATTGGCGAACACTCTAACCGCTGGGCCAATGTCCCGGTTTGATAGTACACACATGAAACACTAGTCCCCTTTGAAGTAATCAACTCCGGCTGCAATACACTTTTTGTACCGTTCCAAAAACGTCTGGAAGGCCCCATCGAAGCCCTCTTCTGTGAGCGTGTCATGGGAGTCAATGACCTTCGTCACAGCCTCTTTCATCTCTTCAATTGTCTCATAACGACAGCCTCTGAGCTTAGGGAATGACCAAAAGTCACAGGGAGCAAGATCTCGACTATAGGGAGGGTGAGTAACTGTCTTGATGCCCATCTTCGTCAAATAGTCTTTGACAAGGATGGAGTTGTCGACTGGTGTATTGTCCTAGTGGAAATGCCACTGACCCGATTTGAAGATTATCTTCCAACGGAATTTCTTCCTGGACTCCCTTAAAACCTCAACATAGTAACCCTAACCCTAACCCTTTGGTCAATCAACTCTGGAGTATTGTCTTCCTTTCTCCTCCCACACCTCTCATCATCCCTCACAGACTCCCTGCCTTCCTTGAATCTCTTCTGCCACTCAAAAACTGATGCTCGATTCATGCAAGATGGTTGAAAAGCCATCCGAAGCATTCCATACGTTTCTGTGGTATTTTTCCCAAGTTTAAAACCCAATTTTATTGCATATCGTTCTTTTAAAGTGTCAGACTACATTTTTGAAATTCACCAGCTGTGACAATCAGGATTTAGTAGGGTGTATTCCAACTGCTGCTGTAGCTGTTCATTTGAACCTGAAATCATTAAAATTGGTCAGTCACCTCATAAGATGGATAGTAATGATATACTTAATTTTCAAGAGTCTACGACAATTTTAAATGCCCATACGAAAAAAAGTCTGGAAACATATCGTATGCACCTCGTATATCAACGTTCGTGTGTTATTCAACGTGTAAGTTATCCTTGTAGAAGAACAGAAGTTGTGTTATTTCCCCATAGTTAGGGGGATTATAGCGTTCATATATTTCCGTTGTGTATTAGTCTGAGAGTAAAGTAATAACATGACCAGAGTTCGAAATCGTTTTCTATGATGCATTAGTTTGAGACGTTAGCCAGTACACCCCGTAGATTGCAATTCCAACGAGTCTAGTCTTTAACTGAACTGTTGGGCCCTTGTACAATGTACGTGTTAGGAGAGTTCAAAGTCGTTAAATTTCTCATGGCCAGTGATTCATCTAGTGGTTTTTCTTTTTCATTTCCAACCAGGAGTATCACACATTTCTTTACAGCCGCATAAAATACAACCGAGAGGGTGGAACAAGCACGGACTTGGGTCAGCTCCAAGTGTAAGAAAGGGAGTTTGTGACACTTTGCATTCTCCGTGCATCTGTAGACTATCGGGGGCGTGTATTTTGCGCAAAATTTCTAGAAAAGTCACTAGGAATGCTAATGCATCTTTGACTGTCTTCCCTCACTGCCTCCTTCTGCTTGCCGTCCTTTCTCTAGACTGCTATCTCACGCCGAACGTCCTCCTTTGCTCTCCGTTGTCGACTGCCTCACCCCGTTTTCCTTTATCAACTGATTCTCTTTGGAACCTTTTTTTCCTAGTCCACTTCCGGTCTCGCGGGAGATCTCACCGTTAGGCCCTTTGTGTGAGTTTCGTGACAAAGTAGACAAAGAGATTCACTGACCGGCGTATACACACACACACACACACACACACACATAACACAACGAATGGCCCCATTGAGTCACATAAATTAAGTAATCTGATAAGACGAAGAGTATAATGATATTCTTTGCTGAAATAAATTCATATTGACAATTAACCCTGGTGTGAGTTTTCTTCGAATGGGATTATATATATATATATATATATATATATATATATATTGTAAGAAACGCACTGTTTAAGTTGAGAGAAACAGACGTTAATTTTTGAAGGTCATATTTTCTTATTGAACAAATTTTTTAGCAGCAGACTGTCTAAAATTATCACGCGTCAATCTTTGTTCAAATTATCAAATTACTTGCCACATATTCACCTCTTTTTTGTGTAAGAGAAAAAACACTAAAAATCAGTATTTTGTAGCTATTTTAGATTTGCTTTAGTTGAATTTATTCTAAGAGAAAATTGTAAGAAAAAAAAAAATTTCCTTTTTATAGCCCCCTCCCAAAATTAGAAAGTTATCAGTTGTTCCCAGTAGAAAACATTCAATTATTATATATAGGTTGTTTCACAACTTTGGAAACAATATTATTTAGCACAATTTAAGGACTAACAAGAATAGAGTAATGAAATTATATTTCTTAAAAGGTAAAAGAATAATTTTCATCATACGTGTGAAAATGCGTGCGATACCCTGCCCTCATCAGCCGCTAACCAGGGGTGATAACACAGTTTCGGTAGCTCAAAGCGGTACTGCCACTCCTGGCGCTACCAAGCAGCTTTTGCCACCGGACAGGGTATTTTAAAAATTTATAGATATATATATATCATCATCATCATGTCGAGCCATCGGCACAGATATCCCTGACCCTTTCTCGCCAACTCTCCCTATCGCTCATCGCTTCCGGCAAGTCCTCAGGGCTACACCCCGTATCCTCACAGAGCTGTTGTATGTAGGTTCGAGCTGGTCACCCTGCTTTCGCTCGGCCATGTAAAAGGGGTCAACAGTAGTACGTCACTTATGAGCTCGTCCCTACTTCTCCAGATATGTCCTGCGCGTCTGGTTCGTTTAATTTGGATAGTTTTAATGGTGGATGGCAGGTGGCCGTATAGCAGCTGCTTTTTGGGGTGTTGCCTCCAGGACCTGTTCAATATTACTTGCAGCATTTTTTTGTAGTTGCCGTCAAGCTTTTTCTCCTTCCATTTAGTTAGCGTCCATGTAGTGCATCCATTGAGCAGTATGGACACGATCGCTGCTTGGAAGAAACTGCATTTCATTATATATATATATATATATATATATATATATATATACCAGATCATTTAAAAGCAGATATTACATTGGACGTTCATCTTCATTTTTAATGTGTAGTTTATGATTTTTACACATAAAAAATAATCTGAGACTTAATTTTTTTTTATTGCGGACTTTTTTTCCTTATCTTGGTACTTTTTGTGTTGTTTCTTCTTTCACTACGTTTCGGCCAAATTTCACCTCTGGCCTTCTTCAGGTGATTTACCGCGAACTCGGATAGGAATGCTGAGTCTTGTAACAGTATCCCCAGTAATTACTGCCTTCCATGGTTGTCTATCGCACCATGTTTATGACCAAGTAAACCTCTGGCGGGCTTGGATAGGAATTGAAACCTCTATCTTCTGACAATGCTCACCTGGAACTGCAGAGACTCAACGCCTCTATCCGCTGCGCCACGGGCCCCAAAGGGCGATCAAGGATGGATTTTTTGGTCTTATAAATCCTTATCTGTTCTTCCAGAGTCGGGTCCGTACCGAATTTTTGTACTTGTCTTTTAGTTGGAATCATTTTGAGATGAGGTTTCTCAATCTGAGAATTAATTTTTATTTATTGCTAACTTTTTTCCTCATCTTGGTAGTTTTTGTGTTGTTTCTTCTTTCAAGATGAGGAAAAAAAGTCCGCAATGAATAAAAATTAAGTCTCAGGTTAAGAGACCTCATCTCAAAATTATTTCAATTAAAGACAAGTATAAAAAAATAATATTATTTAGTCTTAAGCTTAAGTAAAAAAAAAATGTCAAGAAGAGCCCAAAAATATATGCTTCAGATATTCGCCGTTCTGTAGAAAATAGTGTTGAATGTGGCATGCTAAGTTTTTGCTAACTCATACACATTCCCCCTTGGTGATTGGAGACCTAGATGATGAAAGAGTCCTTGCACTACGATCTTAACAAGATGCATGAGCTCAAAAATTCTTGACCAACTTGAAAATCTGACTCCTGTTTGGATGTGTGCTGAAACTGAACTTCCTTCTGTAAAGAATCTTGAATGAATTAGTTTCGTAAAAACTTTTTCAGACAAAAGAATCTTCGGCTCCATCATTCAATGATGTTGTTATTGTTGCTTATCATATTTACCCAACCCCTCCGCTCGGGCAAGTTATGACACTGGGTCAGTTTTTAAGCGGAGTTTAACAGGTTTTAATTCAGAGTTTTCCTTCTCTTAGACTAGTTGCCTCACCAAGGCCGAAGAACCTAGTCTGCCCTACTATTTACCCATAACTGGAGGGAGAATAATTGGATTCATACCTTTCCCTAGGGTATTAGTGCTATGTGAAATGCAATCAGTCTCGTCTAGAATTTGAACTCGTTTCGCCGTGTCCATTTCCGACGACGATAACCATTACACCACAGGCACCTATTGTTATTGTTGCTTATATATCTCAAAATATCAACTGTTTCCGTAGCAATAATCTAAAAAGAAAATAATTAAGTCAAAAGGAATGATCTAGAAGCCTGCCGCTTTGTTTCAGCAACAATAAAACATCATCTTTTTATATCTACTGTCATCCACAGACAGGGTCTTTCGTTTTATCACAAGACACCCAGGACATTTCAACCTGGGATCGAAACGCGCCAAACTTTACGCTCGACTGATATTTTACCATTCAGCCATTTTGACGACTTACATCGGCTGGGGAATTTAAAGTATTTTGTATTAGCTTACGTTTGTTTACATCTCACGCAATCGGAGTGCTCAATTTGTTCGATTAGATGGCAGCCGTTAATTTCTTCGCCAGAATCCTCAACACCCTCAAAAAAGGGATGATTTTATTAACATTTTTGGATTACATTATTATTCAATTTTTCTCTTGAGTGTCAGATTTTCTTCCATTATTTACTTCTCTCTCTCTCTCTCTCTCTCTCTCTCTATATATATATATATATATATATCAATTGGCTATAAGAAGGTTTGGTTTGGTTATTAGTTCGCTTGTTTCGTAGGTTATCATCGTTGTCGTGGATGGTCGATCGTCAATTTTGGGTATCAGACTCCCTTTGTTCTTTTTACCCTATTAAATTTGTCGGCTTCTTTGTCTGAAGAAGTCTCTAGAAAGCTGCAAGAGAATTTACGGAAGGAAAGAAAGAGAGGAGGATACGTTTTATACACGAAACTTTCTTAGGGTTTTATTGACTATTCTGTGGGAGTGAAAATTCTTCCTGAAACCAGCAGATACAGTATCGTTTCCTAGACAAGGCGTTAAAATACATTCCTTGTCATTTCTGGTAGCTGGTGAGTTTAAGGTCGGAAGTTATGTTCAGATGGGTTTTTGTTTGTGAGATATATTCAGCAGTGGCAGCTTATTAGTAGCAGACAAAAGTGCAAAGGCATGTGACTTGGCAAACAGGTTCGCTACCTTGTTAGCATCCGAGTAAAAAGGGGTCAATGCAGTACTAGCGGGGAAGGATGAAGTCAGAACGGATTTCTCTTTGGTGACAGTAAGTCTGTCTTTCAGGTATGCGCGGTTTCGTTTACTGTCAGAGGCTCCTGGGAACTGTTACATTCTTTATATTGTTCTATTTCATTAATTTTTTCTTTTCTAATCCCTACTTATATATATATATATATATATTCGAGTGAAGACCGATGATTAAATCGCAACTTAAAAACATTTAAAATCACGATCGTCACACGTTTTTAAGATTACTGTCTGTTTCACGATGTAAAATCGATTCTCAGATGTGTTGATAGAAATTGTTTTTCACTCCGTCTAAATACTAATTGTAACTACGCTTCCACGACCATCAAAGAGAAGGCGATTATAGTTCAACTCACCTTTAGAAAAAATTGAAATATTTCCACCTGTAAAAATATACGTTTTTGTAAGCACAGACTGTCTGTTACCGATTCCTCCTAAAAGGTGGATGCGGGGTAGTCAAAGTCGGTGTTTACATATTAGCGAAAAGCAATCTTCATCTACACTAGCATAATCATTAAATCATGCAAGGACATCTTTCTCTCTCTCTCTCTCTCTCTCTCTCTCTCTGTCATCATCCGTCTGTTTTGTTCGTGTCTTGTGACAGGTCCTCTAGACGGAATCTTGTATTCGTACTGAGCTGATGAAAATAGACATTCGCTGTTCGTCCAGTTTTGATGTGTGCATTTCGAATTTCAATTCTGAGTTCGTTCATTCATGTATGTCTTGTTTGTTTTTCATATGAGATGGGAGGCAAGAGTCCATAAAGCTAATGTTTAGTTTGGGAGCTGTTTCTATGATTTTTTCAAAACAGGGCATTGCATTTTTGTATAGTTCTCATCAAGTTTTTACTCTAAGTGCTTTGTTAAAGTCCAGGTGGTGCTGCTATACATCAGTACTGACATGGTTAAAGCTCGGTCAAATTCCTGCTTCATCTTATCAGAGAGAATAGATTTCCGTATGTTCTCTAAGCTGTCAATAGCAGTTCCTGTCTTTTCTATGTGTTTTTAAACATTACTTTCCGTAGATGAGATATTGCTACCAAAGTATATGAACTGGTCTACTAATTCAAGAGGCTAATCGTTCAATATGGAGTTGGCACCATCTTCTTATATATAAACTCTGTTTTATTTAAGTTAATATAGAGGCTAATAGCTGCAGAGATTCTGTATTTGTTTCTGAGAAGCGCTGGATCTTCTGCGTAGTTTGCTTTTGTGGTGTTTTATACGTGATCACATCTGTTTCTTGTCCTTATTTTTTTAGTGATAGACCATTTTCTTTCATGATTATCTAGTCAAGTTCGGTGTACATAATCTTGGGGGAGTATAGATACATATGGTGCAAATGTATCTCCTTTGCCAGACTCCAGCAACAAAGACAACGAAATGAGTGTCACCTCTGGTATGTCGACTGATTTTATATAATAGAACAACTATTTTAACGTTTATAAATGTATATTTTTAAAGTGATTTTAATCATCGGTCTGCATTTCACTTTCTAGTGGCTCTATTTCACATATCGAGTACTATATAACGAACAACAGTGACAACATTGCATGTTAATGTTGTATATATATATATATATATGAGTGTGAGTATTTTACTGGATTCTGCCGCAGTAGTAGTTTGAAATATCACTTCTTCTTCTTCTTGTTGTTGCATATTGACCTCCGACCCGGCCCAGCTGCCAAAAGAACAAATGCACCTGTGTAAATAACAGGTGCATCCGGTCGAAGATATCAGGAGATCAGAGGCGAACTTGACTGTCGAGGGGTTGGGTTGAGTGCGAATTGTGACGCTCGCAGGAAGTATGTGGACATCAAATTATTATATAACCCCGGTGACAGGAAGTTCAGATCAGTTGGAAAGAAGATGCTGGAATGAGGACCATGTCCCAGCAGAGGCTGGGCCCCCAGCCCTCTCGTTGAGTAACCCAGGAGAATGGGAAAAAAGCCTGTGATAGCCAGGGGAGTTTTGGGTTCAATATGGTGCAGTCTTTGTTCGATCTCCAACTCCCTTCACACACAACCCTTTCAATAAAGTTAGAGGTATATTTTTCTAAAGAACTGTGTCCGCTCGTCGTTATTGCGTCGTTATGTTTCTGCATGCATCTGTATATGAGTATGCAGTATTCTTCTTCTTCTTCTTCTTCTTCTTCTTCTTCTTCTTCTTCTTCTTCTTCTTCTTCTTCTCTGTACTTTCGACCGCGAGTGTTATTAGATCCCTCATCCCCTGGCCGGATTTTTGAGATCCGCTCCCAGCTTATCAAGCAAGTATGTGCTGTAGCGGACCCTTTGTGCGCAGTTGTTTTTAAACCATATTACAGCAAATTCAAAGGATTTTTGTGTAGGTGTTTCTTCAAGTAACCATGTCGTATGATCAAACGTGGACCACCTTATTTGCTCCAGTTTTCTTGATGGTGGACTGGCGTTGCACATTTTGTACAAAGCCTTGTTGGAGATTAAGTTGATTGGTCATCGGTGTCATGTGATAGTTTTCTGATATTTGCGGTGTCAGGCTTGAAGCTTATGATTTTCACACACACACATATATATATATATATATATATATATATGTGTGTGTGTGTGTGTGTGTGTGTGTGTTTGTGTGTGTGTGTGTGTGTGTGTGTAAAAATATTTTTTATACATGCATATATAAATATATATATAATTTACTTCCAGCTAATAGTTGCTCATGGCTGAATGGTTAGAGGCTTCGACTTGGCGTTTGAGTCAAACCAGGTTTCGATCCCAGCTATGGGCAGCTACTGTCTAGCCACATTGATGAGTTCTGATAGAACGAAACAGATCTGTCTGTGGATGACTATATATATATATATATATATATATATATGTGTGTGTGTGTGTGTGTTAAAATGAGTAGGTTAACAAATGAATTTTAGAGTGGTACTTGAAAGTTTTATTTCATATAAGTATGCTTTTCTTGGTCTCTTTCTAGAGATTATTAATGTGTTTGTTTTGGCAGTGGTGCATTCTTTTATAGTTGAAATTATTTTATTTTTTATTTTTTATATTTAAAATTTTTTTTTTTTTGTGTATTAATTTTCTTCCTCCTGAATTAAAACGTATTAGATCAACTTCCAATTATTATTTATTTATTGTTTCTCTCTCTCTCTCTTTCTCTCTCTCTCTCTCTCTCTCTCTCTCTTGTTGAGTTGTGTGTGTTATAGATATATTTTAAGATAATCTGTATGTACATGTTTATAGTTGTGTGCGTAAAGTTCGGTTCCGCGCGTGTGTATGCGCGTAAAATTAGGGTCTGTTTAATGTAGATTTAAATTTATGATTATATTTACCCAACCCCTCCGCTTGTGCAGGATATGACACAAGGTCAACTTTTAAGCGGTGTTTAACAGGTTTGAATTCAGAGTTTTCCTTCTCCTAGACTAGTTGCCTCACCAAGGCTGAAGAACCTAGTCTGCCCTACTATTTACCCATAGCTGGAGGGAGAATAATTGTATTAATACCGGTGTATTAGTGCTATGTGCAATGCAATCAGTCTCGTCTAGGATTTGAACTCGTGTCGCCGTGTCCATTTCCTACGACGATAACCATTACACCACGGGCACCTCCTAGGTTTAAATTTATGATAAGCATCCACAGACAGACTGTTTCGTTGTATCACAACTCTTTAGTGTGGCTGAAAACGCGAGAATCTTCAAACTGGGATCAAAACCCGTCTGATTTTACGTCAGTCGGATATCCTACCCCTCAATGTCGTCACCTCAGCGTAAGTTAAATAATTTTTTAAAGGCATATATTCATTAGGGTAGGTTGATTTTTCACTTTTTTTTTTAAATATTAAAAGAATAATGCACTGAAAGTTGTGTATATACCTATTAAATGCTCATACCAAAAATTAGATCTGTCTCTTCAACGGTTTTTTGCTAATTTGGCATGAAAAATTTTGAATAAAAAGTCCTTGATTTTACCAGATTTGGCCTAAATATTGATGTAAAAACCAAACAATTTCAGTATTTAAATAAGGAAATCTTATTTCATTTTATGGAAGTATAATAAATAAATTATAACAAAACTTCAAATTGAAAATTGAACCCCTAGCCCACCCTGCTTTACCTGTGTCGAATCTAAAATGCTATCATTCAAGCAGTAATATTCGAATATATGGAAAAAATAACTTTTTCCTGATATGAATTGAAATACAAATAAGCAAATATGGGAAAACAAATAATTGTTTAATAATTTTTGATATATGGAATCAAATAGTTCCATATATGAGCCCTTAGATGAAAACGCTGGTCTCAATTGTTGGCACAAAACTTTTGCAAGTATGTGCTGGTGCCTTGCGGATTGAGAAGCCTCCGTTACTAACTTAACTGCCTGTTCCACACCTTGGGAATGTGAAGGGAAATCTGGCAAGTCAATCTTTTCACCAGTTAACAATGAATTCTGTAATTCATCGTCAGAAAAGTCAAGTGTGAGTGGTGGCTCACAGACTCCATTTACTGACAAATCAATTAAATCAGTCCAGTGCACAACTTTAAAGTTGATCATTGGGATCTTTTAAAATCTTTTCTTGGCTGGCTTCCCTCTTCTGAAAGAATATAAAAAATAATTTGGGTTTAATTTTTAAATGCAATTTGTTCTGCTTTGATAATATTTGGTAAAATCAGATGTAATCTTTAAAATGTTTCAATAAATTGGCACAAGTACTTCAAGCAGTTTTGTATGAATAAATATAAACGTACCTAATGGCGAAAATTCTTTTTATACCCTCTTCTCTCACTTCAGGTTCATCAAATTTCACCATTGAAAATAAAACATTCTCCAAAAGTAATGCCAAGGTATTATACTGGAGGGTTTTTAATGTAATCCTTTGAACCTCAATTGGTTGCTTTTGTATCCTGTCAATCATATTGTAAATATAAATTTGCTGGTGATGGAACTTGTTACTTTTTTATATCAAACCAACAAATAGCATAAACATTGACAATAAAATTTATCAAACTATATAGTTTGGTCGAAAGATTCTTTGGATATGCCCCATGAGTCCATAGGTACATGAGCCTGATGGCCAAGGTTAACCACCTTGCCTGGTTTAATAGACCAATTTTCCACGATGCAAGTCTAGGGTCCACCTTACCTCTAGAAATAACAACTGTTTATTCATAGAGTAGTCTTTGGTCATTACTAAGGCTATCCATATCTTTCATTCCAAAATGAAACTCCAGGGGATTCTCAACAGCTGAAAAAGATTTTTGGGGTAAATTATGGCAATCATTTGCACATAATTTACCCAATGGACCATTGAATGTAGTGTGGCTTTTGTGGTGCCATCTAAATGTTTGAATAGAGCTCTAAATGGAAGTTCATTTTGATGTAAGGAGCAACCAATTGTGTGAAGATTTATTTTTATTTTTATTTTTCTAAAAGTGTAATAAGTCCACCTTCACAGCCTGCATTTGCATTCGTGTTGTCAACAAGGACAGCCTTAATAGTGTACCAGTTGCACCAATATCAGGAAGAACACTGTGAGTCAAATATATACTCTCATTTGGTGTCTCCTTTGTGATTGTCAAGTGGCATTAGGTCCTTTGGCTTTTTTCAGAATCTTACTTCCATTTTCCTCCACTGATTCCTTGTAGTGTAGAGTGTCGTTTTCCTCCCATCAACTCCTATACAAAGAAGAAGAGGACTATCTAGCTTTTTATAATCCTCTGTTTCATCACTTGAAGAAGATGAGTAAGAATGGGAAGAATCACCCTGAACATATAATGTTGAAGCTATTGGTGGTGATATCTTCATACTTTTTTGTTGGCTTTTTTGTCAGAGGACAAGTGCAGATGATGTGCTTAGTCTGGCAATTTTCTTTGGTGCACTTGACATTAATATTGTCACAACTTAAAATTGGCAGGTTGCACGAACATGATGATATATCAAAAAATGTTTCCAACTTTTCCTTCCAGAATTTTATTTGGGCAGCAGGTAGATGTTTCCTACTTATTTGCTTTGCCTTCTGAAAGCATAGAATTTTCACCTTGTTGACAACACTAATTTCCTTTAACAAAGGCAAACGAGGGTTGACAGCCTTCCAAATATCTATCACGTCCTTTGCTATTAATTTAGAAATACCTAAACAAGAAAGGTGGGGATAAGTGTTCATTAAAAAATAGATGTATTGAATTATTTCTCGACAAGTTCCTGTCTCAGTTTTATCCAATGGTGATGGTAAACCTGAAAATTTAATTGCACCTTTATTTCGAGTAGAAACTCCAGTGTTTTTTCCTGCCATTTTTTAATCAAAATATCTGTAAAAAGAATATATATATATATATATATATTGTTTGATAATACACGAAGATGTTTTTAAAAAATTGTAAATAAATTTCGAAATTCATTAAAAAAAAGTAATAATGTTTACTTACCAAACAACAGTAGTGTACTGCTTAGTTCCAAAATTAACTCGTAAACCGACTTTTCACTTAAAAAAACACTAAATTTTAAAATATAAATAAATTACAATAATTATAAAATGTTTAAATATTTTAATAATATGTCTACTTTGTGAAATATATATATTTGCGTTAATTATAAGGGTAAAAAACAAAAACAAACCGAAGTACTCCGGAGAGATATTTACCACCGGTGAAAGCCGAAAAAATATCCGGTATATAAAACGAGGTTTAGTAAGTTGTTATTTGTATTTTAAACTATATATTTTAATGTATTTTATTTTTGTTTTTGGTCATTTAATTTAACATAATATGAAAATGCATAATAAACTTAAAAATATCAATTATTCAATAAATTTTATTATTTAATTTTCCTTTAGTCTCAGTTTTAATTTTATGGATACAGGTTTCCAGCGTCACCGATATCACGACTAAAATCACAAAATATTATGTCTTTAAATGTGATTTCGCAAAAAAATACAAAATTTTGGAAAAAAATATTTCGTGGGGTAATTTCTGATGTTATTTTGCAACTTTCACCGCGTTATTCTTTTTACAGTTCCAAAATCGACCAACGCTAATATTCACATACGCATATTGGCTACGGCAATGCTCATTTCATGAGAAGAGATTTACATTTACGCGTATCTGGCAGGCGGCAGTTCTTTACTTGAGTGCTTAAACCACAGTGGGGAGGATATATGTATATATGTATATCAAACAGATGATAATAAATAATCGTTTATAAAATATTTTGATAAATCAAAAAGTAATGAAATACTCGACAACAGAATGTTTTGGTTATTTGGTTGGTTGTTTTGTTTTACGGTGTATCAACCCTTTTCGGGTCATTTAACGCCGAATCATATTTTAAATAATTCAGTTTAGTATAAAAATAATTTTTGTTTGTAGAAAGATAAATGTCAGAACAGCTCTATTTCAAACAATTTAGTTTAACATAAGTACACAGTTTAGTTCACCTTAAAACAGTTCTATTTTAAATTGCTCAGTTTAGCGTAAGTACGCAGTTTAAATGTCAAAACAGTCCTATTTCAAGCAACTCAGTTTAGCAAAAGTTCACAGTTTAGTTCTATTTGACCCATAGATAGGACCATATCAGATGTTACATCTCCGGGCCGGGTGGGGGGCCTTAGGAGCGATGGTAATGAAGGGGTACTCTGCAATCCCCAAAGCTCCAGTAGTACCGGAACCTCATCATCTGATTGTTTAGTGTCATATCTGCAAGATCTAAAGAAATGAAAATTATAAATTTGTAGAACGGATTTTTATTCATTGATTTATTTTAAATCGGCAATATATATATATATATATATATATATATATATATATATATATATAAGCATTATTCGGTCCAGTTAAACCGGAGTCGGGAGTAATTCCATCAGGACAAAAAAACATTCAACAGTGAACATTTAAATCTTCCTGGTAAAGAGCTCAATGTAACTGACATTACCGAGCAATAATGTCTTTAAGAAAAAAAAAAAAAATTAACAGGACTTCTTCAGATCTTATGGTTAAAACTGCAGTAGTACTTATCCATAAGATCTGAAGAATGCTGTTAATTTTTTTGGTGTTTTTTGATTTCATCAAAAGCCCATAACAGGATGGAAATAAATTTATCATCCTAATGAGACCGATTTTGTCTTTTTCTTAAATAATATATATATATGTTTTGTTTTTCAAAAAAAATATCTTTGAAATCACACCCCAAATGCATTGGTCGAATCTTTTGGGGCAATATTTTGGGCGTTGAACTATACACGAGTTATGATTTTACTCAAACTTAAACAAGCCGTAAGACGAGCTGGAAAAAAATAAAGATTTTGCGATCAAAAATTGCCCAATCGGTAGATGCCGTAGAATACACCGGCCACTTCCTTGAACTGGGGCAAGATCCTCCCAACGAGTGTCCTGAATATGAGACTAAACAATTTAATGGCGAGGTTCCCGTAATGCTGGAGCTTTGGGAAATGCCGAGTATCCCTTCATTGCCATCGCTCTCAGGCCCACTCTGTCCCAAAATGGTAACACCTGATCTATGGGTCAAATCGAACTAAACTATGTACTTATACTAAACTGAATTGTTTGAAATAATACTGTCTTTGACATTTAAACTGCGTACTTATGCTAAACTGAATTGTTTAAAATAGAATTGTTTTGAGATTTCTGAAATGTAACTGGTATATGTGTTCTTATTGAGCTGTCTGCGAAAGAGGGACAAGAGGAGTGTAATCATCTAACATAACATCTTAGTAGTAAGCTTAACTTTCTACAACCAGTAAATCTTTTTTTTTTTTACATACTTTTGTTTATAACTCCTCTTTCACTGAGGAACGGACCATGAACACCGAGCAACAAATGAACTTAGAAATTTGGGTTCGATTCTGAAAAACTCTGTCATAGGGACTTGAAAGTCTTCAGCATGTGTCTGGAGATAATACCACATTACGAATGTACATTTTAGTAGTGCAAAATGCTGAAAGACGGTCGCTTAGAGGACAAAGATGACTCCAACTTTCAAAAGATTGCAAGTTAGCTAAACATAAAACATTGATAATGGTTGGAAAATTATTTTATTTACCAACCCCTCCGCTCGGGCAGGATATGACACAAGGTCAATTTTTAAGCGGAGTTTAACAGGTTTTAATTCAGAGTTTTCCTTCTCCTAGACTAGTTGCCTAACCAAGGCTGAAGAATCTAGTCTGTCCTACTATTTACCCATAGCTGGAGGGAGAATAATTGGATTCATACCTTTCCCAAGGGTATTAGTGCTATGTGAAATGCAATCAGTCTCGTCCAGGATTTGAACTCGTGTCGCCGTGTTCATTTCTTACGACGATAACAATTACACTACGGGCACATGCTTGGAAAATTATAACCGAACATTCCGGCATGCTGACAGTTTACTCTAAAATAGTACCAAGTACACTGAATTATGATCAGAATGAGCGCTACCAGCGGGTGTACAAGAATATCATCAAGCGTCTTCAAACTCGACCAGACTTGTTTTGTAAAGTCATCACTAATAATATAAGTGAGCAAGACTTTTAAACAAAGAAGACATGTTGATCATATTCTTCGAAATGAGGAGCCATATTATCAAAGAGTTCTTACCATTATACCAGATCATCAATTAGCAAGTCTACAAAATGATCCTTTAGCACATGCTTCACTCAGTACACGAGGAGAACGTCAGTGGTTGTAGGATAAATCGTGCTCGCTTCACTGTGACAATCCATTCTGAATTGAGAAGAACATCACCCAACAACAACATTCCTATTCAACTGGTTTGCGTAGATGCAACAATTCAAGACGTCGAGGAATGTACAAAAAATGTTATATATTGACACTCGACCAAACCGTCAATCAAGAGATGCACATGTGTAAATAAGCCAAAGAAGAGCGGAAGCAGGTGGACGTTAAGAAAGAATATAGTCAGGGTACCCACGGCCGTCGGTTAGTCGGAGACAGGACGCCAAAGTGAGAACCAGCTTGCAGACCCCCGGTTGAGCAACCCAAGCCAAGATGCGAAAGAAGTGCTGCTATGGTCAAGAGAAGAACTTGGCTCAATATAGCAGCCTATCCCTGTCTTTACTCACCTCTCACACACAACAGAACATCACCCTTTCGGAAATAAAGTGTGAGAGATTTATATTTTTGTAAAAATGTGTATTCGTTCGTTAATGAAGTCGTTCATTACCGGTTAATGATGTTTCCGCATATAAGTGTATATTTGTAGATGTACAAGTGTAGTTGTATTGTGGCTATACAATAAAAAGAGCAAAGAAAGTACGGATTTCAGCATCCAACAAAAAAATACCAATAGACGTAAATTAAAGACAAGTAAGACAACCACATTAAAAAATATAGAAAGCAAAAATAGGAATAAGAAAACTGTACGGATAATTCAAGCAACAAACAAAAGAAATTTGCATTTGAAATGACCTGGACGTGTCAACGAATGGAAAACCTCAACAAACTGAATCTCAGTTAATCGAAACACAAATTAACAACATGAGAACCAATTATATAAAACAAAAATAATTTCCTTTATTTAGTAAACTTCGTTGTTACGCTGTGTCCTTACACGTTTCTGTCCTATATAAAAATCCCCCAAAACTTTAAAATTATGGAATATTTGTTTTCCTTTGCACGTTAATGAATTTCTTCATAAATAGACGTTATGCGTGCCGAAAGAAAAACAGACCGCATGAATTAAAATCCTGCAGAGACCTCTACAAAAGCTGGCACAGTTAAAATTGAAATCTGAGACCAGATCTTGTACAGGTATCTTCAGTTTATGATGTTCAACAGGAGAAGATCCCAGTGGATTCAGCAACATCGGCACAAGGATGTTTTTTAACAATTATAAAGGCAATTAAAGAATTTGGAATTCGGCTTGGTTTTATGGCATAGCAACCACTATTTATTATTTAATGTCAAATCCTGTTTTTGCATATATATCAAATATATAATTAATAAACACATTTTGTAGATATACGTAGTTAAATGATCAAACAGTTCTATTTCTAACAATTCAATTTAGCATAAATCATTTCTTTGCATTGTTTAATGTGAAACAGTTCTATTTGACCTATCGATAGGATCCTATCAGGTGCTACCACTCCGGCTCAGACAGGACCTGGGTGCGATAGCACTGGAGAAATACTTTGCATTCTTCAAATCTCAAGGATTATTGACGTCAATAATCAGTATCAGATTGTTTTGTGTCATATACAGGACACCCATTGGTGTGGGGGACTTACTTCTCTGCAGAGATGTAGTCGTAATATTCTACAGCCCCAGGGAACTGAACTGGCAGTTAAAGAGGTGAATTCAATTATTGTATTATTGGTATATAAAAATAATAAAATTATCACAGGACCCACAAATTGTTTTAGACGCAGGGGCGCTACTCATGTATAATGTGTTGGGGAGAAATAGCCTGGCTGAACTCATCCCTCTCCAGGTCAAATAAATAAATTCTACTGGTATGTTATTTTTGTATAAATTTGATATATGACTCAATTGATATTGTTATCCGATTTTGGTTATTTGGTTGGTTTATATAACCGGGCCATTGGTCTAATGAGGAGAGAGTTCACCGGTGGTTAGGGAGGTCGGAGTTCAATCTCCGGTCGAGTCAGACCAAAGACAAAAAATGGTATCTGATGCCACCTTACTTAACACTCAGCATTATGAGGTAGGGTCAAGGGTAAAGTAGAGCAATCCAGGGAATGGAATAGAGCCCTCACCTACACATCGATGTAGTAGCTAGTGAAAAGGGGGCCTTCGGACCACCAAGCTTATTTATATTGGTTTGGTTGTGTTTTATGGCATATCAACAATTCTTGGTAATTTAAAGCCAAATCATGATTATATATATATATATATATATACAAATTTCATTGAACATAATAGACATTTTCTGTCTACATATTTTGTTGTTCATCCTTTCATATTGCCGTATTGATTTTATAATATTCGGCGGGAATTGATTGATGTATTTTCCATAATTGTTTATTTTCCAAGTACTTTCTGCCCTATCGAGGAGACTTACAAAGCACCTTTCTGATACAAGTTCTATAGCACAGCATTTAAAAAGTCATTCATGCCCAACAACTGAATTACGAAGAATTCTCACCGAAAACGCAACAATATTAGAACATCAAGATAACAAACAAAAACTTCAGTAAGTAAACGCTACACAGCAACGGCACAGACGCTCTTCTCACAAAGTAGTAATTAATGTACATACAGAAGTTAAATCACTTTTGTAATAGATCCTCCCCTGATGATGGCCCAAAGTCGGACGGAAAGTACTTGGGAAATAAAGAATTATGGAAAATACATCAATCAATTTCCGTTGAATACTATAAAATCAATACGTCAATATGAAAGGATGAACAACAAAATATGTAGGTAGAAAATGTCTATTATATTCAACGAAATTTGTATCAATGAAGAAATGCTACCAATATATATATATATATATATATATAGATAGATATATTTGTATTATTCAGTCCAGTTAAACCGGAGTCGGGAATAATTCCGTCAGGACAAAAAAAAAATCATTCAACTATGAATATTTAATTTTTCCTAGTAAAGAGCTCAATGTAACTGATGGAAATAAATTGATAATCCTAATGTGACCTGTTTTTGTTTTTCTTAAAGAAATATATATATATATATATATATATATATATATATATATATATATATATCGAAATGGTAGTTGACAAAATTGTTTGTAAACGAATTAGAGCTTATTTATTTGGTTAGTTACATGTATTACGATCACAAATAAGTCGACGGAATATCAAGCATTAGTCTGCACCCAGTTAAATGGTTTCAAGTCTTGTAAATGATTAAGTAGTCCTATTTGACATATGGGCGTGGTCTTGACAGGTACTAACAGTTCAGGTCAGAGAGGATCTGGGTGAAATGGCTATAAAGGAGTACTCCGCACTCCCCAGATCTCCAGAAACGATGCTTCACTATCAGATTATTAAATGGCATGCCTGGAACACTTGGGTGATTTTACACTATTACAGAGATGCAGTCGGCGTATTCTACTGCGAGATATATAAGTGGTATATTGGGCAAGTCCCTGTCAGATCATAGTTAGCAAGTTCGAACCCCTGTCGTGATATTATGTTCACTTTTAGAAAAATACTCTTGGAAAAGATACGATTCTTCTGATAAGGGTTAAATTGTACAACTACTGTTCTACAAGGACGGAATTGACGTTGAATAACCCACAAAGGTGCCCGTGGTGTAATGGTTATCGTCGTAGGAAATGGACACGGCGACATGAGTTCAAATCCTGGACGATACTGATCGCATTTCACATAGCACTAATACCCTTGGGAAAGGTATGAATCCAATTATTCTCCCTCCAGTTATGGGCAAATAGTAGGGCAGACTAGGTTCTCCAGCCTTGGTGAGGCAACTAGTCTCGGAGAAAGAAAACTCAGAATTCAGACCTGTTGTTAAACTTCGCTTAAAAATTGACCTTGTGTCATATCCTGCCCGAGCGGAGGGGTTGGTAAATATGAATAACCCACGAAGGTTATATGTAATTAAGCAATGAATCCAAACCAAACCAAAGTAATTGGTGTCTGAATGTGATATATGATAAAATCCTTGGGGTTCAATATATATAATGCAGAGTCTACTCACTATTTATTTATATAATTATTTGACGATCTTGAGATAATCGGTTAATTTTCCTGTTTTGATTTCTTTCTTTAATTAATCTTCGTGAGTTATTTTTTGCTAAATCCATCCTTGTGGCAGAAAAGTTATGGTAATATTTAACCCATAGTTGAAAGAATAAAGGGATCCAATCCTTTCCCCCAGGTAATCTTCCAAAAGTAAAACCTAATAACACAACTAGAATTCGAACTCGCTTCCTAAGATGTCACAGTCCAACACGTTAAGCACCACATCGCGGGCACCTCCCCTGAACTCTATTCTGTAGCTAAAAACGAGTGTTTAAGAAATCTATCAGAATGTATGAAACGATGTTTCCAACAGAAAAGAAAGATCAAAACGGCAAAAATACATGGAGGTCTTCAGTGGACAAATATGTATGCGTTTTAAGGGCAGGTTTATGTAAATAATAACAACATTGAAAGATGAAGATGGAACACACAACAAGAGACAAATCCTAGGAGAATTAAAACCTCAAAGAGGCATCTTCCAGGGAGGTTAATTCAATTACTGCGATTTTTAGAACAAAGAAGCCGTTAACTTATATACTATGAAAGGATGCTACAAATTTAGAATGTTGCAGGACTACTTCATGAAAAAGGGTGACATCAAGATTTTCTGGTAAGAATCAAGAAAAAATAAGACCTCTTGTGCAAATTTTAGAATCTGCATTTAAGATAAATGAAAGAAATATATGATTAACAATATGCTGTTCTTATAATAAAAAAGGGTGAAAAAGAATTAACGGAAGTTATAAAAATTCAACAAATTACCAGAACACTGGGATATCAGTAAGTAAATTTGGTGACCTTCGTTGAGGGTGACCCGAGGGCTCCCTATTCAATAGCTTCAACACTGAAGTGTACCGCTGGGCGCTACTCCATTCGCTGGATTGGTCCACTTTACTCTTGATCCTTTCCTTATAATGCTGAATGTTAAGAAAGGCGACATCAAGTACCATTTTTGGGTCTTTGGTATGATTCGACCTGGGATTGAACTCCGGTCTCCTGGGCCATTGGCGAACACTCTACTCATTAGGGTAATATCCAGGTTCATGGATATAAAGAAATCTATAAATATCAGGGAATATTAGAAGCTGGTACCATCAAACAAACTGAAATGAAATAAAAAGTAAGAAAGAACTACCTCAGAAGAACAAGAAAACTTCTCGAAATGAAACCCTGCAGCAGATATCTCATCAAATGAATACATAGCTGGGTACTCCCCTTTTAAGATAATATCTACTCTTCTTTGAATAGACAAGGGTGAAACCCTGACAGACCGATAGAACAACAAATACACTCATGACCTTTGAAAAATGTTTTACATACTAGAGATGATACAGAAAAGTTCTATGTCAAGAAAAGAAACGGGAAGATGACTAGTCATTATTGAGAATTGCCTCTATGCAGTAATATATGGACTTGGTGAATATACAAATGAAAGCAAAGAGAGATTAATTACAGCATGTAATTGCAGCTATATCAGAAATAATTAGGGATAAACAGAAAACAGTAATCAAAAACCCAGAAAACAAAAATTGCAAGAAAACAACTATGTGGATACTTCAATCGACAAACAAACTAAATTGCACATGGTATACTCTAGAAATGTGTAAAAAGATGTAACCTGAACTTAAAAACTAGGTCTCTTTTTATAGCTTCACAAAATAATGTCATAAGAACCAATTATGTTAAAACTGACAATATACTGAATAAAAACACGTGTTTTTTTATCATTCAGGGTTTTCGGACGATTGTCTTCATCGTTATTGTTATTTCCACAAAGTTTCGGCTGATATGTCCTCCGGCCTTCTTCAGGTGTTAGTCGAACTCGGCAACCTTCACGGAACTTCGAACTACGTCCTTTATTGAATCCACAATCATCTGGAGGTTGCAGGTTCAATCCTGACTGCAGGAGAGTAACAATATACTTGTACCCAGTTATGGCTAACGAAATCTGAAGAGGTGACCCCCGTGGATTCAATAATGGACGTAGTTCGAAGTTCCGTGAAGGTTCCCGTGTTCGACAAACACCTAAAGAAGGCCGGAGAACATATCGGCCGAAACGTCGTGGAAAATAACAATAAAGATGAAGACAATAGTCCGAAAACCCTTAATGATAAAAATCATCAAGCTTCGTCTCAGAAATTTAGACAACAAAAACAGGTGTGTCTTATGTAGTGGCAGAGATATAACAGTTAATTACATAATAAGCGAATTCAGTAAATTTGCACAAAAGGAATAAAAGTGGAGGCATGATTGAGTAGGAAAGGTGATCAACTGGTAAATGTGCAAGAGACAAAATTTTGACTATGCAGACGAATCGGATAGGCACGAAGCAGAATCTGTCTAAAAAAATAAAACGCATATAATTATTTGAGATTTTGAGAAACAAATGTCTCATCTACACCAGGTCAGAAGACTAGAAATACTTTATGAATAAAAATAAAAAAATCTCATCAAATGTATTTTGCCGTTCCAGTGAACGTCTAAGTGAAAGCAAAAGAAATCAAAAAATGATCCAACACCTAAATGTAGTCAGAGGTGAAAAAAAACAACAACTGTGGAACATGAAATGAAGGTGATGGTAATACAATTGCAGTTAGAATGATTCCGAAAGACATGAAAAAGAAACTGGGGGTTACTTGAGATCAGAAGAATCATCGAGACACTACTGACCAGAGTACTATTAAAATCGGTTGGAATATTGAAAAGTGTCAGAGAGATCTGCAGAAACTTTCTGTCACCATTCAGTGAAAACCCAACAATTAAAACACTTGGTGATTATCCTCAAGTGGTACTCTATATAGTAACGAGTTAACTGTGTCTTTTCCTGGATATTTTTTAACTCTCTTTTCTTCAGGGGCGTTCGAAAATACTATTTATTTTTCGTTTACATTCTACCGCCTAGAAAACATCTTGGTCAATGATCAATAGACTTTTTATGGTTACGAATGAATCCAGTGTCATGTTTTCAGTAAATCAATTTTTGAAATGTTTAAAACATTTATTGTTTTCAGAAAAAGTTTTGGAATCAAAATGTAATTATAAAGCAAATTTGTATCCTGTAGGTTAGAAAAAGCAAATTTGTATCCTATAGGTTAGAAAAAGCAAATTTGTATCCCGTAGGTTAAAAAAAAGCAAATTTGTATCCTGTAAGTTAGAAAAAGCAAATTTGTATCCCGTAGGCTAGAAAAAGCAAATTTGTATCCTGTAGGTTAGAAAATCAAATTTGTATCCTTTAGGTTAGAAAAAAGCAAATTTGTATCTTTCTGTTTACGTGTTTTCGAGTTATGGCCATTTTCAATCATGGACATTTTTCTATGACTTTTTCTCGCTCATTGTTGATTTAAGGCCTCAAATATCCGTTTTGTTTTGTTTACGATAAAAATTCGAACAACAGTTGCCAAGGCGGAATAAACGTTAGCCTTTCAACAAGGTTCAGTAACAGATAAGTCATCACAAAAATCTAGTTCGATGTTATGTCAGATACATGGATGCTATAACAAGAGAGACGGAGAAATTTACGATCAGTTTAAATCCGGCCCAACGAGAGTTGGATTAGCAGCTAGTATATGGCAGTCGAGCTTTGAAAACCCAATAGAAGCTATTAATAGGCTTTCAAATGTAGCCGGCGTTGATAGAAAGTATTTACAAATAGAAAATAACGTTTTTCATTCCAAGTCGAATTTAAAAATTGATAGATTCTGAAGAAGGAGTAAATCGTAAAACTGAACAAGATGGCGTCTGCCTGCCTTTCTCTCAGCATTTAATTGTCCATTGCTTTCAAAATTTTAAGACTACCATCAAGCACATATCCTGGTGTACAGATAACAACTTCCATTACGGAAACTACCACAAAGAAGCCTAAAACACTGACGAAGAGTTAAGATGCAAGGTGAAACGGAGACCAGCTAAGGTCAAGTATTCCACATTTTAATCACAAAGGAGGAAACAATGGCTGTCAAAGCATTGGAGACCTCCGAGATGAAGAAATTCAGTCAGCAGACAAAGGTAGTGTTGTAGGCACAATGAACCATTGTGAATACTAAAGCAAACTGATCGAAGACTCAACGCAAGACCACTTTACCAGTTGGACGTACAAGTAAGTAAACGCCCTTATATATAAGCCGGGTAGATAAAAACGTATCAAGACTAAAGTTTTTTTTTTAGAATTTAAATATAGGTCAATGCATAGCTGAATCATCATCATCATGTCATGCCGCCAGCATGGTTATCCCTGACCATCACTCGCCACTTCTCCCTATCGTTCATCGCCTCTGGCAGTACTTCAGGGCTATATCCCGTATCCTTACATAGCTGCTGTATGTATGTTCGAGCAGGTCGTCCTGCTTTTGATCGGCCTTTTGTGGGGGTCCATAGGAGTACATCACTTATGAGCTCGTCCCTGTTTCTCCAGCAGTGTCTTGCAAGTCTGGTTCGTCTAACTTGGATAATTTTCGTGATGGGAGGCAGGTGGCCGTAGAGTTGGTGCCTTGTGGGGTGTTGCCGCCAGGACTTGTACAATATTGCTTGCAACATTCTTGTGTAATTGACGTCTAGCTTCTTCTCCAGTCGTTTTGTTAGCATCCAAGTGTTGCATACTCATTTGCCGTATCATAACGACTTAATAATAATAAAGACAGACGCACGCAGAAAGATAGACGCACGAATAAAGGACGCAGGAAAGAAGACGCAAAAAGACTTCTTTACAACATATTCACCTCTCACTTTATTTGTAAGGTTCGAAAGGGTTGTTCAAGGTTTGCATGTGAGAAGGTGCTGGAGACCGAACATAAACTTCATATTTTGACCCCACTGTTATGACCGTCACGTTGTGTCTTTCTTGTTCTCCTGATGTTGGGGTCCACTCCATCGGGGGTTTTCGAGGGCCCCCTCGGTCGGGTGTGGCCTTCCCTACCACATCTCGTCTCTAACTCTCTGGAAGTCTGCTAGCAACTGCTTTGGCACCCAACTCAACTCAATTATATAATAATTCAACGCCCACACGATCGCCCACTGGATCTTTGAAATCGAATGTTTAATCGTCATCAAGGGGAAATAACTGTCATGCAGTTCAGAGGTTACTCTCTTCCGGTGCATCATTGTAGTGGTACAATGAGACCTTCACCTTGTCCCATATCATAAGCCTTAATCCGGCCACGCGATCTCTTTCGATTACTGGCCATTGGAATGTGTCACTTCCTTCCGGTGAATCACCTTGGAATAGCATTTTAGGCCGGGTCGAAGGTTAAAATATAACACAAGTAGTGCATCCATACAGCAGTCTCGACACGACCACTGCTTGGAAGAAACTGCGTTTCATTTTATCGGTCAGGTCTGACTTCCATACGATAGATACCTAATCGATAGCTGTCCATGCCTTCGTTAACCGCGTGACGTTCACTGGATTCATAGCTGAATAATTCATATAATAAAGTGATGATGTTTAGAAATCTAATCGAGGCATAAGCAGCCTTTTTCGAAAAGATGCTTTAACCATTTTCTCAAAAGATTGTACGCGTAAGAATCTGCTTAAGAAATAGATAACAGTTGTTGTTTTTTTCTATTCTGTTAAAAGATATTTTCAATAAATGTGTAAAGGATTAGAAGGGCCGAAGTTTGCCTATGATTGTTAGAAAATAATGTGTACATGATAACGTTTCCTCTCGACAAGGAAGCGTCAATTTTAAAAAGAAAATTATGAAGCCTATTTCAACACTTTTAGGAGGTAATACCGTTCGCGAAACACTTTGTCATGTAAGCACAAATGCAGTTCTCATCGTAATCACAAGATTTTTTTTTTGCTTTTTGCTTCGACTGAAAATGGATTGCAAGAATGAGATTTCAGCACGTGGAAGACATCAAAAATAATTATGACCCTGTTGTGGCCCCGGAAAGGGTCACTAATGAAAACGCAAACACGGATATTAGTTAACAGATTATATTACACATGAAAGATGAAGTTACAATGAAAAGGTAAGAAGTCTCGTACTGTTCGGATAACACCGATATTGATCTGCGGTATTTGTTGCTCGTCCCACCTCACGGGCAAGTGTGGTACAAGGCCTTTTTTAGGTGGGTCAGGGCGCAGGGCCGGAGCCCACACGCGACCGACATTCCCAAAAATGCTTACGGCCCCGTCGGCATTCCCCTAATTAGGGGCGACTCAGGCGCCGGGCGATTAACCCAATCCCCCGAAGGGAGTAAAAGCCTGGGAGAAGGGCCCCCTGAGGCCGAAGGAAATCTCCAGGTACCGAGACACACTCGGCCAGATCCGTGCCGCAGATAACACGGCCGGCCGAAGCGCTACCCGGCAACTGGAGAGGTTCAGATCGAGATTGATCTGCGGTATTTGATGCACGCCCCACCTTACGGGCATGTATGGCACAAGGCCTTTTTTTGGGTGGGTCCAGGCGCAGGGCCGTAGCCCACACGCGCCCGGTATTTGCCAAAAATGCCTACGGCCACGTCGGCATTCTCCTTATTAGGGGCGCCTCAGGCGATTAACCCAACCCTCCCAAAGGAGGTAAAAGCCTGGGGGGAAGGCCCCCTGAGGCCGAAGGAAATCTCCAGGTACCGAGACACACTCGGCGAGATCCGTGCCGCAGATAATACGGCCGGCCGAAGCGCTACCCGGCAACTGGAGGGGTTCAGATCGAGATTGATCTGCGGTATTTGATGCACGCCCCACCTTACGGGCATGTATGGCACAAGGCCTTTTTTGGGGTGGGACCGGGCGCAGGGCCGTAGTCCACACGCGCCCGGAGTTTGCCAAAAATGCCTACGGCCCCGTCGGCATTCCCCTGATTAGGGGCGCCTCAGGCGCAGGGCGATTAACCCAACCCTCCCGAAGGAGGTAAAAGCCTGGGGGGAAGGCCCCCTGAGGCCGAAGGAAATCTCCTGGTACCGAGACACACTCGGCCAGATCCGTGTCGCAGATAACACGGCCGGCCGAAGTGCTACCCGACACCTGGAGAGGTTCAGATCGAGATTGATCTGCCTTTTAGGCAGCGCAATCTCTCAGTACTAATAACTGTGAGAAGAGTTCAGAATGGTGAGATGTGTAAGGCTCCTACAACACCCCTCTCCCAAGCATTTTACTTCGTAAAAGTGCTGTTAATATTTTTTTAAGGTCTTCAATCTTTTTTAGACTTTAAAAAAATTCTATTTAAAAAAATCTTTTTTTTTCTGGAGTGGGGGGAAGTTTTTTTTTCTTTAGTAAATATCCCCAGAAATCAAGAATAATTATTGTGTGAGTGTGTTTTTTTGGCTCAACACAAAACTGTAAGCGCCGAATTAAATTTTTCTCTTTGAAGTCGGGGGAAGAAAGAAAAATATGAAAATCACTTTTTGATTACGTGACAATCTTACAGATTTTTAAAAAAATATCCGCTATTCGACACACTCCGTCGTTTGTACAATTTGATATCTTGTAGTTGTTCGGTTCGTTGTATATATATATATATATATATATATCTTCCAAAGAAACTCTCGGCACTGTAATGATGCTCCACAAAAATACGATAGTAATTATTCGTTTATCAAATGATGGCACTGATTTCTTGTACATTATCGCTAAAGTTGAGTTAGAAACATTGTCACCATATCTTTTCATAGTTAGCATAGACTATGTACTTCGAATGTTAGTAGATCTAACCAAAGAAAATGGTCTCTCACTAAAACAAAAGGGCAAAAAACAAACGACATCCCGTAAAAACTATTAGATTCAGACTACGCAAATGATCTTGCATTTCTTGAAAATACTTAAAAGGAATCTCTGCTGGGTTGCCTAAAACAGACAGTTAGAGGCATTAGTCTTGACACCGACTCAAATAAAACAGTCCATTTTTAAAACAAGATTGTCCCATCTCTACAATAAATGTTAAGCCTTTAAAATTAGTAGACAATTTCACATACCGCGGTAGCAATATCTTATGTGCTGAAAACGATAACATACGCATAGGTAAAGCATAGACTATAACTGAGAGGTTAATCGCCATATGCAAATTTGATATCTCTTTTAAAATAAAACAGGAATTCTAAATTGATGTTGACATGTCAATACTACTATATGACAACACTACTTGGATTTTAACAAAATTCTATAGGGGAACTACTCAAGGAAGTTTCATGCTGTTTTGAAGAAATCAAGGAGGAAATACCTAAGAACACTGCAGTTATACGACGACTTCCTTTTCATCTTGTAGACGCTCCAAATATGACGAACGAGACAGGCTAGACACTAATTAAAAAGTAAAGACGAATACATAAGCAACTTTTACCTAAGGACTAATACAGGTAGGCACACCACTGTTGACCGACCAGCAAAAACTTTTATTCATAAGTTCTGTGCGGACACTGGATACAGTCTAGTGAACTTTCCGAGAGCGATGGCTGTTAGGAACGGATTGCAAGAGAGAGAGAGAGAGAGAGAGAGAGAGAATCAATGGAATCCGTGCTGCTGATATACCATGATGATGATATATTATGGCTGATTCATATGGAAGGCCTTTTACTCTGCGCCATCGTAAGTAAGTAATCAAGATAGCGACCGTTGTCGAGGGTGAACTGAAGGTTCGTTTTTCAATAGCTACTACACCGTAGTGTACAAAAGAGTGCAACTCCTTTCCCTGATAAGTAAAGTTGTCGACCGTTGTCGACAGTGACCCAAAGGCTCCCTTTTATTTTGCTACTACACCGATGTGTAAAAAAGGGCGCTATTCCTTTACCTGGATTGCTCCATTTTACCCTTGATCCATACTTTATAGTGCTGAGTGTTAAGCAAGATGGTAGCAAGTATCACATTTGAGTCTTTGGTATGACTCGACCTTGAAATGAACCCTTGTCTCCCGGGCCATTGGCGAACACTCAATCAACTTGTCCAAGTAAGAGACATCTGAAATTCACATTTATTTCACAACTACTAAACTCACCCATTTCTGCATTAACACGCCCCTGTTTGTACTGGATGTTAAAAACGTTCTTGACTTGCCGAGATTAATCGTACAGAGTTGAAACTTGCATCATTATTGTATTTTTGAAAAAGTTGATGAAAACGCCTACTTTAAATATGGCGACCACGTTGAAAAAATTAACTTTTAAATTGGACAAAAAATCAATTAACTTCACTTTAAGAGCAGTCTGGACTTAAATGTTCTGAGCGGTTTTACTTTAGAAATATAGGTCAGGCCGATGTAGATAATAATCCTTCTGCTCTTTCAATATATATATATATGTGTGTGCGTGTGTGTATGTGTGACAGTAAATCTGGAGTTGGGAACGATTCCAAGCAGGACAAATTAAATATTCAAAAACAGAATATCAATTTTTAGTAATCCCGGTCAAGAGCACAATGTAAATAAAATCCACAGAGCAAATCATTTTCTCTTAAAAAAACAACAATCAGTCACGTTAAGATAATAAATTTATTTCCATCCTGTTAAAAGCATTGATATAAATCGTTGCTCTAAAAAATTGATAGGACTTCTTCAGATCAAACAAGAAAATAATTCAACTTTTTAAGAGAAAAAGCTATATATATATATATATATATATATATATATATATATAAATTTACATTCATATATATACTAGTATCCTTTGGATCATTATCTTGCATGAGTACAAATCCTTGAGCCGCAAGCTGCATTCACTATGGGATGGAGGGTTACTGCAGTATGTTATGTGATTTTCACGTCATCTTGTGCAAATCCCTGACTTTGCAATTGCCCCCCCCCTATAATAAAAGACCATCCTTCATGCTTTACGGTCGCTGTGATAAAGGGGGCTGCAGCTCTCTCACCAACTCTTTGTCGCACATAGTTTCTCCTATTTGACTCAAAGATTTCGAAGTTTGAGTCCAAAAGACTTTATTCCACTGCTCTGTGATTCAGTCTTTGTGCTCCTTGGCCCACTGGAGCCTTTTGATATTTTTTGCTTCCTTACCAATGTCTTTTTCTCATCTATTCTGCCATACAAGCCAGCTTCACAGAGTCTTTTCCTCACCGTGGATGTTGACATCTTTACGACGTTGGTTTAGTTCTACAGTGATGTTTGGAGCAGTCCACCTCCTGTCACGAAAGCTCAGGTGAAATTGTCCTCTGCATACATCAAACAGGTTGTACCTAGCAAGTAGTAATTCAACACAATATGGCCAAATATGAGTCCAAGTATTAGTGTCGTGTGACTTTCGAAAAACCTTTAATTCATACTTAGTACTAAAGAAGAAAAATGCCTCCAAATCAATTTTTCAAAAATATCTGGTTATACTAAGGACAAAGTTATTAAAGAAGACATGTATTTTGTATGATAAATAAAAACATTGTGGTGATTGACTTGTTTCATTAAAAATAACACTTTCAGAATGAGAAATATGCATTTTTGAGAGTGGCAAAATACGTTTGACTGGTATGATATATATATATATATATATATATATATATATTTCAATCATACATCTTAGATGCATCAGGGGGGTCTTCAGTGATGCACTGTCTTCATTGCCGATTTCGGGTTATTTCCGCATCATATCGGCTCCGACAGCAACCCCGGCATGACTCTGGAAGAGCCAAGCCGCCTCTGTGATCGCGACGTGCTACGCTCGTGCCTCTACCAAAGCAAAGAAATATATACACACATATATATATATATATATATATATATATTTTATATATAATGACACGTACACACACACACACACACAAACATCTATATATATATATACACACAACAACTGTGTACTAACACAGGCTGTACCATGGAAGACTTACCGGAAGCGATGGGCGATAGAGACGAGTGGCGAGTGAGGGTCAGGCAAATCCGTGCTAGCGCCATGACAATATATATATATATATATATATATATATATATATATATATATATATATATTCTAATGAAAGTGATGGGAATTATAAACTTGAATCACTCGCCGATATGAAAGAAGAAAAATCCGAGAGTTGCTGTTTGCTATGTCATCAGCCCGTGGGAGATCTTAATTGAAAGTAAGTATGTCTAGTTCTAATAAGATTTAATAAGATGATGAAATGAATGAAGAAATTTAAAAGAAACTATAACGGAACACGTTTTGTTCAAAAGTAACTAACAAAAAACTGAAGTATACAACAACCATGTGTGTACAATAAAAACCAAAACAGAAAACTCTAATTTTTTCTAAGATTATAATATAAACAAAGTCAACATACCTATTCGGTGGTCTATAAATTGGTGCTGCAAATAGCTGCGTGTGGAGGAATGCCCTTGCTTATGAAACAAAGAGAAGAAAAATATATATGAATTTGTTTCAATGACCCGCGATTTCCCTTTCACTGGAGCGGCCACAGACATACGACTTCTCTTCACGATACTTTGAATAGAAAGAATATATTTGTGCTTTTTTTTTTTTAAAGAAATATATACATCCCAGTGGCAAAGGATTGTCTCGTCAAATTGTGAATCTTTTGTCAGTGTGCGTAGGTAATCCAATCGATATCAAGGGCAGGTAATCCAAGAACAAGCAAATGCAAGTAATTGAATAGTTGGAATGAAGACCTTATTTATAAATGATGCATGTGTTATAGAATGTTTGAAATTGGTAGATGTGAAAGAAGGATATAGATGGAGAGAGAGATTATTTTTAAAGGAAATACTTAACGTTTTTTAACAAAATTTCCAACATTTAAGTTTTGAAATAGAAAGCTACTAAGGGAAATGGAAGGTTGAAAACTTCCATTTTTTTTCAACTCAGTTAACAAATATAAAAAAAATCAATTCAAATAAGATTCAGAAGATACATCACATATTAAAACGCTCTGATAAAAAAAAATGTTTCGAAAACCGGAACGTTTTGCGTTGGCAAATGATTCAACAATAAGCAAATTCATACACTGAAGACCTCTGCGTTTTTTTCCATACTCATATATTTTCATTTATATATATATACATATATATATATATATATATATATGTGTGTGTGTGTGTGTAAAGTGCTTGTCGAAACAAAGGGAATGTTTATGTATCCGTTATATCTGTTAATTTCTCACTATATTTGCGATTGTTGTGAACGATATAATTCTTATCAGCTTAATTCTGGTTGTATATTTTTACTTGGTACCGGAACAATAATGTTGTCACTCTTTGTCTCTTGAGGAACGACTATCTTTTACTCTGATAGATAACCTTTTCTTCAACTGAGTTTAGAGAAATTGTCAAGAGAATTCCTTAGAGAAACACATTTTTTTCTTAAGCATAAAATAAGATTAAATAATAATACCAGTTGTAACTTAAACACAGAGCCATCTACAGGCCCCAAAACAAATTAACACACACACACACACACACATATATATATATATATAAATATATTACTACTTCTGTACGTTTTTTTTCAACTACCCGCACGATGAAATGAGTAAAAAACTAAACTTCATCCAGTGTGTGTTTTAGCGTATGCGCAAGTATGTTTCTGTGTATGTGTGTGTGTGCACGAGCGTTGGTTACGCGAAAATAAGTTGAGAGAATAATTTTAATGTCTGTTGGTACAGTTGTTTCAGCTTTTTTAATTAACGCTAATGATTTTAAAACTACGGGTATTTCTTTTTGAATAATACACACACGCACACACACACACACACACACACATATATATATATTTGTAAAGTTAGTGACCGGAGTCGAGGGCGACTCGAAGGCTCCCTTTTCAATAGCTCCAACAGCGGGGCATCGGGGAGAGCGATACTCCTTTTCCTGGATTGCTCCACTTTACCCTTGATCCGTATTTTATAATGCTTAGTGTTAAGCAAAGCAGCATCAAGTACCATTTTATGAGTCGATCTAGGAATGAACCCTGGTCTCCCGGTGAGCTCTGTACCCATTAGGTCAATAATAACCTTTTAGTACGATTTAATAACAACATTTTTTTTAGCATTGCGATCATTTTTGACGGTATTGTTAAGTAACTAATTCTATAAGTGGAATATGTCTCGACTTCGAGCTTAAGAAAATAAATCTAAATTCATATTGGGTTTGCATTTGGAAGAAAATAATGGTTTTGTATCTTGACGCTATCGTTCGATATACAGTTAGATGCTTATCCAACGACGGTGTTATTTGTTGATGTCCTTCGAAGAAATAAGATTCCCAATAGACAAACAAATAAGCTGAAACAATACATTTATTCCAATCTCTTTCACTTTTTCTTTCTTTTTTTTTCTTTTTTTTCTTTTTTACAAAATTGGACATTTCAAAAAATAATTCCTCCACGTATTTAAGAGGATAGATGAATATCAAATCATAATTTTCTGCAGAATCGGATTGATGTTTTTGATTGAACACTTAATTTCGTGAATGTCGCTTCTATCTTATCCAGACAACTCGGTCGGTGAGGCATAGTATACGCTGTCTTTATTCGCCGCAGAGGAATAAGACAACCCTCCAACAAAAGGTTGGTTGGTTATTTGGGTTTTACGGCACATCAACCTTTGTAGGTTATTTGACGCCTAATCCATTTTTAGGAAAATAGTTCTATTTCAAACAATAAGTACGCAGTTTAAATGTAAGTACTGTTTAATAGTGAAAAACATTTCTATTTCAAGGTATTCAGTTTAGTCAAGCAGTTCTAATTCAGCTAATTCAGTTTAGTATAAGTACGGATTTTGTTTACATACAGTTATATGTGAAAACGGTTCTATATTAAACAATTCAGTTTAGTGTGAGTTTACAGATTCAATGTCAAAAACAGTTCCATTTCAAACGATTCACTTTAGCATAATCAGCTTAAATGTAAATACACTGTTCATTTTTTAGTCAAACAGTTCTGATTCAGATGATTTAGTTTAGTATACGTGCAGGTTTTGTTTGCACACAGTTAAATGTCAAAACAGTTCTATATTAAATCAGTTTAGTGTAAGTCCATTTTCAATGTGAAAAACAGTTCCATTTCCAGCAATTCAGTTTATCATAACCCCGCAGTTTAAATATAAGTACGGTTTAATTGTCAAAAACATTTCTGTTTCAAGCTATTCAGTTCAGTATAACAGTTCTAATTCAAACAATTCAGTTTAGTATAAGTATGCAGTTAATTTTTTTTAACCCATAGATAGGGCCCTATCAGGTGGTACCATTCCGGGCCAGAGTGGACCCGGGAGCAATGGCAATGAAGTGCTACTCAGCATTCCCCAAACCTTCAGTATAACTGGAACCTCACCATCAGATTGTTCAGTGTCATACTCAAGACACTCATTGGTGGGGGTCTTACCCCTCTGCAGAGAAAAGGTCGGTGTATTCCACAGCCCGAGCCGACTGGGCAATACACAGAGTTAATGTCAAAACAGTTCTATTTCAGATAATTCAGTTTAGTATAAGTACACAGTTTAGATGTCAAAACTGTCATATTTCGAGCAATTCAGTTTTGCATAAGTACTCAGTTTAAATGTCAAAACAGTTATTTTTTTAAACAATTCAGTTTAGCATAAATACCAGTTTAAATGCAAAAATCCGTATAGTGAAGGAAGCATAGTTTAGTTCTATTTAACCCATAGATAGGACCCTTATCAGCTGCTACCACTCCGGGCCAGAGTGAAACCTGGAAGCAATGGCAATGAAGGAGTACTCCGCATTCCCCAATGCTCCAGCATCACTGGAACCTCACCATCAGACTGTTTAGTGTCATATCGAGGACACTCGTTGCGGGGGTCTTACTCCTCTGCAGAGAAGCCGTCGGTGTATTCTACAGCCCAGGCCGACTGGGCAACCAACAAAAAGGTGTTTTGAATATATTCTAAACTTTTTACACATGATGAAGTCTCATTACCATAGTCCCAGGTTCGTTCTAATTCAGAATCGGAGTACCTGCAAGGCTTTCATCACTAGGTTAAAGAGATCCATTTAAAAACAATCCGAATTCAATTAGACCGTGTTCGTACAAAAAAGCATCTCAAGAAACATTTAAACAAAAAATTAAATATGAACTTACTGTAAACATAATTCCTGAACATCTAAGCATAAAATTACCTATGACGTGTCGACATGCCGTTCAAACCAATTCCTCCGACAATCTTACCTCGAGTGGCTGCTTGTCTTATGACGATTTTTAAACACATACCATCAGGTTTTACTTTATCAAAATATAACTTAATAACTGTTGTATGTTTGTACTCCGCGTAAAACATTGACGATCAGATCTTTTAATGAATGTTTAATCAATATATCTTAAGATTTTAAAAATATTTAAATTCAAAATTTAAAGGGGCAACAGTAGAACAATATATACAGGGGTCGTGGGCAAAAGTTTCAAACATTTTTTTAAATCCATATCTTTTTTAATCTATAAACAATTTTATTCAAGTGATATCATATATCATTTTTTGTTCAAAGAAATTTCCTTTTTAAAAAAAATCTGATCTGGGCATGACAATAAATTGCATTAGGTGGTGAGGTTACAATCCTGGATGTCTGGGGAATTTGGCGTTCATCTCGTTTATTTTTACTCCCTTGTCGATTCTGACCCAGAATACTAATACCTCTTCGGCTCAAATCTATTTGTCAAGTTTATACGTTGGAAAAAATACTCTTATTTGATAGGAACAGCTAAATGATATATCTGTATATTTGATTTGTATTAGATAAAAAGGAGTGATACTATACATGGGGTGTCTCTTTGGCGAAGTGACTTACATACTAGATAGCGACTACGAATGTTCCTTTTCAGGCAAATACCCATAGGAAAGACATGAACTTCCCATCTATAAGATAAACAGTAACACTACCGTTCTACTACAAGGATGGTTAAAGCATTAGATAACACGTGAAGGTTAATATGCCATTAAAAACAAAGAAACCAAAACCAGAACTATACATATATGTGCAAACAAATGATTAACACTGGATAGACGTCGTAACTAGAAGCCTAGCCCCGTCGACTGGGTTTGTAGAATACACCAACTGCATCTCTGCAGAGTGCCGCCACAACGAGTGTTCTAGATAAGACACAAAACTATCAGATGGAAAAGAATTCAGCCCTGAAGCTATGGTGAATATTGAGTTCCCTTTCACGGTCATTCCTCCCAGGTCAACAAGAGCGCAGCGTGGTAGCACCTGATAAGGTCCTATAAAAGTGACCTGTCAAATTGTATGCAGAAATATGATTTACGTTAAATCGAATCGTTAGAAATAGAACTGTTTGATTTTTAACTGTATGTAGACAAATGATTGTCGTTGAATTGAATAGTTAGTGATACATAGGAATACTTGGAACCAATTAACTGGTTTGGTTTGGTTTCTTTGTTTAATGGCATATCAACCTTTGTAGGTTATTTAATCCCAATGCTATTCTCCTAGAAGAACAATAGTGGTACTATTTAACCCATAGCTGGGAGGATAAGGGGGTTCATACCTTTCCCAAGGGTATTTGCCCAAAAGTGAACGTAATAGCGTGACTGGAGTATGAACTCTCTACGATTCCGCAGTCCATTGTTTTAACCATAACACCACAAAGACACCCACCTTGGTTGTTTGAGTTTTATGGTACATCAACCTTTGTAGGTTATTTAATGCCAATGCTATTCTCCGAGAAGAACAATAGTGGTACTATTTAACCCATAGCTGGGAGGATAAGGGGGTTCACACCTTTCTCAAGGGTATTTGCCCGAAAGTGAACGTAATTGCGTGACTGGAGTACGAGCTACCTATTAACTGTGTACAAATAAAAATATTTAAGCAGGATACTTGAAACTGTTTACCAGAATGGAAAATAGGATCATTGGTATTGCATAGCACATAGTTGGAACCATTTTGCAATGAATGAATGAATAGTGTTGATTATAATAATTAATGTTAAATAACAATACTTGAAACCACTTCAGTGTGTGCAAATAAATGATTAATATCAAAGAGAAATATTTGTGTTAGATCGCTATAATTGAAACCATTTAAATCTGGTTGAGGGATTCGGTTAAGTACATACGTGGAACCATATATTAATGAGTGCGTAAAAATGATTATAGAAAATACAACCTGCAACTTTTCTGTAACGAAGAGTTAATTGAATGTAGTAAAATCTGAATTAAACTGCTGTTCAGTGCTCCATATGTCACGTGTAGGTGTGTGCTGGATTTTCTTGTCCTGATAATTTCTAACTTAATATATCAAATCCTCCTTTCATAATTATTATTATATTTCCTGCCCATGAGGCTTATGTTATGAGGACTCGTAACTCCGACTTGGGAAGACGTAGCCCCTGAGGTGGCTGTGTCCGCTTTAGGGAATACGTACCTGAAAAAAAAAAAGGCACATTAGACCAAGTGGTCATGCAATTTACCCGGACTTGTTAATTCAGTATCGCTTATACGTGGCATGAACCAGTGGCCCTGTGGTAGAGCTTCTGCATAAAGTGGTTGTTGATTTGATCTCCACTGGTGGGGATCACGGTGTGCGCTGCTGATGAGACCTAATAAGGTCGAAACAGCTGTTCAGTGCTCCGTATGTCACGTGTAGGTGTGTGCAGGATTTTCTTGTCCTGGTAATTTTTAACTGAATATATATATATATATATATATATAATAGTTGCATATGTATATATGCCATTTACATATGTAAATATTGTTATATCAGACAGGTACATGTTTTAATATAGCTTTATGTAAATATAGTTATATATAAAACGTTACATAAGTAAATATGGTTATATAGAAAGCGCATATGTAAAGTCATATATAAAGAAGTTACTCATGTAAATATAGTTTTATATTAAAACGTCACATATATGAATATACCAACACAATAAAGTCATATATATGTAAATATATTTATATATAAAATGTCGCATACGTAAATATACACAGATATAAAAATTTGTATATGTAAATATAGTTACATATAAAAAAGTTACATATGTAAACCTAGTTATATAGAAAAAAAGTTACAGATTTAAATATAGATACATAGAAAAAATACATATTCAAATATATTCATATATAAAAAAGTCACATATGTAAAAGTAGATTTATATATGAAAAGCCACATATGTAAATACAGTTTTATATGGAGAAAATTTACATAAATAATTATGGTTATATATAAAATGTTACATATGTAAATATAGGTGATATATAAAAATATTAAATATGGAAATATAGTTATATATAAGAAATCACATATGTAAATATAGTAATATATAAAGAAATTTACATATGTAAATATAAGTAAAGTAAAGTTCGCGACCGTAGTCGAGGGCGACCAGAAGGCTCCCTTTTCAATAGCTTCTACACCGAGGTGTAGGGGAGGGCGCTATTCCTTTCCCTGGATTACTCCACTTTACCTTTGATACGTGCCTTATATTGTTGATTGTTAAGCAAGGAGGTATCAAGTACAATTTTAAAGTCTTTGGTATGACGCGACCTGGGATTGAACCCAGGTCTCCCGGACCATTGGTGAACACTCTACCCACTAGGCCTATGTACCGGTTGTATATTAAAAAAATGTTACATATGTAAAAAAGAAGTTATATATGGAAAAGGTGCATATGTAAATATTGTAATATATAAAAATATTTACATATATAAATATGGTTGCATATAAAAAATGTTGCATATGTAAAAAAAGGAATATATAGAAAAGGTTGCTAATGTAGATATAGTAATATATTAATGAAAGTATTGATAAACTTATATTATGCTATATATATGAGTTGTTATTACAATATTTTTGAAATATTTTGAATATGCCTGAATTTTATTATTCTCGTTAATAAATTTATTTCGCTTGGTATCCCGCCATTGGGTTACAAAACCATGATCTGTTTCCTATTTGCTGGCGTTCGGATTTTTTCTATCTTTTTTAATTGTGCAGTCTTATCCATCCACTCATCGACTAGTGTCTCCGATTAGCGATCGATCTGCTGTTTGGATCAAAAACACAACGTGGGCCGATAAGCTGATCAATCGTGCTATCCGATGATATAACCAGCCAAATAGAACGGTCTGCTGATTGAAAGTGTAGCCCTAGTATTTGGGGAAAGCGGGTGTACTGCCTCATTTAGTTATATATAAAAAAAGTTACATGTGTCAATATAATTATATATAAAAAATGTTACATAGATAAATGTAGTTATAAATGGATGAAGCTATATATAAATTTCTTTTTTTTTTATATGAGTAGAATTTGAATGTTTACTAGAATATTTTGGAGTCATTCTGATGGATGTATTTTACGGAATTTTTCTGCCAAGGACAGAATCTGACACGGGGTTAATTTTTTGAAACGGTGAAAAGTGAATTTAGGTTTTTTCTTCTCCTGGCCTAAGCAAATGCCAAATAACCGAGTTTGCTCAACTATTTTCCTCGACGAAAACGATTAAGCTAAGCACGTTTTTAAGACATTCTGATCCAATATAAATGATCATTTATTAATAGTTTGTTACCTTTCTGTACACCTGAATCTTTAGTGGTGTATCAAGATGGACTTGTGTCAATACACAACGCAATTGAAACGAAAAGTATGAGGATTACTGTCACGTTGGTCTTTCTCTGGAATAAAAAAAGATTTCTGTTCATCTACAGATCAGAAAAACAAAACAAAAAGTAAAGAACAACAAAAAAATGTATGAAAATGGAAAAGTTAAAAATAAAAAACTAAAAAATTAGCAAAACGCTTACTAAACTTGTTTATGTATTCAAGATTTTTTTTAGAGGGAATCTAAAGTTTTTTTAATTTTTTTTTTTCAGAAGCGAAAAAGCATTTAGAAATCCATAATAGCCAATACGCAAATAGTACATCAGAGAGAATAGAGACAGTACGCTCGGTCTCTTGGAGACCAAAACTAAAAGAGAACAGACAGAAATAAGAAAGTAAAAAAAAGGTTGTATAAAGGAAGTGATAGAGCATTTCCATATTCATCGAATCCAAGACTTCGGAAATTGAGAAAAGAGAACGTCAGAAATATTGCGATAGAGGCTTAAGGAAGATTTTATTCCAGCTGCCTTAGTAACACGTTTTTTTTTTATATACTGCAAACATAAAGCAAAGGAAATAGACTTATAAATATTAAATAGTGCTCAGAAGAAAATAAAATTGAAGCACGCATCGGACTGAACGTAAAAGAGTCGGCCCCAGTAGAATGATATTTCAAATTAAAAAAAATCCCATCGCGTAGACGCTATTAGTTGTGAGCTGTTGGAATATATGTCTTTGAACGCCAGCAGCAACATCCATTCAAACTCAGTTACTTTGCCAAACATTCTTATCGTTACAGTGGGACGAATAAAAAGGAGCTTCTTCACTGAATATCTCATCTGGAATATTTTGGAAGATTGCCTTCCAACATGACTTGCGGTTGCAACAGTCTTTTCCCCTTATTTCCTGGGAAAGTCTGATTGGCATAATTACGAACATGCTGAACTGCAACATCGGAGTAAAACGTTAACTGTCGGACTAATACCCTTGGGAAAGGTATGGGCCTATTCTCTCAGCTATTTGTTAACTAGTACCACCACTGTCCCGCAAGAATGGTTTTGGCATTAAATAACCCAGAAAGGTTGATATGCTATAAAACAAAGAAAAAAACAAAATTCTAAATTTAATTCATCAACACACTAAATGATGGTTCTCTGAAACTAGGGGACAAGTTCACCTACCTCTGAAGCAGCGTCTCATCTACGAAAAATGACATCAGTATGCGACTATCGATAGGTTATCGGTCATATGGAAGTCAGACCTATCCGGTAAAATTAAACGTCATTTTTCCAAGCAGCGGTTGTGTAGATACTCCTATATGGACGAACCACATGGACGCTGACTTGGCGCGTAGAGAAAAATCTTGGTGACAATTACACAAGGATGCCGGGAGCTATATTAAACAAAACCTGGAAGGAACATCCCACAAAACAGCAGCTGTACGGCCACCTATCACCCATCTCGAAGAGTAATGGTTATCGTCGTAGGAAATTGACACGGTGACACGAGTTCAAATCCTGGACGAAACTGATTGCATTACACATAGCACTAATACCCTTGGGAAATGTATGAATCCAATTATTCTCCCTCCAGCTATGGGTAAATAATAGGGCAGACTAGGTTCTTCAGCCTTGGTGAGGCAACTAGTCTAGAAGAAGGAAAACTCTGAATTCAAACCTGTTAAATTCCGCTTAAAAAATTGACCTCGTGTAATATCCTGCACGTGCGGGGGTGTAAAAAAAAGGTGGTGCCCGTGGTGTAATGGTTATCGATGTAGGAAATGGACACGGCGAGTTCAAAACTTTGACGAGGCTGACTGCAATTCACATTGCACTAATACCCTTGGGAAAGGTATGAATCGAATTATTCTCCCTCCAGCTATTGGTAAATAGTAGGACAGACTGAGTTCTTCAGCCTTGGTGAGGCAACTAGTCTATGAGAAGGAAAACTCTGAATCCAAACCTGTTAAACTCCGCTTAAAATTGACCTTGTGTCATATCCTGCCCGAGCGGAGGGGTTGGTAAATAGGATCACCTATCTCGAAGACCAACCAAATTAGACGAGGAAGACATGTTTAACTCTGCTGGAGGATTAAGGACAAACTCATAAGCGACGTTTTCCTATGGATTCCTTCACATGGATACGCAAGAGTAGTACGACCGGAATAGAAATTATGTAAAGCAGCTCTATATAGACACAGGATGTAGCCTGCAAGACTTGCCGGAAGCGATGGACGATAGAGATGGAAGGAGAGACAGAGAGAGTTAAAGAAATCCGTGCTGGCAGCACGAAATAATGATGATGATGATGATATAGACATAATTTTCTGTGGAAGAAAGTTAATCCAATTGAAACCAGTACACTCAAATACATCAATTCTTTATTGCCATCTTTTCCATTGACTCTCCACGGACGTTCACAGAAATTCTGTTTTTCTTCAAGAAAGTGTCAATTAAGAATAGAATAAACCCTTTTATGGGAAGGTGAGATATACGGAATTGAAGAGAATAAATTTGTGAAAAGGCTTTAGATCTAGTTAAATTACAACTAAATAGAATCTAGTATAAAATGATTATACCATCCGGAAAGGGCAAAGTTTCAAATAGCAAATCAAGCATCAATTGCGTGTTCTTTCCTTAGAGAAATTGTCATTATAATAGGACCACATGAGGCTTTTTTATGGTAATTTAAAGATTCATTTTTCTTGAAATCAGTGTCAGGGTGGTGGGAAAAAGTTTCAATCATTCTTTAAACGCATATCTTTTTAAATCTATAATCTATCTTATTCGAGAGATATTATATATCACATTTTGTTTTAAGAATATTCCTTTCAAAATAAATCTAAGCTGGGTATAACAATACATTGCATTAGGTGGTGAGGTTACAATCCTGGATGTATGGGGAATTTGGCGTTCATCTCGTTTATTTTTACTCCCTTGTCGACTCTGACCCAGAATGCTCAATAAGAGTCTGTATATGTAAAATATGTCTATGAAAAATGTATGGAAATTTTGGCCGGTATAATATATATATATATATATATATATATATATATATATATAAGAGTTGCAGGGAAGAGTTTTAGATATTATAAGTGCAGAGCAGAAATAAACCTGAGAATGTTCGAATCATGGGCTCAATCAGTCTGCTACTTGAGTAAATGTGTTTTCCAAAATCTTCAGAGGATCGTGTCGTAAAAGTGGTCAGTCTTGGTTCTCTATTAAGTCATATGACAAGTTGTTATTAGACACTGCATTCACACCAAACAATAGTATAGTTGAGGTTTTAGTACAGGTAACATTCAAACAAGATAAAACAAAACAAAACGTAAGTTTTAACAGTAACTTTAGTAAAAGAAAATTCAGCTTCCAATGACGTAGTTAAAATGAGGACTCAACAAACAATTACGAGGATCATTCCATACGTTTGCGTGGCATTTTTTCAAGTTTAAAACAAAATTTTATTGCTTATCGTTCTTCTAAAGTGTCCTCACGTTCAGATTGCATTTTTGAAATTCACCAGCTGTGACAACCAGGCTTTAGTAAGGTGTATTCCAATTCCTGCTGTATCTGTTCATTCAAACCTGAAATCATAAACATTGGTAAGTGATCTCATAAGATGTATAGCAATAACATACTGGATTTTCAAGTATCTTTGACATTTTTAAGTACCGGTACAAAAAAAGTCTGCCAACTTATTGAATGAACTACGTATATTAAACAAATCCTGGAAGCAACGTAAGATCAGGCAAGTATCTCTTTATGCCCATGTGTGTGATTGTGTGTGTGTATCTGTCTGTCTGTCTGTAAGTCTGTGTGTGTGTGTGTGTCTTTGTCATTTTGCATTTGTGTGTCTTCGGTTGGCACGTGAAGAGACAAAAACGTTTGGAAATAGGATTTATGAATTTTAACATAAAGTTTAGTGGAAGGTTGCTGTTTATTTGTTATGTAGTACATCATACTTCGTGGGTTATTTAATAAAAAGCCATCTTAGTAGAAAGTTAGCTGTGGTACTACTTAACCCATAGCTGGGAGGGAATAATTGGTTTCATGCCTTTCTCAAAGGTATTAGCTCGAAAGTGAACGTAATAGCATGACTGAATTTCGAGCTCACTGAGATGTTGTAGTCAAGTACGTTAGTCACTACTCTACCAAAACGCCCACCTAATTCAAAGAAGAAACAGGAAATATGCCAATTATGATTTCATTAATACCTACATCAGTACATATATATATATATATAGAGAGAGAGAGAGATAGAGAACGAGAGAGAGAGAGAGAGGTGGAGAGAGAGAGAGAGAGGAGATAATCAATGAATACACCGATAATAATTTTATATTAAAAAGATAATTTTCATCTAAATCTAAAATACCAGGATTTTATTATTTCTACTGGAACATTATACAATCAAAACGGATGTTTTAGGTTATACTTATTGCCAAAACATACATTACAAATCAGTTTTTTTCAGTGATATGAATTGCTCAGTCAGCTGTGGCTGTAGAATACACAAACTGCATCTCTGCAGAGGGGTAAGACACACACCCAATGAATGAGACTAAAAATTCTGATATGCTGGGGCTTTGGAGAATACGGAGCACCCCTTCATTTCCATTGCTCCCAGGTCCACTCTTGCCCGGTATGGTAGTAACTGTCTATGGCTTAAATAGAACTAATGGCATACTTATGCAAAACTGAATTGTTTGAGTAAACTGAATAGCTTGAAATAGAAATTTTATTGACAATTAAATCGTCTTTACATTTAAACTGCGTGCTTAATCTAAACTGAAACTGTATTTACATTTAAACCGCGTGCTTATGCTAAAGTAAATTATTTGAAACGGAAGTGTTTTTTGACATTGAAAGTGTACTTACACAAAACTGATTTGTTTAATATAGAACTGTTTTGACATTTAACTCTGTGTAAAACAAATCTGTACTTATACTAAACTGAATTAGCTGAATTAGAACTGCTAGACTAAACTGAATAGCTAGAGTATATAGATGTTTTTCACTATTAAACTCTTCTTACATTTAAACTGAGTGCTTTTACTAAACTGAATTGTTTGAAATAGAACTGATTATTTGCATAAAATGGATTTGGCGTTAAATAACCTACGAAGGTTAATATGCCATAAAGTCCAACCAACCAACCAGTCCAACCAACCAACCAAGTAATATGAAGACATAACTATCCAAAAACAAGTATACCCTTTATAAATGTTTAAGCTACATCATTTATGTTTCGAGTTACAATATTTTTGAGTTTGGTAATAAATAATACCTAATAATGAGTCTTGCTAAAAATAATAAAATTCTTGCATATTTGATTTAGTAGAAAATGAACTTGTTATAAATTTTTTTTTAGATGTATTTGTCTATTAGCACTATTTTTCATAGATTTGAACATATATATATATATATATATATATATATATATATATATATAAGTTGGTGACCATAGTCGAGGATGACCAGAAGGCACCCATTGCAATAGCTACTACACCATGATGTAAGGGAGGACACTACACAATTTTCGGGATTGCTCCACTTAACGCTTGATTCTTACCTTATAAAACTGAGTGTTAAGCAAGACAGAATCAAGTACCAATTTTTCAGTTTTGGTATGACTAGACTTGGGATTGAACCCTGATCTCCCGGATCATTGGTGAACACTCTACACATTAGACCAATGGCTCGGTTCACACATACACACACATAGACATAGAAAAATTACGATTATGGAATAAGAAATTGTAATATGTTGCACTCCAAAAATGCATACAACCTTTCCGTATTTTATACAATTTTATTTCTGATTGAAGTTCTCTTGCTGTAAGATTTTGGCCATAAATAGTACATAATAATATATGTTTTAAATGTGTAATGTTCCACTGAAAATAACAGAATACTGGCAACATTGTTTTTTGTTTTAAATATTTTATCTTGATAGATAGATAGATAGATAGGAAAATGAATAGGATTAGTTATACATGGAAAAATATTATATCGTATATATGAACAAAATGAAATAAATTTGAACATACATATGTTTCTTACTAAAAAAAACCCACACACAGAGATAGATAGATAGATAGATAGAACTCTAAATCGATAGATAGAGATATAGACAGAAAAAACATAGATCGGTTGATGTGAATTAAGAAGACTGAGTTTCAGAATAACACACAGATAAAATTAAACTCGTTTTAAAAAAATTGACTTGTACGGAACATTATCGTTAAAATTAATTTGAGAGCAAATGAAGTAAATGTCTATCTGACTCTCTTTCTTCACGTGCATGCGCAAACACACACACACACACACACACACACACACACACACACACACACACACACACACACACACACACACCAGCAAAAGCAAAAGCTTTCTTCAACCAGACAAGGATACACATCGCTGTTGTGATTAGAAAAGTCGTCTCAGAGGCCTGGAAACGGATTGTCACAATGATCGCAAGCTAGTTAAAAAAAAATACAAGTTTAAGAGAAAGAAAATGAAGTTCTCATCTTGATTTGAGTTGGTTGTTGCCCAATAGTTTAACTGAACAAGCAGGAAAAAAATAAGTCTGCTAGCAAAATTATTTTTCTGGTTATATTTAATCTTTATTTCGCAGTAATTTTTTTTCTTTCTTTTTCGTATTGTCTTAGTTGTTATTTAGGAAAACCCATTTTTCTGAGTTAATTCTTGATTTCATGTTATAAAATCAATTAACCTCTTACTTACAAATGCAACCACAAAATCAAGGGTTTACTCTGAAATCTCTAGTCTTCGCTTCTTTTGCCGAGTCGGCTGGGACTGTAGAATACACCGACTGCACCTCTGCTGAGGGGGTAAGATCCCACTCGATGAGTGTCCTGATATGACATTAGACAATCTGATGGTAAGGTTCCAATGATGCTGGAGTTTTGAGGAATACAGAGTACCCCATCTTTGCCATCTCTCTTCGATTTACTCTGACCCGGAGAGGAAGCATTAGATAGGGTCCTAAGTATGAGTCAAAAAGAGCTAAACTCTGTACTGATGCTAAACTGAATTATTAAAAAGAGAACTGATTTTGTTATTAAAACTGTGTACTTATGTTATACTGAATGGTTTGAAAGAGAACTGTTAAAATAGATTTGGTATTAAATGTTAATATGCAATAAAACCAAAACAAACAAAACCAAACGGCCTGATGATGACCTCAGAAAATTATTTGAGAACAATTAAAATAAACGACTGAAAAGAAATATTCCTTTTTTTCGTGTCGCTTTTGTTCATCTCTCTCTCTCTCTCTCTCTCTCTCTCTCTCGTTTCTCTCTCTCCCCCCCTCTCTCTCTCTCTATATATATATATATATAACTCAACTGCATACTTATGCTAAACTGAATTGTTTGAATTAGAACTGCTTTACTTAACTGAAATGCTTGAATAAGAAATGTTTTTGACAATTAAATTGTGTACTTACATTTAAACTGCATCCTTTCGCTAAACTGAACTGTTCGAAATGGAACTGTTTTTGACTTTAAAACTGTACATACGCTGAACTGAATAATTTAATATAAAACTAGTTTGACATTTAACAATGTAGACAAAATCTATACTTATACTGAACTGAATTGTTTGAATTAGAACTGTTCGACTAAACTGAATAGCTTAAAATAGATATTTTTTGACAATTAAACTGTGTACTCATAGTAAATTGAATGGTTTGAAATAGAACTGTTTGTTTATATAAAAATAGATTTGGCATTAAATAACCGACAAAGTTTGATATGCCATAAACCCGAACAACCGACCAAACAACAATCTTCACTTCTTTCTATTCTTGTGTGATTTTAATGTTATGTAAACATGTCTAAGGTTAATATATGCCAAGAGGTTAGAGGATCACTTTGGTCTATGTTAATTCATTTTTGTGACTTTTTTCTTATGATTTGTTTGCACACAGTCTCAGAGAACATATATAACTTTTAAACATATTTGTTTGACCCATACTTTAGACAATAATAAATACAACCATTCCAGGATAGGGTAGACCTCTGAGTAATAGCAATAAAAGTGTACTTACCACATCTCAGATCTCCTTAAATGGAACCTAATCATCAGATGCAATTTTGTATCCTACCCAGGACGCCTCGTCTTTTTTCTTTTTTTTTTTTTTGCTTGGTGGCGTCTTACACCTCTGCTGGGTGTACAGTTTGCGTATTCTTTCTATGTAGAACATGGGAAATAACATAATTCTTTAAAGTCTAAAAAATACATTGGTAATTCCATAGCAGACAATCACACAACTGTCTATAAAATGTCTTGCTTGAAGTGAAAAGGCGGGGTCAAATAGTGGGAAAATTCAAGCCGATGCAGTAAATAAGAAATGGAACGATTTTTTTAGAATAGCTTAACTCGGGAACTGCGGATGATTTAAAGATACATAGAAAAAAATAAAATAAAATGAAAATATTTTTGATGCAATTGTGCCAGAAGTCTAAAATATGTAGAGAAGGACCGGGAAACTAAAAAATAATTAATGCAAAGCACCGAATCGTACATCCAAAGGAAAGTGGCAAAAATCATTTACAGAAGCCAAAAAACAAACAAACAAAAACCTTGCGATCAATACGGTCTGCATACGCAAGACCGGAAGTGTAAAATAGTGGATACGCTAGGAATAGATCTCGTCATCGCATCAGATCTTATCCCGTCTGACGATGCTAAAAAAATGTAGAAACTTTTCTATTTTCAGAAATCGGTCCTTAAATAAGGGTTATTGATATTCACGCCAGTTGTCTGGAGCAGAAGAAATCTTAGTAAAGTGATCTCCTGATGCAAACTCTTTCCACTTCTATCTTTGAGCCGTTCATTATTTCCTAGACTCACAAGTCTCGCTGTCTTCTCTGTCGGGGAGAGTATCGAGGTAAAAGATTTAAATATTTTCCTTTGGTTTTTAGTTTTGTTCACAGCTGATATGATTATTTAATAAACCGATTAAATCTAGACAGTCAGACTGCTGTCCAAACATAAACACAGAATCTAAACGAGTCAGAGTCGTTTGGAAAACAAAAAAGAATCCAATCTTGATATATTTTTAACTAAATATTTTGGGTGTAACACAGGATTATTGAAGAGTAACAGTATCCATACGAACCGTCCCAAGTATGAGTCGACTATTTTCCCACCAACAATGGGTAAACAGCAAACAAAGTCGGCTCTTTAGACTTGGTTTGAAACCACTTTTGAATAAGGACAATTCTGAGTTCAAACCAAGTGTACCCGGCTTAAAAGTCAGACCAGTCGCCTGGGGGTCAGTTGAATATAAAGGTTACTCCACAAACGAATGCGCAGTTGGCTGGGGTTGTAGAATACATCGACTGTCTATGCAGAGGGGTAATACTCCCCACAACGAGTGTCTTTAACATGACATAAAATCATCTGTTGGTGTCAAAGAAACCCTGGGGAATATGGAGTACCCTTTCATTGATATTACTCCCACGTCCACCCGGGGTTGTAGGATCTGATAGGACCCTATCGATGCGTCAAAAAAACTGTCAAATAAAACTGTTTGACATTTAAAATGAGTGCAAACAGATGACTTATGCTTAAGTGACAAGTATGAAATAGGACTTTTCGGTCATTTAATTGAGTACAAACAAATGACTGCTGTTAAATTGAATTGTTTGTGATACATATTAATACTTGCAACCATTTAACTGTGAGCCAAAAAATGATCACAGGCTCGTTTGAAAATGTTATTAACAAAATGTGTTAACAAATTATATATATATATATATATATATATATATATATATTTAATATATATGTATGAAGAGGATTTGGCATTAAATAACCTACAATGTTTGATATGTCATAAAGCCCAATCAAACCAAGCCATATATATTTAATATATATGTATAAAGAGGATTTGGCATTAAATGGCCTACAATGGTCGATATGCCATAAAGCCCAATCAAACCAAACTATATATATTTATTACATATGTATAAAGAGGATTTCGCAGTAAATAACCTACAATGGTCGATATGCCATAAAACCCAATCAAACCAAATCTTATATATTTAATATAAATGTATAAAGATTATTTGGCATGAACTAACCTACAATGGTTGATATGCCATAAAAACCAACCAAACCAAATCATATTTATTTGATATATATGTATGAAGAAGATTTGGCATTGAATAACCAACGATGGTTGATATGCCATAAAACCAAACCAAACCGGCAAAAAATGACCAAGTATCGCAAATTGCTCGAGGCAGAAAGTTTCGATACTTATCAGACTAAGCTCCCTGCAACGAAAGAGTAAGATTTATCTACGTATTTAGTAACCCCCCTCCACATGGACAGAATATAACGCAAGGTCAATTTTTTAAGCTGAGTTTAACAACCCCTTGACTGGGATCCTAGCCAAGATTTAAGAACACAGTCTGTCCTACTATTTACCCATTGCTGGAGGTCGAATAATTAGATTAATACTTTGCTTAAGATTATTTGTGGTATATGAAATGCAACCAACCTTGTCCAGGATTTGAATACGTGTAGACGTATCCATTTTTTACGACGGTAACCATTACATCATGTCCTAAGATTTATGTAAACAGAGGACGTGAAAAATGAATACAACGTAGATACTTCAGTCCATATCAACAGAGCAATTTTGGATGTGCTGCGAGTAATTAGAATCTTACAGGAAAAATTGTAATCAATATCTAAGAGATTATTTACATTTTTTGGACTATTGTCCTCGTTTTTGTCGCCATGTTTATCTCAACTTTTCGGCTGTTGTACGCTCCGGCCTTCTTCAGGTGGTTGGAATGTCGAACTAAACCCTTTATTTCGCTTAACGGGGTAGACTGTTCTAGTTCCACGAACTATGTTTAATGGATGTAACTCATCAGTTATCTCATGTTAATTTCCCCTCTGAAAGTTCTCCACTGCCTTCACCGGATTTTGAACTCACACTATTTGGGTATGTCACTGGATCTAACCAACGCCTTTATTCACTGTACCATGTGCCCTTGAGGACATCTGTGTATAAATCCAGTGACATACGCAAATAGTGTGAGTTACCCCGGTAAGCGAAATAAAGGGTTAAGTTCGACATTCCAACCACCTGAAGAAGGCCGGAGCGTACAACAGCCGAAACGTTGTGATAAACATAGCGACAAAGATTAGGAAAACAGTCTGGAAAATGTAAAAAAATGTCCATAATTCCTCATCTCAGTAATATAGACTGATATTTAAGAGATTATTTCGAAATAAATAGACTTTCCAGTCATTGTTCATTTCTCTCTTGGTAAATAGAGAAATTATAATCAAAAAATTATATGAACTCACCCCGTATATGTAATTAGATAGCTTAAGCTAAAAGGAGAAAAGGATATTGTGCCTATGTATTCGTGTGGGTGAGTGTGAGTATATGAGATTTTTTGAGTGCGTGTGTATTTGCACATATTTTTCTGATGGGACCAAATCGAGTTGATGAAGATATTTGTACTGTATGACATTAAAAAAATGGTGTAAATAACAAAATGATGTTTTTGTTTTGCGTTGAATTTGCTCAGAAGGTTTTTACTGACACTATTCGCATCGAAATTTTTTTTTTCAATTGTATTATTATTTTTACAAAGATATGAAGTAAATTATCTTTCAATCATGTCTCTTCAATGATAACGGCGTCTATATTATAAAAAATTGTGATGTTATTTTCCTTACATTTTAGAATGAATTTTGATTTCTTCACAAGTATTCATCTTATTGATATAGGTCTTACATGTTGTCTATTTTTATCTTTTTCAGAATTTGACAAATAAATTAATATTCTAATGGTTGTCTATTTTATCTATTATTTATTCGTTATTGATTCTGTTCACTTTGAGATATATTTCTATCTTTTGACCATATCATCTTTTATTGATCTGGGGTCGCCTTGAGATATTTTTTTTATATCAATTGTAATAAAAATGGAAGACCAGTTTTCACCATTTGAGCATCGAATTGTCGGTGTGTATTTCGCATTTAATACATTTCCATCTTTTCTGCCTTTATCATGTTATTGATCTAATTTCCGCTTGCAATATATCTTTTGAAATTTAATATATACGTGGTGCCTTCAATAAGTTTCCAGACTTTTTTTGTACAGGCATTTAAAATTGTCGTACACTCTCGAAAATTCAGTATGTTATTGCTATACATCTTATGGGATAAATGACTAATTTTAATGATTTCAGGTTCAAAGGAACAGCTTCTGTAGCAAATGGAATACACCCTACTAGAGCCTGATTTTCACAGCTGGTGAATTTCAAAAATGCAAGCTGGACGTGAGGACACTTTAGAAGAACGATGTGCAATAAAATTGTGTTTTAAACCTGGAAAAAATACCACAGAAACGTATGGAATGCTTCAGACTTCTTTTCGACCATTTTGTATGAATCGATCATCAGTTTTTGAGTGGCATAAGAGATTCAAGGAAGGCAGGGAGTCTGTGAGGGATGATGAGAGGTGTGGGAGAAGTAAGGAAGTCAATACCCCAGATTTGATTGGCCAAATGGTTAGGGTTAGGGTTACTATGTTGAGGTTGTAAGGGGGTTCAGGAAGAGATTCCGTCGGAAGAGGCCAGCACTTTTCAAATCGGGTCAGTGACATTTCCACCAGGACAATGTACCAGTCAACAACTCCATCCTTGTCACAGACTATTTTACCAAGATGGGCATCAAGACAGTTCCTCAGTCTCCCTATATTACAGACCTTTCTTCCTGTGACATTTGGTTATTCCCTAAGCTCATAGGCTGTCGTTATGAGACAATTGAGCAGATGGAAGACGCTGTGACGAAGGTCATTGACACACTCACACAAGAGAACTTCCATGGGGCCTTCCCGAAGTTGTTTGAACGGTACAATAAGTGCATTAGCCGGACGGGATTATTGTGAAGGGGAGTAAAGTTTTATGTGTGTACTATCAATAAAAGTGCCCTTACTAAAAAAAGCTGGAAACTTATTTAATGATCCTCGTACATTTATGTTGCAATGATTCTCTATTTTAATCTTTTGAATATTCACCAGATTCTTTATCAAACTTTTAATCTCGATCCATTTTTTCTCCTTTTATCTTCATTGTTTTAATTGACAGTGTCAACTTTGAGATCGTTCTTTGGTCGAAGAATCTCTAAAACTCTTCTTTCGATAAGTAGTAAAGTTGCTCCGCCATTTTTTCTTTAATGGCCTTTTCTTTCTCAAATCTTTGCCTTGTGAAGAAGTCACACAATTCACGGTATGTTCAGTAAGAGGGGCACTACACTTGCACAATCCTGGCCAAAAAACTGCCAATAAAAAAGGGATATAACTCATTGGAAAGTACCAAAAATTGACATTGATTCATCTGGATATTTAACAAGCAATCTAGACGTCTATACATCAATAATTTATTTTACAAGTACCTCAGCTTTTCACACACCTTCAGTTGAATTTTAAATTCTAAAAATAAAAATATGAGAAAAAAATTCTATACTTTTTGTTTAGACGTTTTATCTATTTTCTTTTCCATCAATTTACAAAAATCTGTTTTAGATTGAATACTTTGTAAATTATTATAAAATCAAGTGAAACACATTTTGATGGAATGCCAAAATTCTGCCAATAATCGAAGACAATTCTATAGCATGAAGAATGCGGGAGAACTATCTGAAACAACAGATCTTTAATACGTAATTTACTTCCTGGAAAAAGCAGTTTTCAACAAAAGACAAATCCATAGACCAAATCCTCACCACCAAATACCTACACATACTCATGGATGTACAAACTCTCAATAGAAAAGCTGACTTCATCCAAAAGCTAGGATCAAACCCGTACAACTATACCGAATATTCAATTAAAAACAGAAGTATCATCTGAAAAAATTCGAAATTAATAACCCAACTAATAACCATATCACACAAAGAACGTATAAACAAAGATATTAAGGATAAAATAACCCAAAGGTTGCCATGCTGTAAAATTTAACTCGCTAACCATTTAATCAATAATAAAAACATTATCTTTTGAGCACCCCATGATAAAGAGACGGGGAAGCAATAGCTTGCAAGAGAAGCACGAAAAAAAAAAAACGCTTAATAATATACCTTAGCTGTTTATTTATCCATTATATCATGAATTTAACTGTTTCATTTTTCACAAAGAGTATTTGAAAAAGAAAACAACATAAAAATTTGAAAATAATTTTATATGTAATGTAATTTAACCGACACAATGTTCCTTTAAATGCTTTCTCTTTAATGAGAGAAACTGTCAACAACTGGTCACGAAAAAAATCATTTATTGCAAACCGTCCGAAATGCGTTTTAAAAGAATCGGACACAAAGTAAATAAACTTTTTTTTCTTTTTAGCTTCGTGAGTTTAAAACTATAATAGACAATGAAGAATAAACATTGTACGCTCAACACAGTTTTAGGGCAATTATATATTAATATTTAGATCCTGCTAAAAGACTACTTACTAAGCGCCGCAATTTGATTGTAGTTGGTATTGCTATTAATAACAAACGTATAAACAAAAGAACGTCGTTCGTTAAGGTTGTCTATGACGCAGGCTTTTAGCAACAAGAACCAATCAGAAACAACGGAAGGCGCGTATGAATACACATATCAGACAAATACCTGGGTATTTTTTATCAGTCAAAAATCAATAACTATTTTCGAGAGGAAAGTATTCACAACTTTCCAAGATCGACATCGCACGAAATAGAAATTACAAAAGTAGTTCACTGCAGGTGGAATTAGTATCGATAACGTTCTATGGCAAGTCAGTGTGAAGCTTTGATGTTTTCACTATTCCATTTCCCGCGAGATAAATGGCTTGATAATGCATCGACGTCTGCTTTTGAGGCAAAGAATCGTTTGTCAGAATTGAATTGTTTCCCGATCGAACTATTTATCGATGTGGATCGAACTGACCGACAAGTTCACTCCTGACTGCAGTTGTAAGTTCCGTTAAACGTCAGGTCTTGGAATCAAAAGGAACCGTGTCACAGTAAGTTCCGATAGTGGGAAATTGTACTAAGCCTTTGAAAACGACGAATCAAGTGAAATAAAGTGCTTAGAAAAACATAAAAAAAAACTTTAATAGGCTTTTAACTGTTTGTTTTTTTTTTCTTAATATTTTACGATTTGCTGATTATACATGTTGTAAACATATTTGCTCTGTGACACTTGCTGCAATTTCTGACCTCTGACATGTGCTTTCTTCCTGATTATCTATGAGTCTTTATAGAAAAATTATAAGCAAGGCATTTACTTTATATATAACCATCATTATTCTCATGTTCTTGTATTAATTTCTGACCACTGACAATCATTCCTGATTTTCAATAGTAATTTACGTAACTCTTTGCCTCAATGTGGCTCAAGGCCGAATGAATGGGGCACATAATGAGACTCGAACTCACTTGGATAGGTTTCCTTGTCTAGATTGCAAACCATTACACGACCAGAAGCACCCTTCTGGGTTTTCAGTACATTTCTATAGTAAAACAATTAGTAAGAAATTCCCATTCTGCATGTAATATTTCTTCTATCAGTTATGCTTGCATTAATTTCTGATCCTTGATCATTCTTTTTTATTCTGTTTTCAATACATTTCTATAGATAACTCTTTGGCAAGGCTTTTATAAGTTTATTCTGATTGTAACGCTTCGATTCATTAATATTCATCGATAATAACTATTTCTTTAAATTTTAACTTCACTTCTATTGTTGATCATCAAGCAACAACTACTGCTGATACAAATAATAAGTAAAGTTGTCTCCCTTTAGTGGAGGCCGACCAGAAGGCTTCCTTTTCAATAGCTGCTACACCGAGGTGTAGGGGAGGGCGCTACTTCTTTCCAAGATTGCTCCACTTTGCCCTTGATACGTACTTTATATTGCTGAGTGTTAGCAAGGAGGTATCAAGTACCATTTTTAAAGTCTTTGGTATGACGCGACCTGGGATTGAACACAGGTCTCCCGGACTATTGGCGAACACTACCCACTAGGACAAATAATAATTATAATTGATTTTAATTAATTTTTAGTTTATTTTGAATGATAGAAGAGCGAAATCTTGTCATAAGAAATAAGTGTGTTGAGTAAAAATTGATAATATTCACCAGAATCGGAAGGATTGATTATATGATTATTTGAAATCGTCCTTGGCTTATTTCCGTGTTTGCAGGTTCTCAGTAGGTTAAAATGCCTGTGTTTGAAACTTGTCCAGAAATGAAGAAAAAAGCGAAAATGAAGAAGCTTGAATAAATGCTTAGCAGAAAAGGGGTGGGATTCTTCGAATGATACGTGGAGCCTGCAATAAGTTTCCAGACTTTTTTTGTACAGGCATTTAAAATTGGCGGAGACTCTTGAAAATTCTCTATGTTATTGATATAGATCTTATGAGATGACTGACCATTGTTTATGATTTCAGGTTCAAAGAAACAGCTACAGCAGGAATTGGAATAAACCTTACTAGAGCCTGATTTTCACAGCTGGTGAATTTCAAAAATGCAATCTGGACGTGAGGACACTTTAGAAGAATGATATTCAATAAAATATTTTTTTTAAATTGGAAAAAATGCCACAGAAACGCATGGAATGATCCTCGTAATTGTTTGTTTAGTCCTCATTTTAACTACGTCGTTGGAAGCTGAATTTCCTTTTACTAAAGCGAAAACTTACGACAAGCTTTTCAGATATCTGTATCCGTTCAAACTTCTCAGACAATCAGTGCGTCTCTCTCCTCTGTTCATTGATCCCACTCTTTCAGCCTATCTGTATCTCTTTATCTCTGGTCCTCTCGGTATCTCTTCCGTCTATATCTGTCCATTTCGTCAGCCTATCTCTGTATCTGTTCTATGATAACTTTCCGCCTGACACTCTGAGTAGAAACCTAAGCTCTGGACTATAGGGAGGCCGAGGATCTGTCTTGATGCCCATCTTGGTCAAATAGTCTGTGACAAGGATGGGGTTGAGGACTGGTACATTGTTCTGGTGGAAATGCCAAGAAACCGATTTGAAGAGTGCTAGCCTCTTCCGACGGAATCTCTTCCTGAACTCCCTTAAAACCTCAGCATTGTAACCCTAACCGTAACCCTAACCCTTTGGCCATTCAACTCTGGTGTATTAACTTCCTTACTCCTCCCACACCTCTCATCATCCCTCACAGACTCCCTGCCCTCCTTGAATCTCTTATGCCATTCAAAAACTGATGCTCGATTAATGCAAGATGCTCCAAAAGCAGTCTGAAGTATTCCATACGTTTCTGTGGTATTTTTCCCAAGTTTAAAACAGAATTTTATTGCACATCGTTCTTCTAAAGTGTCCTCACGTCCAGCTTGCATTTTTGAAATTCACCAGCTGTGACAATCAAGCTTTAGTAGGGTGTATTCCAATTGCTGCTGTTGCTGTTCCTTTGAATCTGAAATCATTACAATTGGTCAGTTATCCCATAAGATGTATAGCAATAACATACTGAAGTTTCAAGAGTGTACGACAATTTTAAATGCCTGTACAAAAAAAAGTCTGGAAACTTGTAGAATGCATCACATACACAAATATACACTTATATGCGGAAACATCTATTTCCGGATTTTTCGGTAGTCCATTGACTGAATATTTATCGCTGCCTCCCATCAGACAATCTCTTTTAAGAGTGGTGTGTTTAGGGAGGGGGAGATGTCAAGCGCTAGTCGAGACTCGTTTCCTGCTGGACCGCGTTGGTCATAGGCTCACTGGGTACAATGTGAGACAGATGAACCTTCTAGGACTTGGAGTCACTAAGTGCAATGTGAGTCTCGCACGTATGCCTACTCATACCTTGAACTAGACGCGGAGGTCTTGTGCTCTGCTCGGTCATCCATAGAGTAGGCATAAAAATATTACCAGACTCTTTCTAGGAGACCCTAAAAGGTGTGATACTAAAATCAAATTTCCTTTCAAGTCACAGTGGCACTTTTATCTGGCCATGTCTACTTACCCTTGCGCCGGATTACCGGTGTCCACCCAAAACGCACACGGCCACCCACACACTAATATATATGGACATATTTATATACACATACGTTCATACATATCTATGGTCAACTTACAACCATAAACATATATATATATATATATATATATATATATATATATATATATATATATATATATATATACAGTATCAATAGTGTCACACAGTGATAGAGATGAAACAGGTAATCACATAATAATCAAGTTCAGCTACCTGGCACTGAAGGAGTGCAAGACTATTCTTTAGAAATGAGACTTGGGGAACTTGAAATCAATGGAAGAATCAAGATCATCCAGACCACAGCACCGTTAAAAAAAGTTAGGATTATTAGATAAGTCCAGGGGAACTGAGGAGACGAAAGGAACTGGAGATCAAAGAAAAAAAATCGAGATTTTCTACACCACAGCACTGTTAAAATCAGCTTAAATACTTCGAAGAGTCCAGGGGAACTGAGGAGACGAAAGGAACTGGAGATCAAAGTAAGAATCAAGATCATCCAGACCACAGCACTGTTATAATCAGCAAGGATACTAAGAAGAGTCCTAGATATGTGAACAGACTTGTTCTCATATAGAATATAATGAAAAACAACCAGTTAGAACTAGTGTATAAAACTGGCGAGGAGAAAAACAATTGCAGCAGCAGTAGCAGTGAAGGTAGAAAATACAACTTGAAGGAATAGACCTGAAACAGACCAAAAAATATTAGCTGTAGAAGGGTGATAATGAATATACCGGAACAAAAACAAACAATATCAGCAAAACAAGAAAATTTAGAATAACGAAAATAAATTATGCTAACAAATCAATGGTGAAAACATAGAGAAAACCGAACAATCAGATGCAAATGAAAACAAAATATTTTCAGAACAAAACTAGGAAAGAAAAAAAATAACCTTAATACTTTATTTTAAGAAAGGCGTTCAGCAGGATGTAATGGTTTGGGAATCAGGTAAGAAGAAGATACTTGGGAATCAAATCCATTTTTTGACTACGCCACGTTTTAAGAAAGATGTCTCGCAGAGTCTAAGGTTATTAAGCTAGGCTAACAGATTACACTGTTTAATTAGGTCCCCAATGAGTGCTCTATACTCCTGGCCACGTGCCAGGTTTAATTGAACTCTTACAATGGACATATAATATCAATACATAAGGAATTGCAACGTTTATTAGTATAACTCGGCTCGTTGGCCTTGTTGGTAGAGTATTCGCCAACGGTCTGGGAGACCTGGGTTCAATCCTAGGTCGTGTCATACCATAGACTTTAAAAATGGTACTCGATACCTCCTTGTTTAACACTCAGCAATCTAATGTATGTATCAAGGGTAAAGTGGAGCAATCCAGGGAAAGGAGTAGCGCCCTTCCGTACACCTCGGTGTAGTAGCTATTGAAAAGGGAGCCTTCTGGTCGCCCTCGACTAAAGGGAGACAACTTTACTTTACTTACTTATAAGTAGTGTAATTTACAAAGTTTTATAGGCGAATGGTATAGGTTTTAATGGTTGAAAGGAAATGTGATTTCAGGGGAGGAAGAATGGTATCAGTATCTAATAAAAACACGGTAATTAGTTTTATTAGTATATAGTGAGCAGTGAACACCAATCGTCAGTTTAGCTAATGATGTCTGAAGATAGTTTTAGAGTTGCGTTTTGTGCAGCCTGTTGAATAACGGGAGTCAGCTGAGCTTGACAATAATTTGCCATTTTCCTTCAAGATTTTACCAGCGTCTTTGCTCCTTAAAATTCTAAAAGGGTCTACAAAGAAGCCCCTTTTCTAAATCGATGATACCTCTTTGTAAGTGGAACTGCGTTCCATCGAATGGAATTATTTGAAAGTTAAAGTCAGTTTCGAATGGGCATATCTGCTCCAATGAAAATCGATTTCTTTTTCACGTCATTGCTGATCAGTTCCAGAAATAAACCGACCATTTAGATTCGAAATGCTTTGAATGCAGCTTTGCGTTCATAAAAGAGGTTTTTAGCATTTCTAATTAGTGACTTCTCGGGCATCGACCTGGAATAAAAGGGATGGGAAATTTGAAGAAAACTGAGTTTTCAAGAATGTTGCTGTCTTTTCGTTGTATGCATTTATAGCCCGAAACGTTTGGACTGATACGTCGAAAAATACAAGACAGGAATGAAACTCAATTTAAAGGTTTCGACCGGCCTGTTCAGATCTTCACTTAATATATCAAAGCTATTGTTGTTGGTCACACGGTGAGAAAAGAACTTACTTGCTAAAAATTAGCCATGATAACCACACACACTAATATAGACAGGAAGCGCGCTTACCATAATGATTATCGTCGTATGAAATGGAATCGGCTCCCTTAGTTCAAATCCTTGTTGAAGCTGTTAAACTTTCACTTCCCACTAATGTTATTTGAGAAAGGCATGAATCCATCTTTTCTTACACCAGCTATTGGTAAACAGTAGGCTAGACAGGGTTCTTTAGCCTTGGTTTGGCAACCTTGGTAAGCCAAGTGGTCTACATAGATTTAGGAGGTAAATAAAATTTTAACAGGTTGAATAAAACCTAGGGGTCCACTAATGGAAAATTTTCGAGCTTAGGTTAATTATTTACTTTATAAAAGGGGATCAGAAATCCTGTATAATAAAGACTAATTGCTTGATATTGCACACTGAAGAGAATACATAATTGGGCGTAACGGTCACTTGTAAAGAGTGGTTCACTTCCACCCGATCAAAATATACGGGTCATTTAAATGAACGACCAATCTGGATCTGACCAAAAAGATCCAGATATTTTCATTTAAATGCGTTGAAAATATTGCGATCTTTTACATATTGTCATGAAAAACAAGATTTTAAAGCAATTCTATCTTAAACGAATTGTTTTATGAAAATAAGTAAGTCTAAAATATCTCTTTTTATAACAGTTTATGAGATTTCTACAGAAAAAAGGAAAGAATATTAATTATAAATTAGAATAAAACAATAGATTTAAGAAAGAAAAGAAAATAATGAAGAAAATACTAAGCTCGAAATTTAATCCATAGTTACAGATTTTTTTAAGATTAAAATGAAAACTAAATAATTACAAACGAAAAATTCAGTTCTGACCAAAGAGATCCAGTTGTTCACAAGTTAATCTAGATATTTGTTGATGTGAGTTTTATCGTATCTTTCAATATATATATTTACCAACCCCTCCGCTTGGGCGGGATATGACAGAAGGTCAATTTATAAGCGGAGTTTAACAGGTTTGAATTCAGAGTTTTCCATCTCCTAGACTAGTTGCCTCACCAAAGCTGAAGAACCTAGTCTGTCCTACTATTTACCTATAGCTAGAGGGAGAATAATTCGATTCATACCTTTCCCAAGGGTATTAGAGCTATGTGAAATGCAATCGGTCTCGTCCAGGATTTGAATTCGTGTCGCCGTGTCCATTTCCGACGACGATAACCATTACACCACGGGCAACTCCATCATATCTTTCAATATACGTAAAAATTGGTGATTTGCTGTTCAAACTCACAAATATTTGTGATCTCCTCTGTGCCTACCAAACTCATCCACCCCATTTAAAATAAAAGTGTTAAAAAAGTTTTTCCACTCAGAGTGGATTCTTTTCTTTTTTTCATTGTATCAAAAATTAATAAATTAGTTACGTTTGGGTTTTTTTAAATGAAGAAACACCCTATCAAAAAAGTAGTCAATGTCTATGATACATTTTTTTAATCACAACAATAATTTATATTTGATACTTTACTATGAATATACACCTTAATACATTTAGCGCCGGAGGGTTTCGTCAATGAGGTTTTGCTTGGTTCCTTGGGGATTTTCGGGTCTTCCAACATCATACTCCCCTAACCCAGCAAACCCTATAGGAGATGATCAGTCTCTGATACACCCTCCAGTTCACACAACATAGGATAAAAAAATTAGATTGACTTTTTATTTATTTGAACCATTACAAACCGCTCATCCGCGCCTCTGATTGGTTGTTGTAAACACTCAGACAAATACGTTGATTTGTCTATTTTAGTGATATGTGAGGACACTAGCACTTTTTAACAAATGGATTGCTTGCAATTATTTATTTACACAGCTCTTGTCTTCCTGTCCAGGACTCAGCTCTCGGCGGACTAGGGTGTCTGATTTTGTGATTTTTTCCTTCGTTTTTACTCTTTTTTTCCCTTTCCTTGCTCTTCCGCTCCCTCAAAAAAAAATCTCCCCTCAGTACATCTTCAAATTTTTCAAATTAACCATGTTTAAATAATATCGGTTTCGATTTAATCAGCTTACTAAAATTACGAGAGCAACAGGGGAAAATAATAGTATTAATCTTTTTTATATGGTATAATAATCATATTATGACATACATACATACATATATATTATATTTAAATAGAGGATTTGTTATATGAGATACAGTAGCGTCCAAAACTAAGGGACAAAATTTTAAAACCTAATATTTGTTAGAAATAACAACTGTGAAAAGCTGAAATTTTGACAACTGGTAGTTGTTATCTTCCATAATAACATACTAAAATTTGAATCATTTGCAAAGGATAGAAAAAGATTTATAACAATTATTTATTTATTTTCAAATTTGGAACGTCCAAAAGTTAGGGACAAAACTGAGAAAAACAATGTAAAAAGCCAAAAAACAATAAAAATACATGTACAATCAATATTTAGTAAATGAGCCCTTGCTCTCAATGACAGCTGCACATCTTCGACTACAAGAACGAATCAGTTCTGGATAATCCTCGATACTAATTTTAGACCATTCTTCTTGAAGCTTCACCCACAAATCCTCCGTGTTAGTGGGATTTATTTCCATAACTTTCACTCCTAAGGTCTTCCAAAGATTTTCTATTGGATTTAAATAAGGACTTTGCGGTGGCCAATCCATAATTTCGAAATCTTGCTCGCTAAGGTAACTCATTACCACCTTTGCCTTTTGACATGGGGCATTATCTCGCATAAAGGTAGCCCTATCGAAACCTGAATTCTGTATGATTGGCACAACATGATCTTGAACAATGTTTTTATAGATCTGCACGTTTACACGAGTTTGTAACCGAACAAGAGGCGTTGTATCTTGGCTAGAAAACATTCCAAATACCATGACGCTTCCGCCCCCAAACTTGACAGTTTCCTTAGTACACTTGGCACTTAATCTTTCACCGATACGTCTCTTTACATTGTTTTTTTCCATCATTTCCAAATAAATTAAACTTGCTTTCATCACTGAAAAATACTTTTGCCCAATTTTCATATGTCCAAATTACATACCTGTTTGCAAACTCTAATCTCTTCTTATTCTTCGAACTAACAAATTATTTCTTCCTTGGGGTTCGATTAAACAGCCCTATTTCTTGCAGTCGTCTAAAAACAGTCTGTCTTGACACATTAACACATGAGGTACTATTCATAACCCTTTTAATTTCTGTGCAAGACTTAAAACGGTCCTTTAATGACATACGCTGCATTATTCGATCTTCCCTTGCCGAAGTTTTGCGGGGTCTGCCGGTTTTAAAAGCACTAACTATTTTGCCAGTATCATTGTAGGATTTAACAACCCTGCCTACAACATTCTTGGAACGTTTCACTTTCTCTGAAATCTCTCTAATGGTGTGCTTTTCCTTGTGTAGCTTCACAATAGCTTGTCTCATAGAGTAATCAAGTTTTTGGCGTTTCGCCATGGTGCCGGCTGATGCAACGTTTACAAATGACTAAGTAAGACTTATTATTCAGAGGAAATCAAAAAATTTGAATATAGCGTACTGTTTACATTGTTTTTCTCAGTTTTGTCCCTTGCTTTTGGACGATCCTATTTTGAAAATGAATAAATAATTGTTGTAATTCTTTTTCTATCCATTGCAAATAATTCAAATTTTAGTATGTTATTATGGATGATAACGACTACCAGTTGTCAAAATTTCATCTTTTCACAGTTGTTATTTCTAACAAATATTAGGTTTTAAAATTTTGTCCCTTAATTTTGGACGCTACTGTATACTATGACTAGAAAATCCGGCCAGCACCCACATGCGACGAACAGAACTCAGAACAACTGTTTCGACCTTATTGGGTCTCATCAGAAGGGCACACCGTAATTTCCACTACTTGAGATCGAACCAACAACCACAGTAGGCAGAAGCCAAAACTCTACCACTGGGCCACCTGTTCATGTCACATATTAACGATGCCAAATTAACTAGTCATGGTGACAGTGCACGACCACTTGACCTAATGTGTCTTGAAGGTATGTATTCCCTCCGGGGCTACGTCTTCCCAATATATATATATATATATGTATATATATATACATTGTTATTTTTGGTATACGTTGTTTTTTTCTCTTTGGGCTTCCTTAGGTTTTTGCACGTTGTTGTGTTGTATAGCTACATACATACACAAATTTAAGCAGAAACATAATCAAGCATAATCAAACTTCAATGAACGAGCGAATACGCTTCTTTATAAAAATATATCTCTCACACTTTATTCTCGAAAGGGTGATGTTTGTTGTGTGTGAGAGATGAGTTGGAGATAGGGACAGACTGCTATATTGACCCAAGTTTTTCCTCGCGACCATAGCAGCACTTCCTCCTCATCTTGGCTTGAGTTGCTCAATCGTGGGTCACTGAGGACCCAAAGCCCTCTGTCTTCCGCTGGCTCTCACTTTGACATCTTGTTTCCAACTGACTCGAACCGTCTGGGCACCTGGTTATATTATTTTCTAACGTACACCTGCTTCGGTTGTTCTTCCGCTTATTTACACAGGTACATCTCTTGATTGATGGCTCGGTTGAGGGTCAATATATAACAGTTGGGGTTCTTTAATCTAGTATGGATACTTTTTAAAAGTTATCTCCTTTTATCTAACTATAAGTGACTCTTATGGAACACAACATTTGACTTTGATTTGGTTGATAAATATCCTGCATTTGCTTCGAAATAGGTGGCAACAAAATTTTCGTATTTGTCATTCGCAGCATGTGTTTTAGATGTCTCCTGAAAGTATCAAAATATTTTTCTAACACATCTCTATAGATAAATAAGGACTAGTCATTAGGTGTTGTTTTAACTATTTTTTTCTTCTTATTTCTGCGTAGACTTATACGTATGTTTGTTGCTATGATTCTGTGATCTGAAGTTAATCCTTTGAAAAGTCTGCATGACTCACAGTTCAAAGCGCTATTTAGTTTATTTATGAGTATATAGTCTAGCCGTGCTCTAGCGTTATTTAAGTAGGTGTCGGCCCTTTGTTTAACGTCCATTTTTTAAATTTAGAGTTTAGGTATTAAATACTATGTTCGAGTGAAAAACTTTTGCTATTTCTGTTTGGCTAGTTGTAAAAGTAAAATGTATTATTTTCAACTTTGCTAATTTGAACATTCATGTCGTCACTAATTATTAGAACATTCTATTTGGGAACGGTCGTGCAAGGGAAAATAGCCATTTGTTGAAGGTTATAGTATCCGATTCATCACTGGTGTTAGTGGGACTGTTGGAAGAGAAGATTATTGTGCAGAGGATACAATCAAAGATAATACAAATAATTTTCGATTGGTTGGTTTGGTTGCTTGGATTTAACAGCATATCAACCTCTATAGGTAATTTAATACCAGAGCCTTTTAACAAATATATATTATATAATTTGTAAACGCTTATATTTATGTTGGGTTTTATGGCATATCAACCTCTTAAGGGTCATTGAATGGCAAATTCTGACCAATAGATATAACCCTATCAGGTGCTACCACTCAAGGCCACAGTGGTAGCACCTGATAGGGTTATATCAGGCGCTATACCTGGTGAAGCTCCTGCATTACGGGAGCTTCACGACCAGATTGTTTAGTGTCATATACAGGACACTCGTAAGCAAGTGTCTAACCCTTCTACAGAGAAGCAGTCGGTGTATTCTGCAACCCCAAGCTGACTGGGCAAGTACTGAAAGTAATATCAATATACATCTGGCGAAGACATGCAATGCTATTGACAGATTATCCAGCATATGGAAATCCGATCTACCCAATGAAATAAAACAGGATTTTTCAAGCTGTAGCAGTGTCCATATAACTATACGGCTGCACCACATTGACGCTAATAAAACGCATTCAGAAAAAGCTTAATGTGAACAACACAAAAATGCTCCGTGCTGTCTTGAACAAACCCTTGAGACTAGACCCCACAGTTTTACGGCCTCTTATCTCACAAAGCATCCGACTGACAGGAAGAAGACATTCTGGAGAAGCAAGAAGGAGTCATAAGCGGCATTCTCGCATGAAATTCTATACAAGGACAAACCAGTGTTGGCTTCCCAGCAAGAAATTACTGATATCAGTTCTGTGCGGACATAGGTTGAACCCCCAAAGACTTTCAAAGATTGATGGTGAGACAGAGTCAAGTCATTCCCTACTATCAGCGTGAGTAAATAATTATAATCATGATATATATTGGTTGAATGTCATCTAAATAACGCAAAAATGAAAATAATACTGACATCTCACTACAACCTCCGGACATGTTTATTTTTGCTTGTGTGGCATATCACAGATATTCCTGTTGCCAAACGTCATCATCATCATCATGTCGCACTGCCAGCACGTATCTCCCAGAACCTCTCTTGCCACCCGTCTCTATCGCTCATCCCACCCGGTAGGTCTTTAAGGCTCCATCCTGTATCGGCACAGAACTATTGTATATAGTTGGTTGCCATGCCTTTGTTCGTCCATGTGAAGGGGTCCACAGGAGTAAATGATAATGATTATGATATATATTGGTCAGGTGCGATGGGTTAAATGTCTTATAAGTTACGCCAAAATATAAATACTGACATCTCACTACGACCTCCAGATTGGCTTTTTCTGCTTGTGTGGCATATCAGATTCCTGTTGCCGACGTAGGAGCTTCCAGCAGCCATCATCTTGACCCAGGTCTATGCTGTGTTGAGTATAAGGTCACGTGAAAAGATGGAGGCATAACGTCACAATTACAAGTAACTACCCCAAACACTATGATATAGATCTGACCTCAGATTGAGATCCAAACATTCCAAAATCTCCGTATTGGCGCTTATGGAGTTATGTCCCATCAGTACAGAATGCTATTTCTAAATGTCTGGAGGAATGAATTACATCATGATGCTGTTCCTTCATAGACAGTGCCCAACTAATTCTGGCTTGCTGTACAGTAGACAAAACGTGAAAAAAATTAGGCTCATGCGAGAAATCAAGAATGTAAAATGACAACAATTTACCTATTGCACCATATATATATATATATATATATATATATATTTACACACACACACACACACACACACACACACAAATATATATATATATATATATATATATATATATATATATATATATATATATATATATGAGAAAAATGTAAATACTTTCAAATAAAAAGGTCCACTAGGGAATTTGTTTTTAAGTTATTTATTTTTCTTCTTAAATAACTGAAAAACAAGTGCTCTTGCGGACCTTTTCATTCAAATATGTATATATATATATGTGTGTGTGTGTGTGTGTGTGTGTGTTTGTACTTGGGAAGTGTTTCTTTGTTAAGACATATTTGATCATTTAATGTAGACACTTTTGGTCTATATAATTTTGTATTTATCATTTCAAGATACCGTATCAATATTATTATATTTGGCTGAAAGTTCAAAGGAACCAATTAATTATGTCAGGTTTATTATATCCTGCTTGATATTATAATATAGATATGGTAACTTGAAAGGATGAAGACAAAAATATGTCGACAGAAATGTCTATACAATTTAATCAAATATATATATATATATATATATATATATATATTATAAATTATTTCTTATTGTAATCATAAACCAGATTTTCAAATAACTTTCTCTTTAAAATTTTGAAAAATTCTAAAACAACCTTAAACTTTTTATCCATAAGGAATTAGTTAAGAAATTTAGTTATCATTCTTAAATGATTTTTCAGAAGTGTGTTATAGAGTTGGATTAGCAAAGTCTTTTATGTGTAGAAATTCTGAATTTTAATATTTTCGGTGATTTTTCCCCAATTATATTTCATAACCACATTATCAGCTATCATTATCTAAACGAACAACAATTATATAAATAAATCATCTTTTTAAAAATATGTCCTCTGTGACTAACTTTTTATGTTTTGTATTTTAAGTTCAGATATTTTACTAAATTCGAAATACTAATGAAACTAAACAAAAACGCATATAAAAATGACTTTTTATTTTATTTTGATTGATTTCTGTATAAAATTATACATTACATTACTTTTTATACATTTGAGAATAAAACAATGATATTTGAAATCAATAACAGCGAACAATTATTTATTAAACCCGGTTTATAAAAGAAAGCAAATTACCTGCATCATATAAAGCTTTAGTTTAAAAAAAAAAATTAAAATGATTTCATACACACCAAATCTACGCGATTGCCTTTCAATGTTTTCGAGAGGCGGCCAGGTAGGATTTATAAAGTTAGTCAACTTTTCCCAGGGAACCCACCGCTCGGTCAGAAGTAGGCGAACTGTGGCCCAGGAGCCACATGCTGTCCGTTACACTATTGAATGTGACCCGCTGGGCTCTCTTGCAGTTGAATCGAGAATTAACTCTATTGATTTTTAAAGATGTGGTCCCTTAATAATTCATAACCCAGTGAGTCGACACTCCCACTAAAAATTTTGCCTACCCTTACTCAAGGCAATATCTGCTCGGCAAGGCTTAGCTTATTGCTTGCCTTCTAAGGTGATTCAAAATGTGTATTGCTTGGAGGTTCAAGTATTTTTTCTACGACCACATAGTAGTCTCGATTTGTGCGTCGTTCTCAACTATAAAATTGCTTGTCAAACCTGACATGGTGGAGAGTCGGACGAATATCAGTCGCTCGGTCTAGCCACACTGGTTTTCTGAAAGTTCGCTGGCGTTTGCATCAGGTAGGTGTTATTATGTTCATTACCTGGTCCTTGGGCCTTCCCTACCAAAGCAATACCTGCTTAAAAGGGCATTTACACTTGGCGCTATGGGCACACTAAGAAAGGAATGTTGATGGGGCTAAGCATTTTTGTAGCAACAATATCTGTTTAGATTTGCGCGTGGCTTCCCACGACAAACTGACCTTGTGTCAAATCTTGACGGTTAAATGCTAACACGTGGATACCACAGATTTGTGTCTCCTAGAAAAATATGTTATTGAATGTTTATGATATTTATATATATATCATCAGATTCAGCTTCATGTTGCGCTGTTGGTAGAGTTTTTCCTGAATCGCTCTCACCATTTGTCCCAATCATCCATCGCTTCCGTGGGTTTTCAAGACTACAACTTGTGTCCGTACTGAGCTGTTTTGGGGGTCCACAGAAGAACGTCTCATATAAGTTCACTCTTCCTTCTCTAACAGAGTGACGCATGTCGAGTTCGTCTTATTTGGATAGATTTTGGTAGGTGGTCGAATAGCTGCTGTTTCATAGGATGTAATTACCGTTCAAAAATTCTTCTTTAAAATACACATACTTCATCAATATATATATATATATATATATATATATAACTACATATATAAACTCAATATATATATATATATATATATATATATATATATATACATATATATATATATGTATGTAAAACTACGTATAAGTTTAAATAAATACATGTACATCAACTGATGTATTATGAATATATAAGTTGATATAGTATGAATTTATATATATATATATATATATATTAAAAATTCATTTTTAAAAACTTATGTTACATCAGTTTATATATATATATATATGTGTGTGTGTTTGTGTGTATGTGTGTATAAATTGATGTAATATGAGTTTATATATATATATATATGTATAAACTCATATTACATCAATTTATATATATATATATATATATATATATATATATATATATATATATATATAAACTGATAAAACATGAATTTTTTGAAAATAATTTATTTAAAAATGAATTTTTGAACGCTAATCGGATCACAAATTTGAACAGAAAACTTCAAATAGATATAGAACATTTTAAATCTTATGCATAATTTTCATTTCAATTTATAACTCACGCCCTGACGATGGTCTGAAAACCGAAACGTAAAACCTTGTTAAAAAATCTATTAAACAGAAGCATCCTCAGAACATTTTCTGTGTTTTCATATGAGTACATTTTGATATATATGTACATATATATATGTGTGTGTGTGCGTATGTGAGTGGAAGTGTTTTAATATATATATATATATATATATATAACATCCACTAACACACACACACACACACACACACACTCACATATATATATATAGAGAAAGAGTGTGACAGCGAGAGAGAGAGAGCGGGAGAGAGAGATTAGTGTACAAGGTCCATACATAGCTTAGCTAAGATGTTGCTGGTGGTCAGGAGTAAGAGTCCTCTTAGGAGAATCAAATTCACCATCGTCTGTTAATGTAGCTTGCTAAGCCTTCTATCACATGATGTGTCTACCACGTGCGCACGCGCGGACACACACACGCAATCTGAGCGTAGATAGAGAGAGAAAGAAAATAAAACATTGAACTCATTTTCATAAAATTGACAATATATATATATATATATATATATATATATATATATATACATATATATACGTGTGTGTGTGTGTGTGTGAATTACAATTTTGCGATTGTCACTTAAAGCGAACACCCCCGAGATGTTTTCTCTTTTGATGTGAGGGTCAGTAGACAAATGGGCGCTCACCAACTAAGAATAAAGTGCCATTGGGGAGAAGGTTGTTTTGTGTAGCAGCCGATATAGAACGCTGAAGAGAATTTGACAACCAGACAAGAGGACAGCTGCTTTTTTCAAGAACGAGTCAACACTTCAGACTTTGCTCACAAACGTGCTGACGTTGAAAAAACTCAAGAAAACGCTAAAAACTCCATAGAAACATAATCTTGTTATGGTTTATTAAAGATCGAGTAATAACAATTGCATGAAAAAATATCACCTTGTTTAGGTTTATTAAAAAATCGGGTGCACTATGGAAACCGAAGAAAGGGAATAATATCTTTTTATGAGATCCTACCAGGTACTACAATTCTGGCTCAAAGTGGGCCTGGGATTAATATCAACGACATAAAATCAACATCTTGCTGATGATTATTAAAAATCGGGTGTGTTATGAAATCTTTATTTTCCCATCATCATCATCATCGTCATGTTGTGCTGCTAGCACGGATATCCCTGACCCTCTCTCGCTACTTCTCCCTATCGTTCATCTCCTCCGGCGGGTCTTCAGGGCTACACCCCGTATCCTCACATAGCTGCTGTATGTATGTTCGAGCTGGTCGTCCTGCTTTTGCTCGATCATATGAGGGGTCCGTAGGAGTACGTCACTTATGAGCTCGTTCCTGCTTCTCCAGCGGTGTCCTGCATGTCTGGTTCGTCTAACTTTGATAGTTTTCGTGACGGGAGGTAAGTGGCCGTATAGTTGGTGCCTTGTGGGGTGTTGCCGCCAGGACTTGTTCAATACTACTCGCAACATTCTTGTGTAATTGCCGTCCAGCTTCTTCTCCAGCCGTTTAGTTAGCGTCCAAGTCGTGCATCCATACAATAGTATCGATACGACCGCTGCTTGGAAGAAACTGCGTTTCATTTTATCGGTCAGGTCAGATCTCCATATGATTGATAGTCTATCGATAGCTGTCCACTCCTGAGAAAAGTTTAATTTCAAATATTTTAACTCCTGTTATGGGAAAATATCCTGCCTAGGTAGCATATTTTCCCATAATAGGAGTTAAAATACTTGAAATTAGAACTTCCCCAGGAGTATAAGCTCTATGCAATATTTAACCTCTTCCAGGATTTGAACTTATCTCATCCCGTCAATTTACAACAAAGATCACCGTTACACCAAGTGCTCTTCTCTCAGGTTGCACATGCAACAGATAGTTTAGTGTGAGTGCCAGGATATTTAGGCATGAACAAAGTTGATTTGCCTGCGTGAGTTATTAGTTTAGCTTATTTGTACCGGAAATGTGATTAATTTAAAATATTTATTAATTATCAAAACTTTCTGTACTTCCCATATTTCATAATAAGAATTGAAAAAAAAAAAGAAACATTTTTATTTATTTGTCTATGATAAGCTGACACGTCGGAAAAAAAAAATTGGAGACTTTTTAAAGTTTGCCACATCCAAGGAAACCATTTCCAAACAGCAGAAGACTTCCTTGTTTAATTAATAAATCACGAAAGGAACGTAAAGTCATTGTACCTCTCGGGAAGGAAACGCGTTATATCTCTAAGAAAATAAACGTACAAAGGTTCGATATGTTTTGGATTGATTTAACTTTTATGTTGACAACCGGACATTGGCCTAGCGGTTAGAGTGTTCACCAATTGCCCAGGAGACGTGGGTTCACTCCCAGGTCGAGTCATACCAAAGACTCAGAAATGGTACTTGATGCCTCCTTGCTTAACACTTTAACATTATAAGGTACGGATCAAGGGTAAAGTGGAGCAATCCAGAGAAAGGAGTAGCGCCCTCCCCTACACCTTGGTGTAGTAGCTATCGAAAAGGGAGCCTTCGGGTCACCCTCGACTAAAGGGAGACAACTTTACTTTTATATGTTTTAACAGCATAGAAACTCCTAATGTGTCATTTAATGTCAAACTTTGATTCAGTTATAATCATAACTATTTATACTTTCAATATTCAGATGCAGTAAAGATTTAATCGCTGTTTCTAATTATCAATAATAAATATTTATTTGTACACTTATATGATATTCCTTATTAGATTTCGTTGTTTATTAGCATATAAACCTTCGTCAGTTTTGCGCAGTCGGCTGGGGTTTTACCATACACCAACTGCATCTCTGCGGATACAACAGGAAGCAATTTCATGGTGTCGATTCAGTAATGCTGGAGCTTTGGGGAATGCAGATTATCCCTTCATCGTCATCGCCCCGCGGTCTACTCTGACCCAGAGTGGTAGCGCCTGATAAGGTCGTATGTCTCAAATGAAACTGTTTTAAATAGAACTAAACTGTACTTACGCTTTATTGATTTGACATTTAACTATTTGAAAATAAAAACTATACTCATACTAAACTGATTTTTTTTTAAATATTGAATTTTAAAAAATTCAGTTTAGCATGAGTATAGTTGAATAACTCAAAAAGGGTTGACATGCCGAAAAACAACACTACCAACCAACCAACCAACCATTTCGGTGCTTAAACAATTATGAAGCCATCCTTGTTGAAGAACAATAGCAGTTCTAGTAAAAGCAAATTGGTGACCATAGTCAAGGGTGACCCGAAGGCTCCCTTTTCGATAGCTACTACACTAAGGTGTAGGGTAGGCCGCTACCCCTTGCCCTGGATTGTTCCACTTTACCATTGATCCCTACCTTATAGTGCCGAGTTTTATGCTCGGTAGCATCGAGTACCATTTTTTTGAGTCTTTGGTATGGCTCGACCTGGGATTGAACCTATCTCTCCCGGGCCATTGGCGAACAGTCTAACTGCTAGGCCAATGTCCGGTGTAAGATAGCAGTTCTATTTAACCTATATCTGTGTGAATAAGGCAGTCCATACCTTTCCCAAAGTTATAACTCCGAGATTTAACATAATACTCGACTAGATTTCAAACTCGTTTATTTCGATTATATATATATATAGAAGCTACTGAAAAGGGAGCTTTCGGGTAGCCCTCGACTGCGGTCGCAATTTTACTTTTACATATATATATATATATATATATATATATATATATATATATATATATATATATATATATATTTGTTCTTTACCATTAGCAATATGTTAACCATTTTTAAGAAATGGGCTGCAAATTCCATATGGTCTAAGTCCTCTGCAGGTAAAAGTCTGACCTTGTTTTGTATATAAGAGCGCGTTAGCAATAATGAAATAAATATTTTTATGAATTGATTCGTTGGGAAAAATAAAAAATACCCAAATTTATATACGAGTCAGAGGCCTTTTCAAATATTAGTTAACTGAATTAATGGAAACCAACTTTAAAATTATATAATATCTGAAAGTTCTGAATTCAAAACCACGCATTAGTCAAAAAGCTCTATGTCAATAAAAAGCGTTAATTTCGAACTACAATATTATGAGTAAAAATTTCCTTTGAAATGATTGGCTCATGACAGTATTAAATAAATTCTAAGCATGTTGTTAGTTATTCTCCTCTTTATCGGTTTAAATTCAGCGGGCGTCGCTTTATTCCATGTGAAAGAAAATAAAAGAGAAGTTTACTTTGGTTAAGGTGCGTGTTTAATATGCAGTTCTATCAAACATCTACATTTGCCTTTGAATCTTACACGTAGGAGAAGGTTCAAACTATAAAAATGCAAAACTAACTGGTCGTAGCTTATCTGACTATGTCAAACCTCTGTGAACGTTGTTCCCATAAAACTGAGTGCAAATCTTCAGATTTAGCACTTCAAAAACCACTGATAAAGTGTATATAATTTCATGCCATGATTTTATTCTTAATTTACTTGAGTATTTGATTTTGAATTTAATGGCTTCATTTTGCTTCACCTAAATTGATTTTTGTTAATTCTTTTTTCGTGTTTATTTGAGTTGTGTTGGTGCTAAGCGAGGAGCAAGGCGCCTTTTTTTTTAATGGCGATTTAGCTAAAGGGAAATAATTAACATTAGAGGTTATGGGGGGATTAATTTGAAGATCTGTGGGCGGAGATGAATGTATTTTATAAACAGTTTAGTTATCAACATGTAACTTTTCCCGTTTATTCTTTCTTTTCTTTTTTCTAATCATAGATTATTCTTTCACGAAATTTCACTTTTTTCAGTCTTTGTAAATCCATCAACCAGATCTGTCATAAACTTTTTCTTTTCCTATATTATTCACCTACTTTCTTTCTTTCTTTCTTTTCCTATATCATTTACCTTCTTTCTTTCTTTCTTTCTTTCTTTTCCTATATCATTCACCTTCTTTCTTTCTTTCTTTCTTTCTTTCTTTTCCTATATCCTTCATCTTTCTTTCTTTCTTTTCCTATATCCTTCACCTTCTTTCTTTCTTTCTTTCTTTCTTTCTTTTCCTATATCATTCACCTTCTTTCTTTCTTTCTTTCTTTTCCTATATCATTCACCTTCTTTCTTTCCTTTCCTATATCATTCACATTCTTTCTTTCTTTCTTTTCCTATATCCTTCACCTTCTTTCTTTCTTTCTTTCTTTTCCTATATCATTCACCTTCTTTCTTTCTTTTCCTATATAATTCACCTTCTTTCTTTTTTTTCCCTATATTATTCACCTTCTTTCTTGCTTTCTTTTCTATATAATTCATCTTTTTTTCTTTCCTTCTTTTCCTATATCATGCACCTTCTTTCTTTCTTTTCCTACATCATTCACCTTCTTTCTCCATGTCTTTTTCTGTCACTATCTTTCCATATCTCCCTTTCCCCCCCTCTTTCCCTACCATGGAGTAAACATCTATTGCCGATGAGGTTAATCTAGATATTAAATTGTGTTCTTGTTGAAAATGTTGATAATCAATTCAAACTAAGATACAGGGTTGTAGTTGAGGGGAAAATTGAGAAAAACTAACAGAATCCTCCAGGTTCTGAATGGGAGAGACCGAAAGTTTTAGAAATACGTCTTCTATCTTTCTTGTAACATTATACAATAAGGCACTAGGGGAGTAGTTGCTATTGTCAAACAGTGAAGTTGAAGAATCAAATCCGAATTCTACATGAGGTTGTTTTGGTTTCATTAATATCCCTTGGAAATGCATCCATTTCTTCTACTTACCGCTATGAATAAAAATAGAAGAAGAGACGAGACTCTCTATCTATGGTAGTGTAACCTATCTAAAACTTGAAAAAACTCCGAATTCAGAATCAGGAAAAGAAGTCTCTCAGAGGCTCCGACGTTCTGTTAAACTTTAGTCGGGCAAATTCCGCAGCAATACTATAGCCAAGTTTTATAGCTATGGGCCCTTCTTCCTAACTTGACAGCCTCACCAGAACCACTCCCGATGTTTTTTCTCTAGAAAGAATGTTTCCGGTGTTGATACAAACTGCAAAAGGCATTGATCATATTCTCAGACAAAAAAAAAGAAGAAAAAAAGAAAATAAAGTTGATTACATTCTATAAAACAAATTTTGTTCCTAGTTACAATATGTTAATTTTAATTGTTTTTTTATGTAAAAGTATAGAAAAGGGACCGATATCCCTTCAAACTTTTCTGTTGGGCCCTATGTGATCCCAAATTTATTCATGGAAATGCGTTATTTTCTAATCTGTATGTGGTAAAAATATGAAAAATTTCCAGAATTCCCTTGAAAATGTTGTGCCTTAAATAATGAAACTTAGAAATTATCAATAATCAACGTAAAAGTGGATAAAATTGCATATTTTTATTTAGGTTTCTTTTTGTTTTGTTTTTTAATAACATATCCATCTTCATGAACTCTTTCATGATAAAGCCATTCTTATTCTTAGGGTATAGATCCGAAAGTGAACGTTATACCGCGACTAGAGTTCGAACTCACTTACAACAATGTCACAGTCCAGCACGTTATCCACTACCCACAGAGATTTACGCAGCATATTCTTTACATGAATAAACCAATATCTGAATAAAATGTACATAAATTTATGCTAAACTTTTAGAAAAATAGGAACAAAAATATTAGGAAATATTTGTTTTCCATGACTTGTAAAAATACAGTAAATCATTTCCATTTTTTATCCCCTAAAATTAGCCTCACATGATCCTTTCGTTATCCGTATTCTTGTCACAAATAAAAAGTTTGAAGAGAAAAAAATATTTTGGGTTTGATTTTGAATAAAAAAAATTTGAAATAACATTTTCTGTCCCAGAACAGAAAAAAGAAAAAAAATTACTTACATTATTGCATTTTTTTAAAGTTAAAAGTCTATACCAAATAGTCACTATTTATCATTGTTTTTTTTTTCTTATAAGAGATTGACTTAACAGACAAGTTATTTATCATTTACATTTTATAACATCTTATGAAGCTAATATGTTTTTGTGAAAAATTACGCCAAGTTTAACGAAGAAACATGTCTTCCCTCAGCGGCATTTGATAGATTTAATTATTTAATGTTCAGATCGTTAGCCAAAACTGAGCAGTAGAAAAATCAATCTATTTTATTATTTGATTTCAGGAAAATGAAATTCAGTGCTACTAATTACTTCCTGTTGATAATTTATAATCGTGAAAGACAATTACAAATTTTCCATATCCGTTGGAAGAAAAAATAATTCTACGTTAAAAACTTTCTTTGGTTCTAATAAATATATAATCTATTGAGGACAGACAACTAAACTCTTTGCAGTTATTATTATAGATACAACTTGGGAAGAAATCCAGTGACCAGAGAAAAATTAGTTGGAATTTCAATTCTTTTGATTATCAAAGAGAAGCAGTAGATAAATGCGTCTCTTTGATTAAAACGATATATTTTATACAATTTTTGTGTAATATATATCATCATCATGTCGTGTCGCCAGCACGGATATCCCTGACCCTCTCTCGCCACTCCTCCCTATCGTTCATCGCTCCCCGCAGATCTTCAGGGCTACATCCGGTATCCTCTCATAGCTGCTGTATGTATGTTCGAGCTGGTCGTCCTGCTTTTGTTCGGCCATATGAGGGGGTCCGTAGGAGTACATCACTTATGAGCTCGTCCCTGCTTCCCCAGTAGTGTCCTGTATATCTGGTCCGTCTAACTTGGATAGTTTTAGTGATGGGAGGTAAGTGGCCGTATAGTTGGTGCTTTGTGGGGTGTTGCCTCCAGGACTTGTTCAATATTGCTCGCAGCATTCTTGTGTAATTGCCGTCTATCTTTTTCTCCTGCCGTTTAGTTAGCGTCCAAGTCGTGTATCCATACAGCAGTATCTATACGGCCGCTCCTTGGGATAAACGGCGTTTCATTTTATCGGTCAGGTCTGACTTCCATATGATCGATAGCTTATCGGTAGCTGTCCATGCCTTCGTTAGCCGCATGTCGATGTCTTTTTCGATTGATGAGACACTGCTTCTTAGGTAGGTGAACTTGTCTACTAGTTTCAGATATATATACGAGAGAGAGAGAGAGAGAGAGAGAGAGAGACTGAGGAGAGACACAAACAGACAGAAAGACAGACACAGAGAAAGAGAGAGAGAGAGACAGAGAGAGAGAGAGAGTAAGAAAGAGAGTGGAAATACATAATTTGTTCATTTAAAAAGAATACCAATAAAAGACAACTAATACACGAGTTAGTTACGCTTTTGAATAACAATCACGCTCTTTATACAAACAAAACTATAACTCGAACTGATTCGCATAGATAAAACGCAATGGGAACACACTCACACACACACACTCACACACACACACACACACACTCAGATTTTTTTGTAACAGGTACAACCTGTTTGTAGGCAGACGTGCTTGGAGATGACGTTTGTCTCTGGAATTTTGCAAATGAACTGGGTTCACTTGAACAAATTCGTATAAAGACTAATTAGTGATCATCCTACATGATAAAGAGAAATTATATCACTATGGGAAAGACGCTGTTTCATCACTTATTTGCACGTACAAATTTTACTATTAATTTCTCGAGTAAAGCTATGAATTTGAAACTCATGAATCTTCTGAAGTGAAAAAACAAAACAAAAAAAAACCTGTGTATGCCTCAAAAATCAAGATTAAGCAAATGCACATATTCTACGATATGCACTTGATATTTTGTTTGTTTGGGTTCTGTGACATATCAACACTTCTTGGTTATTTAATACCAAATTCTGTTTATATATATATACTAAATATATGACTTATAAAGACGTCTTGTTGATAACATTTTAAAACGAGTCAGACCTCATTTTTTGAACACGGTTAAATGGTTTCATGCATAGCAATGTCATTCAAACAATTTAATTTAACATCAGCCATTTTTTCAGCGCACAGTTAAATGTTTATACGTATATCAATTGTAAGTGAATTCTTTATTGGTAATGTTATTTTTAAACGAGTTAGCTCTAGTTTGTTTACACACAAGTGTTATATAATTGCGGAAGGATTTTTTTTTCATATTATCATTTTTCGTTTTGTATATCTTACCTTTCGGTTTAGTTAGGCTGAGAACCTTTCGGCTTAGTGCATGGGTTAGTTAGGTGCACACATTGAGAGCAATAAAAACCCCAGTTAGAAAATGGACTGGGGATGTGAATGACGTCATGCCCGGAAGCGACGGGCTGAGGATTTGGGGATTTGAAAAAAAGCAGTGATTTGAGATTCGACGCAAGAGAAAGGTAGTCGATTTTGAGAGCTCGCCGTGGCCAGACCAGTAGTTTGCACCGGAGTGCCGCACGTGGTGGGGTCAGATGGAAAAGTCAGCATAGTAAGAAAATGTGTCTCTCCTCATGTCGGAAAACCTTAAACTCAAAAAAGTGATAAAAATTTTCGTACCTGAACTAAAAAGAGAGTCGTAAGTGTTTTGTGTTTTTCAAATTCCATTGAACATTACAAACGTTTTCCGTTTCGGTATGAATATGTACATTTCACGTATTCATACCTTGGTTGTATTTTTGAATATTTTCTGACCGATATGTTACACAAGTATTGCTATTCTTTCTATACAGTTAATTGGTTTGAATTATTGCGATCTATCACAAATATTTCTGTATAACTGAATCATTTATTTGCACACAATGAAGCGCTTTCAAGTATTGCTATTTAACACTGATTATTCTATTCAACCCTGTTCTTTTACTTGCATGCAGCCAAAAGGTTCCAAGAATGACTATGTAATGCCAATAACTTTATTTTACACGCAGGTAAATGATATCAAGTATTCTACATGAACACTTTTATTTGCACACAGTTTAATGGTTTCAAGTATTGCTAAGTATCACAAAAAACTCAATTAAACGTCAATCATTTGTTTACACAGTTAAATAGTCCGAGAGTTCTATTTCTTCCAGTTCGATTTAACGTAAATCATATGCTTACAGTTTAAAAGTTAAAAAATTCTATTTGACACATAGATAGGGCCTTATAAACGACTTTAAAGCAATGGCAATGAATTGCTACGGCACAGTCTCCAAAACTCCAGGGCTGAAGGGTTACCATTAGAAAGCTTTTTTTCATATATAGGGCAATCGTTGGTGTGGGAGTCTAACCACTTTGCAGTGATGCAGTTGGCGTATTCTACAGCCCGAGTCATGTAGGCTATATCAGTACAGGTCAGAGTGGACCTGGGAGCAATGGCAACGAAAGGGTACTCAACATTTCCCTAATTTCCAGTGCTGAAGCCTCATCATTAGATAATTTTATGCCATATCTTGGACACTCTGCAGAGATGTAGTCCTTGTATTCCACTGCCTCCGTCCTCTCGGCTGGCACTTGATTTAAAGTATACTGCGCGCTGCGTAACAGAAAACACAATTAGAAAGAGCGTTGTCAATAGTTAGAAAGAGCTGAAGAAGCCGAAAGAATTCACTTCCACGGACAGGATATGACACAAGGTCATTTTTTAAGCGGATTTTAACAGGTCTGAATTCAGTGTTTTCCTTCTCCTAGACTAGTTGCCCAACCAAGGCTGAAGAACCCAGTCTGTCCTACCATTTACCCATAGCTGGAGGGAGAATAATTGGATTCATACCTTTCCCAAGGGTTTTAGTGCTGTGTGAAATGCAATCAACCTCGTCCAGGATTTGAACTCATGCTGCCGTGTCCATTTCCTACGACGATAACCATTACACCACGAGCAGAAGATAGGTGATAATATTTGATTTAGGCAATCAAATATTCTTGTTAATGATACGTCTACAACGAAAAACAAAAAGACAAATCAAAAAGTAAAAATTTCTTAAGTTGATGCCGCTAAGAAAATAGAAATGTAGTTGCAGTGTGATTTTATTTTCTATTCAAACGAATATTCGATTAGAATAATAACTGTTTGATAGAAATAGTTGTAACCACTTCGCAATCTGCAAAAAATAATGAATATTGAATAGAATTATTAATGCTAGAAATATTTGAAAACTTTTAACTGTGTTGAAACAATAGTAATACAAGTGTCCAAACAAATTTGTTGTAACTCATTTAAAAATCTAATTGTTACTTACATACCAATACTTGAAACCATTTAACTGTGTGCAAACGAATGAGTCATCATCATCATCATCATATCGCGCTGGTAGCACGGATATCCCTGACCCTCTCTCGCCACTCCTCCCTATCGTTCATCGCCCTAGGTAGGTCTTCAGGACAACATCCTGTATCCTTACATAGCTGCTGAATGTATGTTCGTGCTGGTCGTCCTGCTTTTGCGCGGCCATGTGGGGGGATCCATAAGAGTACATCTCTTATGAGTTCGTCCCTACTTCTCCAGCAGTGTCCTGAATGTCTGGCTCTTCTAACTTGAATAGTTTTCGTGATAGGGGGCAGGTGGCCGTACAGTTGGTGTCTTGTGGGGTGTTGCTGCCAGGACTTGTTCAGGATTGCACGCAGCATTCTTGTGTAATTGCCATCTAGTTTCTTCTCCAGCCGTTTTGTTAGCGTCCATGTAGTGCAGCCATATAGCAGTATCGATGTGACCGCTGCCTGGAAGAAACTGCGTTTCATTTTATCGGTTAGGTCTGATTTCCATATAATTGATAGCCTATTGATAGCTGTCCATGCTTTCGTTAACCTCGTTTCGATGTCCTTTTCGGTTGATTCGAAACTGCTCCCTAGGTAAGTGAATTTGTCTACTAGTTTAAGAGGGGTTCCTTCTAGAGTGGAGATGTCCCCCGTTTGGTTATAGCACATATATTCCGTTTTGTGTGCATTAACATAGAGGCCTATGCTTGCTGCTGCACGTTCCAAACTATGCAGTAGTGTTTCGGCTTGGTCAGGTGTATTTGCTAGTATCGCTATGTCATCGGCGTAGTCGGCGTCGGTAATTGTTGTTGCGGGGTACCTTTTGCTTCTTTTCTTCGTCAGTTCGAAGCCATTCTCTTTGATTTTGTCAATCGATGTTCTAAGTACGTAGTCTAGACAAATGATAGAGAGGTACGGAGCCAGCGTGTCCCCTTGTAGTACTCCTGCTACAATGTCAAAGTATTCTGTGTCTCCATCCGGTGATCGTACTTTTACTTAAGTGTTTCTATAGAGAATCGTTATTGCCGCTACGGTTTCTTTAGGTATGCCGTACGCTAGTAGGATTTGTTCCATCTTTCCTCTGTGAATGGAATCGAAGTCTTTAATTGGAATCATTTTGAGATGGGGCTTTTTAATCTGAGAGTTAATTTTTATTTATTGCGGACTTTTGTCCTCATCTTGGATTTTTTTGTGTGTGTTGTTTCTTCTTTCACTACGTTTCGGCCAAATTTCACCTCTGGCCTTCTTCAGGTGATTTACCGCGACCTCGGATAGGAATGTTGAGTCTTGTAACCGTATCCCCAGTAATTACTGCCTTCCATTGTTGTTGTGTCTCGCACCACGACAACAACTATGGAAGGCAGTAATTACTGGGAATACAGTTACAAGACTCATGCATACCAGCACTATTAATGACCTTAGGCAAGGCATGAATACATATGTTCTCCCTACACATATGTTACGAGTTAATATTAGATTAGGGCTCTTTTGACTTGATAAGGTAACCAGTGTAGCAAAAGGAAAATCAGCTGTACGCCTCTTAAGAATCCTTCTGGTTGAAAAAGGGTTGGGTACTATTTACCAACCCCTCCGCTCGGGCAAGATATGACACAAGGTCAATTTTTAAGCGGAGTTTAACAGGTTTGAATTCAGAGTTTTCCTTCTCCTAGACTAGTTGCCTCAACAAGGCTGAAGAACCTAGTCCGTCCTACTATTTACCCATAGCTGGAGGGAGAATAAGGGGGTTCATACCTTTCCCAAGGTATTTGCCCGAAAGTGTACATAATAGCGCGACTGGAGTACGAACTCGCGTACTACGATTCCGCAGTTCATCGCTTTAACCATTACACCACGAGGACACCCACAGAAAGGGTTGGGTAAATATGAAACTTAATACAATTGAACTTTAAGAATCGATATCAAAACTTTGAATAACGTTTAGTAAGATTTCTTTGTTTAATGGCATGTGAATCTTTTCTCGTTATTTTATGCAAAATTCATCATTATAAAAGAACAGTTGTGGTAATATTTAACAAATTGCCAGGATGATAAGTGGGGTCCTACTTTTACCAAGGGTAGTTTGGTTCCTTTGGCTTTTTTGTTTAATGGCATATCAATCTTTGTAGGTTATTTAATGCCAAAACATTCTCCTAGAATAACAGTAATGTTAATATTTAACCCATAGCTGGGAGGATAAGAGGTTTAATACCTTTTTCAAGGGTATTTGTCCGAAAGTGAACGTAATAGCGTGACTGGAGTACAAACTCGCTTACTACGATTCTGCAGTCGATCGTTTTAACCATTACACCACGAGGATACCTCCACAGTATGGGTAGTAATTCAAAAGTAGATATTATATCGTGACTGGAGTTCGAACGAGCATACAACGATGTCCCAATTCAATATGTTAGCCATTATACCACTGACTATACACAAGAATGAAGTGGTTATATGTTTAAGCTCATAAGGAAGAGATATCTTTTTGCACCATATATAATTGGAGACCACAGATGTTTAGCTGTCTTCGTCATGCAATAATCCAGCAAGGGTTGACATGCCATGGAACCAACTAACTAACCAACCAACCAAAGACAATCTTATATGCACATGTATACACTATATAATATCTAAATGCAAAAAACATGTGCCGGTGAATGTACATACATATGAACGTGATTAGCCCACTTGGATGCGTAGAGTAAATATGGAAAAGCAGATACTGTCATAAAAGTAACATAAAATAAATTAGACATCAAAGACTGGTGACACTTAAATTGTAAAAGATAAAAACAAAATAGGGTTTCCAGCAGTGAATAACAATTTATTTTAGTTAAAGGCAAACACAATAAACAGAGCGGAGGGTTAAAATCAGCAGGCGTGCGGACTCCAAATCATCAATCGTTCATTCATTTAGAAAAAGGATGACCTCACACACACTCTCATATATATATATATATATATATATATATATATATATATATATTCATATACATACATATGTATACATATATATTTACATATACATATATACATATACATATATACACACATATTTATATATATATACACATATATGTATATATATATATACATATATATACATATACATATATATGTACACATATATACACATATATATATACATATACATATATACATATAAATACATATACATATATACATATATAAATACATATATACATATACAAATACATATGTACATATACATATGTATATACATACATATATGTATACATATAAATATATATACATAAATATATATATGCATATACATACATATATATTCATACACACACACACACACACACGTGTGTGTGTGTGTGTGTGTGTGTGTGTGTGTGTGTGTGTGTGTTTACTTATGTAATAAAAACAAGGTGACAATTTCTAAATGGAGTTTTATCAATAGTTTTGAAAAGTGGTTAAATTCTGTTTATTAGCTTCTGCAAAGAGATATCATTCAATATTCAAATTGATATTTTTTGTGGAGATGTTTATTAATGTTCTTTTTTTTGAAACAGTCCAATCGATTATTAATACTTTCCAAATAAATTAAACAGTTGTATCGTTTCAAGTATTCCTATCCAGTACAAATATTTTTTCAATCAGATCTCTTTGACCCACAGATGTGACCTTAATAAGTTCTACCAAGTTCAGTCAGCCGAGGCTGAACAATATACCGACTATATCTCTGCAGAAGGGTAAGACCCCACCCCTTCTGAGTGTCATAGATGTGACAGTAAACAATATAATGGTGACTGTCAGTAATGCTGGCCCTTTAGAGAATACGGAGTGCCCCTTAAATGCCATCGCTTCCAGGTTTACCCTGACCCGGAAGGGTAGCACCTGATAGAGTCTTATGATTTAAATAGAGAACAAACAAATGATTTATGCTAAACTGAATTAAAAAAAAAACCCTGAAATCTGTGATCATCTAACTAATATAAACAGATCACTGATGTTCAATTGAATTGTTAGTGATATATAATAATAGTTGGATCCATTTAACCAAAACGAATGAGTTTTGTTGAATATAATTATTCATGTTGAATAGCAATACTTGAAATCTTTGGTTTGCCTGAATTGATTAATCGGTATTACATCACAATAATGGGAAATAAATGAAGAGTGTTGAATAGAATAACTTTTATACTGCAATCCTTGTAATCACTTCTCTTTCTGCCAAAAAGGAATGATATTGAATTGGATGATTAATACTAGATAGCAATATTTGAAAACAATTAACAGTGTAGAAACAATAGTAATAATAGTGTGGAAATAGATGTGTTGTAACACATTTAAAAATCAAATTATTGATACATAGCAATACTTGAAACCATTTAACTGTGTGCAAACATATGATTTATAGTAAAAAGAATATCTTTATTCGAGCGTAATAATCAAAACCATTTAACTGTGTGCAAACAAATGATTAATAGTAAAAATAATACCTGTATTCGAGAGCAATAGTCGAAACGATTTAACTGTGTGCAAACAAATGATTAATAATAAAAACAATATTCATATTTGAAAGCAATACTTTGGCGAGTTTAAAAGTATTATCAACAAAATCTATTTAAAAATCATATATATATTTGATATATATGTATAAACAGGATTTGGCTTTAAATAATCAACAATTGTTAATATAACATTAAACCAAATCAAAGCAAATACGACCAATCATGTTAGAGTAGAGCTGAGATTAATAACAATGAAGGCATGATTCAACTCACCCAAAATATCCAGAACTGGAGTCTCATTATCAGATGCAGATTAGTGTCTTACCCAGAACACCTTTTTTGGGGGAGAAGGGATTCTTACTCTTCTCCAGGAGATACAGGAATCACATTTTAAGGTCCGCCATAAAAAAAGCAGTTAGAAAGTATTGTTCGCTCTTATATATAAGCAAACTTTTGTAGACCAAAATTTTTGAGAAAAAAATCTGGCATCGACTGATACACGAGTAATCAATTTGAAAAGTTGGAATACAAATTAGGAGTTTTGGTGTTGAGGTTGTGGGCTCTTGATGAACATTGGTGGATATAAAGACTGGGTGAAAAGATGACCACAAGTTTACATCAGGAAACGGAAAAAGACAACACGTGGTCACAGAAAAATACCACTCACTTTGTTTATGATGCTACCCCCTCCCTCTGGATCGGTCTCAAATCATAAAGACGTGAGGTGATGCAGGGAATTTGTAATTTTTTACAAATCGTATTCCACTTATATCTCGTAGTTTCTCTAGCCCCAAAATACAAGTCAGTCTTTGTCACTTTGCCAGTTGCTGACTAACTGACTGATTCTTAAAAAGAAAAAAAAATCCCTCGCACGCGTGTGACCCTTTTTGTACCTACCGCGAGAGTGCGTTCCTGTTGTTCTTGCTCACATAGCTGGGCATAAAGTTTACTAGCGGTGGGAGGTGACCTTTTTATTTTACTGGGAAATCTACTGACTATAAGGCAATGCCAACTGAGGGAAAATTGACTTTTTAGGCTGAAAACGTTCTCCCTGTATTTGTTTCTATTTTTAATGGAAATAAAATAGGAAATTTTAGTTTCGAATCGCCTCACGTAAGTATTCAGAGTATTCAGTCTTAGATATGACACTGGCGATCGTAGTCGAGGGTGACCCGAAGTGTCCATTATCGAAAGCTACGACACCAAGGTGTAGGGGAGGGCGCTACTCCTTTCCCTGGATTGCTACACTTTACCTTTGATACGTATCGTATAATGCTGTGCGCTTAGCAAAGAGGCATCAAGTACCATTTTTTGAGTTTTCGGTATGACTCGACCTGGGAATGAACCCAGCCTTCCCGGGCCATTGGCGAACACTTTAACCATTGTGTTCAACGTCTGGTAGATATGACTCTAGTCATAACTAAGACTGAATACTCTGGTGGTGTGGCTACATTTCCAGATCTCTGTGGATTGTGGTGTACTACTTCATTGCTATTACCAACAGGGCCACTCTAACCCGTTGAGTTTGTATGTCTTAGAGTTCTTTGAATCTAATAGATCTGTTTGAAAATATTTGGATTGGAGAGCAATTTCTTAAAACTATAAAATTGTTTCATTTGGTTTATTTTATGGCATATGAACCTTCGAGAATATTTGATGTCATAGCCATCTTTGGAGAAAGAACATATCTGAAGCGGGGTAATGGGGTTCATACTCTCCTAACGGTATTATTTCGACAGTGAGCATAAGGCGACAAGAGTCCGAACTCATTTACGTTGAACCTTCAGCCCAACATTTCAGCCATTGTGCCATCGGATTTTTCCTCCATATAAGTTTCTGCACTCAATCGATCATTGCTATCAAATAGTATAATTATTTGAAATGATATAATTGTCTATAAATTATTAGTTTTACAGGAATATTTGAAACCATACAAGGTGTAAATTATTTGTTTTAGGAGGTCTAGTTTGATTTCGTTTGATGGCATATCAACAATTGTAGTTTATTCAATGCCAAATTCTCTTTATATATATATATATATATATATATATCAAATATATATGAATTGGTTTGCTTTGGTTTTATCGCATATCAACCATTGGAGGCTAATTAATTCCAAATCCTCCTTATACAGATATATGTCACATATATATGATTTAATTTTGTTGGGTTTTATGGCATATCAACCATTGAAGGTTATTTAAACCAAATCCTCTCTATACATATATATTAAATATATATTATTTGGTTTGGTTTGTTTTATAGCATGTCAAACATTGTAGGTTATCTAATGACAAATTTTCTCTCTCTCTTATATATATATATATATATATATATATAATTGGTATAACCATTTTGTAGATACGTGGTACATTCAATAAGATTCCATATTTTTTTTACATACATTTAAAGTTGTCGTAGACTCTTGAAATTCAGTATGTTATTGCTATACATTTTAGTTGATTGACCAATTTTTGTGATTTCAGGTTCAAAGGAACAGCTACAGCAGCAATTGGAATACACCCTACTAAAGCCTGATTATCACAGCTGGTGAATTTCAAAGATGTAATCCGAACGTGAGGACACCTTAGAAGAATGATATGCAATAAAATTCTGTTTTAGACTTGGAAAAAATGCCACAGAAACGTATGGAATGCTTCAGACTGCTTTTCGGCCATCTTGCACGAATCGATCATCAGTTTTTGAGATTCAAGGAAGGAAGGGAGTCAGTGAGGGATGATGAGAGGTGTGGGAAGAGTAAAGTAGTCATTACATAAGAGTTTATTGGCCAAAGGGTTAGGGTTACTATGTTGAGGTTTTAAGGGAGTTCAGGAAGAGATTCCGTCGGAAGAAGCCAGCACTCTTCAAATCGGATCAGTGGCATTTCCACCAGGACAATACACCAATCCACAACTCCATCATTGTCACAGACTATTTGACCAAGATAGGCATCAAGGCAGTTCCTCACTCTCCCTATAGTCCAGACCTTGCTCACTGTGACTTTTGGTTATTCCCTAAGCTTGTTATGAGACAATTGAGGAGATGAAAGAGGCTGTGACACGCTTACACAAGAGGACTTCCATGGGGCCTTCCGGAAGTTGTTGGAACGGTACAAGTGCATTGCAGCAAGAGGAGATTACTTCGAAGGGAACTAGAGTTTCATGTTTGTACTATCAATAAAAGGTTCCATACGAAAAAAAGTCTGGAAACTAATTCAATGATCCTCGTTCATAAGTCATTTGTTTGCGCATATGGTTTGTTCTATTTGACCCATTGATTGGTACCTATAAGATGCTACCACTTCTGGGATTAATGGCAATGATGGTGTACTTAACATTCAGCAAATTCCAAGATTGGAGCCTCCCCATCAAATTATTGAATGTCATATACCGAACATTCATTGGTGGGGTCTTACCTCTTTGTAGAGATGCAGTCGGTATATTCAACACTCCCACCCGATTGGGTTAATTTGATTCAATATAACTGTGCAAACATGATTGGCATTGATGAATAAAACAGTATGGTTTAAAATCATGATTTGACTGGGACATTGCGAAAATAAATATCCATGATGATAATCATATATTTACAAATGAATTAAATTTCGGCTTTAATAACTCACAAGAGGTTGATATGCTGTTAAACAAATTAACCAAACTAGATTTCAGTAGCAAATAACACATGAAAAGTTAGGTTTAGTTTGGTTTCTTTGTTTAAAGTCACATCAACCTTTGTAGGTTATATAATGCCAAAGCCATTCTCCGAGAAGTACAGTAGTGGTACTATTCAACCCATAGCTGGGAAGATAAGGGGGTTCATATCTTTCCCAAGGGTATTTGCCGAAAGTGAACGTAATAGCGCGACTGGAGTACGAACTCACGTACTACGATTCCGCAGTCCATCGCTTTAACCATTACACCACGAGAACACGTGAAGCGGTCCACAGGAAAATGTCACTTATGAGTTTCTCCTTACTTCTCCAGTGGTGTCCCGCATGTCTTCTTCGTTTGATTTAGATGGTTTTAGAGATAGGAGGTCATCATCATCATCATCATCATGTCGTGCCACAGGCACGGATATCCCTGCCCCTTCCTCCCCACTTCTCCTTATCGTTCATCGCCTCCGGCAAGTCTTCAGGGCTACATCCCGTATCCTCACATAGCTGCTGTATGTATGTTCGAGCTGGTCGTCCTGCTTTTGCTCGGCCATATGTGGGGATCCATAGGAGTACATCACTTCTGAGCTCGTCCCTGCTTCTCCAGCAGTGTCCTGCATGTTTGTTTAACTTGGATGCTTTTCGTGATAGGAAGCAGGTGGCCATATAGTTGGTGCTTTGTGGGGTGTTGTCGCCAGGAAGTGGTTCAATATTGCTCGCAACATTCTCGTGTAATTTCCGTCTAGATTCTTCTTTAGCCGTTTAGTTAGCGTCCAAGTAGTGCATCCATACAGCAGTATCGATACGACCTCTGCCTGGAAGAAACTGCCTTTCCTTTTATAGGTAGCAGACCGTTTCGTGGAATGATGCTTCCAGGATTTGTTCAATACAGCTCGTAGCATTTATGTGCAATTACTGTCAAGCTTTTTTTTTCATGCGCTTAGTCAGCCTCCGTGTGGTGCATTCATATAGTAGAAAGGACGCGACCATGGCTTGGAAAAATTGCGTTTTATTTTATTGAGTTTATCTGACTTCCAAATGACCAATAACTTATCTGTAGTTGACCATGCCTTCGCCAGTCACGTATTGATGTCATTTTCCGTAGATGAGATGCTGCTTCCGAGGTTGGTAAATCTTTTCAACAGTTTCAAAGAACCACCTGTTAGGGTGAAGGTGTCTCTTTTTGATTTTGATTAAAGCACTTGTACTCTGTTTTGTCTGCATTGATATAGATTCCTATATCCCCTGCTGCCTTCTCCAGACTATGAAGTAGGAGGTTCAGCCGGGGTGGGTATATTTGCCAGAAGCGCTATGTCATTAGCGTAGTCCGTGTCCATAACAGTTTGTGCGGAGTATCATCCGCTTCTTGTCTTGTCTAGTGTAATGCCATTTTCTTTCATTAAATACATCGACGTTCAAAACAAGTAATCTAGGCAGATTATGAAAAGATACCGGGCTAACGTATCTCCTTGCTGAACATCTGCGACAACCTGCTTATTATTCTAAACTGTATAGGGGCTGGAATTTAAGCTCAGTTTCTTTGGCGCCACGAAAGGTTAATGCTGACAGGGTTGAGCAATTTTTAACACCTCTTCTCAAAATGATATTATGACACATCCAGCAAGATCAGTTTGAGGTAGGTACATATCAACAATATCTGTGGTGCCACGTGTACGGCAAACATTTAGTCTGGAATCAGATAGAACTATGTTATTCATCCGATCGATTCAAACCAGAACAGTAAATATTTATCAGACATTCAGAAATGTTAATCGGTTTTGTCAAATTTTGGAGATATCAGTTTTAACTAAACTTTGAACGCAATGACTCATCATCTTCGGTACCCAAAACATTTTTTTTCCTTTTCTTGTGTGTGTGTGTTTTGTCATTTATTAAGGTTCAAATTGTTTTTCACACAGGCCTGAGACTTCGTAAACCAACTGATTTTCCTAACTGATCTATAGGGAAGTAATATCTTCAACATAACTTGAAATTTACAAGTTTTTGCTTCGTCTAAGACACAAGCTTAACGGGTTATCTTACCAGTTATTACTAAGTGGTTACCCATCTACGTTCTGAACAGTTTAATTTTTGCTTAACTTTGGTCATCTTGCTGGAAGAGGAGCTTAAAGAATGACATGTTTTTGATTAAAAGTTAAAATCGAATCCAAATTAAGGAAACGATTATGAGCAGTTAAATTGATTCTATTATTAGAAGGCAATGCACCATTTTTTGTTTCATCAAAAGATGAAAGTAAGCAAAGTCTAATTCTGTGATCAAAGAGCAAGGAATGAATGTTCTGTCCGGAGGAAAAAGATAACGTATTTTGTATTAAAAAAATAGAATTTATCGATTAGATATTATCAAAACATCAAGAATAACATGGCTGGTGGAGTTAAATATTAGTGTGACTTCTTTACGTATATATTTCATTGATTATCAAATTTGAAATACACACACACACACAGACACAGACACACACACTCAGATAAATAGATAGATAGACAGAAATACATATGCAAATAAACGCACAAACTCTCTCTCTCTCTCTCTCACACACACACACACACACACACACACACACACCCATTTATATATATATATATTTCTTTAAGAAAAAAACAAAAACCGGTCACATTAGGATTATAAATTTATTTCCATCCTATTATGGGTTTTGATATAAATTAAAAACATCAAAAACAATTACACGTCTTCATCAGATCTTATGGATAAAATAATTACAGGAAAATTTAAATGGTTACGGTTGAATGTTCTTTTGTCCAGATGGAATTACTCCCAACTTCGGTTTAACTAGGAGTAATTTTATCCATAAGATCTGAAGAAGACCTGTTAATCTTTTTTAGTGTTTTGATTTATATCAAAACCCATAACAGGATGGAAATGAATTCATAATCCTAATGTGACCAGTTTTGTTTTATTCTTAAAGAAATTATTGCTCTGTAATGTCAGTTACATTGAGCTCTTTACCAGGAAAATTTAAATGTTCACTGTTGAATGTCTTTTTTGTCCTGATGGAATTACTCCCAACTCTGGTTTAACTGGACCGAATAATACAAATACCTATATATATATATATATATATATATATATATATATATATTCTGAAAGAGAGAGACAGACGGACAGGCGTTGACAGGCCGTGGTAGGAATGAATAGGCTGAGATAGATAGATAGATAGATAGATAGATTTGCAATATTAGCATGAATATTTTTCCGAGGAATTTGTTGAACTCAACTATAATTTATCAGGTTTTCAGCAATAATTTTGTAAAGAATTTTAATATGAATACTTCAAAAGTTATGTTGATAGATAGACAGCCATTAAGAGAGTAGAATAGTCTGCACATTTTCTATCTATCTATCTATCTATCTATCTATCTATCTATCTCAATATATATATATATATATATATATAGTGATCGATAGACAGATTCCCAGGCCTTGCAGTAGGTATATTTAACACACATTTAATACACGAATCGCCGGAATAATAATCAATAATTGCTAAACTTTTTAAATCTAGAGTTAAACGTACACATGCATGGGTCCATGGCCACAAATATATACAAGATCAAAGGCTTGTCTAAAAACTTAGGAAAAAATAAGCTGAGACAGCAAATTAGGAATCACATACACATATAAATTTATCCATCTATCCTTATATATAAAGTGAGGATAATTTAAAAGCACTCTTTACATATTGAATTGAAAAAAGACCAAATCTCATATTACCTGCTATTGAACTAAAAGTATTTCAAATTAAAAATGTTACATAGATAGACCGAGAGATAGACAGACGGAAATATAAGCCAAAATAAGAATAGTGAAAAGTTATTGAATCCATTGAACTATTCTTATCAATCAATAAAACAATGACCCTGATCTTAGAACACATTATATATATAAAGTAAGTAAATTTGTCGACTTTAGTCGGGGTGGGGACCCGAAAGCAGCCTTTTCAGTAGCTAATATACCACGGTTTATGGGCGGGCGCTACACCTTTCCCTGGACTGTACGCCTTTACCCTTGATACGTACCTTATAATACTGGGTGTTAAGCAAGATGGTATCTAGTATCGTTTTTTTTGGGGGGGGGTCTTTAGTATGACCCGACCTAGGATTGAACCCCTGTCTCCCGAGTCATTGGCAAACACTTTACCTACTTGGTCGAAGGGAGCCTTTGGGACGTTCTCCACACACACACACACACACACACAAGCACACACACACACACACAAACATATATATATATATGTAAACACCCTATCAGGCGTTACCACTGAGCAGAGTAGATGTGAGAGCGATGGAAATGGAGGGGTACTCCATTCCCCAAAGATCCAGAATTACCGAAGCCTCATCATCAGATTGTTTAGAGTCATATCTAGGACAATCATTGGAGTAGTCTAACTCCTCTTCAAAGATGCAATTTAATTATTATGCAGCTCCAACTGACTGGGCCATATATGAGCGGTAAGATACTTAGTCTAGTGTAAAGTTAGGCGGATTTCCATCCTAGCTTGGAGCGTCCAGCGTGCCTGACCACACTGAAGTGCTTTGATACAAGAAAACAGTCTATCTGTGGATGACAATTTATACGCTTCCCTCCTGGGGATTGAGCACTCTTGCGAAGAAATTAACAGCTGTCTCTTGCGTAATGCAAAGCTCTTCCAACGAATTGAGCTCTCCGGTATCAGAGAGCTGAAAAATAAGAATAGGGAAAACTTATTGAATCCATTGAACTCTTCGTATCACGCAATAAAACAATGACCCTGATTTTAGAACACATTATATATATATATATATATATATATATATATATATATATATATATATATATATATAAAGTAAGTAAATATGTCAATCCTGGTCGAGGGAGACCAGAAAGCTGCCTTTTCAAAAGCTAATAGAAAATGCATAATAATTCCCGTGCTGGCGTAGGTCACTGAAATGGGTGATCTCTGAAATACTAAGTCTAGCGTAAAGTTGGGCGGGTTTCGATCCCAGCTTGAAGCATCCTGCATGTCTAGCCACACTGAAGAGTTGTGATACAAAAATACAGTTTGTTGCAGATGACAATATATATATATATATATATATATATATATATATATAATGAATTCTCTCTAACCCCAGCTTAAATACAACATTATCAAGTTCGAGTTAAGATTGCATCTTCTTGTTTAAACCATATGATATTTTTTATTAGCGTTCACGTAGAGGCCAATGGTGTCTGCTGCTTAATCTAAGCTATGCTGTTTTTATTCACCTTCGGTCGTTGTATTTGCTAAAAGTGTAAGATCATCTGTGCAGTCTGCTTCTGTTATAGTTTCTGTGGGATATCTATTGGTTCTTTGCTTTTTTTATGTGTAATCATTTTCTTCTATTTGATCTATGGACGTTCGAAGTACGTAATCTCCGTAGATTGTAAACATACATGACGCTAATGTATCTCTTTGCAAGACTCAAGAGATAATTTGAAGTACTCAATGTCTCCATCAGGTGAGCGAAGCATTTTTTGTCTTTGTAAAGCATTTTTATAGGAGTACCTGTTTCTTTGAGGAGACCATATGCGAATAGCATTTGCTCCATTTTCTGTGTATGAAATCGAATGCCTTGGGGAAATCCACGAACAATAGTGTTGCTTCGAGTTTTTTTTCTTTCTGCGGGTAGATCATCGTTAAATGAATATTCATATATGATTTGCCAGAGATTAATTTGTTGGTCAATTTTATCAAAAAAAGGTATAGCTAATTTCTTTGTGCACAGTTAAAAGGTTTCAAGTTCTTCTATCTAACAATAATAATTCTTTTCAACACAAATCATTAACTTCCATACAGACAAATAGTTCCAACACTTACTTTGCAAAACAATTCATTTTTCGTACGCAGTTAAAACCTTTCAAGTATTATAATCTAACACCATAGATTTTCTTCAAGATTACCCATTTGGTTGCAGATAGTTAAAGTATTGTTATGTCATACTAACAATTCAGTTTATTATCAGTCATTTGTCTGTACTCAGTTAGATGGCTAAACTGCTCTATTTGACCCATAGATGGGACCCTAACAAGCACTACGACTACAGGTCAGGGTAGACATGTGAGTAACAGCAATGAAATAGTACTCCACATTTCTCTAAGCTCAAGGATTTGAGCCTCACCATCAAATCGTTTAGTGTTATACCCAGGAAATTCTTTGGAGGGGAGTCATACCTCTTCGCCGTGATGCAGTCAGTGTATTCTACAACCCCAGCCGAATGGCTTGTATATATTTAAAATAGGATATGGTAGACACAGAGTCAACTGAGTTTGGTAAATGTCAGTTTCAAGTCCTTAGACTGATGAACGTACAGGCGAGAAACTGATAGCTGCTAATTACTGTTGACTATGCTAATATATATATATATATATATATATATATATATATATATATATATGTGTGTGTGTGTGTGTGTGTGTGTGTGTGTGTGTGTGTGTGTGTGTACAAGACACTGACTGCATCACTGCAAATGAGTATGAACCACCAATTAATTTCCAGGGTATAACACTACACGATTTGATGGTGAGGCTCAAAACTTTGAGTTTTGAGAAATGTCGAGTACCATTTCATTGCCATTACCCATATGTCAACCCTGACCCGAAGTCGTAGTATTTGTTAGGGTTTCATCTATCGGTCAAATAGAGCAGTTTAGCCATCTAACTGAGTACAGACAAATGACTGATGATATACAAAACTTGCTGGGCACTTCTGGAGAATCAAAAGAGAACTTTTGGACCCCAACACATGAACGTGACTGTGTTGGCCGACCAGCAATAAGTTGCTTACACCAGCTCTGCACAAAAAGAGTATGCGCAAGGTAAACGCTACAAGATTGATAGATGATAAGGATGGAAGGTGAGAGTGAGAGAGTCAGGGAACTTCGTGTTATCGTGACTTGATGCTGATTATATATATATATATATGTAGAAGGTTTACATAGTTTGATTCAAAATAGCTTTTCCAAGAAAGAAAGAAAAAAGGCATTAGAAAAATACTCAGATAATGAAAAATTGCCGTCTACGTGTCAACGTCAACTCGAAGAAAATTATAGTTGCATATTAAATACTTTTGAGTAATTGGTTTTACAAAGCAATACATGGAAACATTTGTCTGTGTTCAAATTAATGAGAAGTTTGGACTGGCTACGCATTACGGCACATCATCCATTTTAGGTTATTAATGCCAAGACCTTTTCTTTTATACATAAAACAGTTCTATTTCAACCAACTCAGTTTAGTATAAGTTATTTTTTATTTTATTTTAGGCATACAAGCATTCATGGGTTATTTGATGCCAAAACCTTCCTTCTAGAAGAACAGTAGTAATACTATTAAACCTATAGCTTGGAGGATAAGGATACCTTTCCAAAGGATATTTGTTTGAAAGTGAACGTAATTGCGCGACTGGAGTTCGAACTCGCTTTCTACGTTGGCTACTGTCCAACGCGTTGACCTTTACACCACGAGAATATTTCTTTTGTATAAGTCTAGCTTTTTTGTTTACACACAGTTAAATGTCAAAACTGTTCTATTTCAAAGAATTCAGTTCACCATAAATAAGTACACAGTTTCTTTCTGTTTGACTCCAAGATAGGAACCTATTAGGTGCTAGCACTTCGGGCCAGAGATAGCCTAAGAGCGATGGCAATGAAGGGGTACTCCACATTCCCCAAAGCTTCAGCATTACTGGAACATTACCATTAGCTAGTTTAGTGTCATATCAAGGACACTCGTTGTGAGGGAGGGGTTTTACGCCTCTGTGTTCAACAGTCCCAGCCGAATGGGCTAGAATAGTCAGGTTTGGTTTGGTTTTATGGCATATCCACCATCGTTGGTTATTTAGTTCCAAATCCTCTTTATACATACACGAAGCATTTAATAAATTTCCAGACTGTTTTTTGTACAGGCATTTAAAATTGTCGTAGACAATGTTTTTCGCCATTAAACCGTACTTACATATAAACTGCGTGATTATTCTAAACTGAATTGTTTGAATGAGAACTGTTTTTGACATTAAAACTATATTTACTTTGAACTTTTGAATTGGTTGACGTAGAACTGTTTTGACATTTAACTGAGTGTAAACAAAAACTGTTCTATTTCTAACAATTCATTTTAGCATAAGTCATTTGTTTGCTTTGAGTTTAAATGTCAAACAGTTATGTTTGTCCCATAGACAGGATCCTATCTGGTGGTACAACTCCGGGTCAGAGTGGACCGTGGAGCGATGACAATGAAGTGATACTCTGCATTCTCCAAAGCTGCAGCATTACAGGAGCCTTAATATCTGATTGTTTAATGTCACATATAGGACTCTCGTTGTGGGAGAATCTAAGTCCTCTGTCAGAGAATTAGAGAGTGAATTATACCGCACAAGCCAACTTATTCCTTAGGAATAGTTTTGAAAAGAATTTTTTAGTGTAAGATAGCAATACTTGCACGTACAGCACCATCAATATCCATCATTTTCTTATTTTCTTAACTAATAATTCAAGAATAAAATTAAATGGAAAACATTAACTCGATGACTCAGCTTCACAACCTATTAAACGAGGATAATCCAATGTTACCTCGACAAGTGTAAAATTTGCTGGAATAAATGGGGTGAATTTTAAAGAAAATAAAAGCTTAATTCTTTGTTCATTTTTGTTTGGTTAATACAGCTTTAGTCTCTGTAGCTTTTGAACACGTCTCATATACATTGATGTACACTCTCACATCTATCAATAAAAAAAATCACCCCCCAGCCAAAAGCAAAAAGCAAAATAATATCTTCAAAATTAAACGAATTCTCCCCTTAGCATATTTGTTGACAATTCTATCGGTTTTTTTTTTAAATTTTATTTACATTAATGCTTGCGGAGAAATATGAGCTAGTGTGTGAAGGTGTGTGTATCAAACGCTAAAAAGAAAATGCGTAACGGTTGTCAGGGTTTTTTTTCCCTTTTTTGTGATGTCTTGTTTCAGGAATTTAAAATCGATTCGTTTTATATTTGTGGCTTTTAAGTTTCGCCTGATTACTTGGGTTCTCCCTAGAGAAGAGTCTGATATGAATAAACTGAAAGAAAGAAGCATAAATCCTCCATAAAAACGATTACTCAAAATATTTAGAGCCAAACACTAATAATTTCTTATATACGTCTGCTTTCCCAGATAAGCTGTTTGCTTTGTCTGAGCAAAAATTCATTGGCTCGGACCCCTTTCCAAGCAGTTGCACACAAACGACTTCAATCCGATAAAACTATATTCACATAAAAACCGATCCAAGTGAATAATTATTAAAGTTATTGGCCTCTTAGGTGGTAAAAATTGTTGCGGCTTTCCCAACAGTATTCGTGGTTAGATTTGAGTCAGGTCAAAAAATTAAAAAAAGCAAACAGCTGACTGTACTTAGAAGATTTCCGCGGTAAAATCACTCTTACAATTTCTCATTGACACTCACTCGTAGTTGTGATGTGGATTTCCTTTTAAGTGTTTGATTTGTCCAACGCCTCCATTTCGGGCTGGATACGACACAAGATAAATTTTTCCGTGGAATAAATCTGAGTCAAATCGATCTGATTGGTGTTTCTTGGCATATTAACCCTCGTGGGTTATTTAATTTCATATACTGTTTCATATATATATATATATATATATATATATATATATATATATATATGTGTGTGTGTGTGTGTGTGTGTGTGTATGTGTGTGTGTGTATATATATATATAATAATAAATAAATATATATATATATTAGATATATATATTTAATTCATGGACTTTAGACTGCGATCCCTGGGTTTCATGGAGTTTTTTCCATAACAACAATCATCAGGCAGTTAAGAAAATGAAATACCTGATGATTGTTGTTTTGCATAAAACTCCATGAAACCCAGGGGTCGCAGTCTAAATTCCATGAATTAAATATATATGTCTAATTTATATTTAGTTATTTATTATTATTATTAATATTATTATTATTAATATTATTATTATTATTATTATTATTATTATTATATGATAGCTCTATCCTTGATATTTATCAATCTCCATATTTTATAGCACTTGGTTCGACACAAACCCACAAAGTGACAACCAACACTGTTATAATATATATATATATGTGTGTGTGTGTGTGTGTGTGTGTGTGTGTGTGTGTGTGTGTGTGTGTGTGTGTGTGTGATTTGTAAGCGACTAGTTTTCAGGTAACTATTTTCAAACGAGCTTTAAGAGCTTTTCTTTGCACGCAGTTAGAAAGTTACTAGTATTCCTATCTAACACTAATAATTCAATTAAATATTAACCATATGTTTGAACACAGTTAAATAGTAGCAAGTATTCCTATCTAATACTAATAATTCAATATAATATCAATTATGTTTCGCACACAGTTAAAGTGGTTTGCAAACCTACACGAGTGAGTTCGAGTCTCATTGGGTGCCCCTTTCATATGGCCTTGTGCCACATCTAAGCAAAAAGCTTAGTAAATTTCCACGGTTAAAGTGGTTTCAAATATTGCTATTTAACATCGATAATTCTATTTAACATAAATCATTTGTTTGTCCACATTTAAATGGTTTGATATTTAACATTAGTTATTTTTATTTTGTTTTTATTCTATGGAATATAAACAATTAGCAAAGATTTATTGTTTTAAATGACAAGTAATAATAATCCTTACTTTGCCCAGTCGGCTGGGGCTGTAGAATACAACGATTGGAAAGACCCCACCCCCAATAAATGTCCTGGATATAACAATCTGATGGTGAGGTTCCAGTAATGCTGGAGCTTTCGGGAATGCGGTGTACCCCTTCATTGCCATTGCTCCCAGGTCCACTCTGGCTTGGAGTGGTAGCACCTGACAGGGCCCTATGTATGGGTTAAATAGAACTAACGGCATACTTATTCTAAACTGACTTGTTAGATTAAAATGAATAGCTTGAAATAGAAATGTTTTTCACCATTAAACCGTACTTAAATATAAACTACGGGCTCATGCTAAACTGAATTATTTGAAATAGAACTGTTTTTTGACATTGAAACTATATTTACTCTAAACTGAATTGTTAAACATAGAACTGTTTTTATATTTAACTGAGTGTAAACAAAATCTGTGCTTAAACTAAACTGAATTAGCCGAATTAGAACTGCTAGACTAAACTGAATAGCTCGAAATAGACATGTTTTTCACGATTAAACTGTACTTACATTTAAACTGCGTGCCTATGCTAAACTGAATTATTTGGAATTGAACTGTTTTTGACAATAAAACTGTACTAACGCTAAACTGGATTGTTATATATGACTGCTTCAATAGTTTGAAATAGAAATGTTTTTAGCAATTAAACTGTGTACTCATGCTAAACTGAATTGTTTTAAATGGAACAGATTATTTAAATAAAAAAAAAGGATTTGGCGTTCAATAACTTACAAAGGTTGATATGCCATAAAACCCCACAAACCAAACCAAATAATCCTTACTAAATGATTGAATAAATATAGTTGACTCATAGATGTGACCCTAACAGGTGCAACCATTCCGGGTCAGAGTGGACCTGGGAGTAATGGCAATGATGGCGTACTCCATATTCCTTAAAGTTATACATCAGCTTCACCATTAGAGGCTATTTTTATCATGCCCAGGACATTCGTTGGGGGCATTTTAATCCTTTAATTATGTGCGACACCAGATAGTATTAGGTAGGAATTCTTAATCTTATATTATAGTGTTTTTTTGTTTAATGGCATACCAAACTTCTTGGGTTATTAATGTCAAATCGATCCTTCTAGAAGAACAGTAGTTATACTATTTAACACATAGCTGGGAGGATTAGGGGGTTCATAAGGTGAGTTGTCCGAAAGTGAACGTAATAGCGCAACTAGAGTTCGAACTCGCTTACTATGATTCCGCAGTCCAGCACTTTAACCGTTACACCATATATAAAGTACACTCAACTGGGGCTGTAGAATACACGACTGTATATTTGTTGAGGATTAAGTAAAATAAAGTTGGCGACCTTAGTCGAGGGTGACCTAAAGGCTCCTTTTTCAATAGCAACTACACTTGGGTGTGGGGGAGGGTTCAACTCTATTCCCTGGATTGCTCCACTTTACCCTTGATCCGTACCTTATGATGCTGAGTATTAAGCAAGGCAGCTTCAAGTACCATTTTTTTGAGTCTTTGGTTTGAGACCTGGGATTGAACCCCGGTCTCCCGAACCATTGGCGAACACTTTACTCATTAGGCCAATGGCAAGACCCCACTAAAATGAGTGTTCTGGATATGACATAAAACAATCTGATCGTGTGGTTCCAGTCTTGGAGCTTTAGGAAATTAACTGCCATTACTCTTAGCGCTACTCTGACTCGGAGTCAAACTCTGAGCAAAAAGATCTGTTAGTGTTTGATAAAAATATCTTAATCCACTTAACTGTTCAGACAATAAATAGCAGTACTTGAAACCATTTAACTGTGTGCAAACAAATAATTAATATTAAATAGAATTATTAGTGTTAGATAGGAATACTTGAAACCATTTATCTGTGTACCAGCAAATAATTAATATTAGATATAATCATAAGTGTTTGATAAAATTATTTAAAACCATTTAATTCAGTGCAAACAAATGATAAATATTAAATAGAATTATTAATGTTAGATAGCAATGCTTGAAACCATTAAACTGTAAGCAAAAAAAAAAAAATGATTAATACTAAATCGAATTATTAGTGTTACATAAAAATACTTGAAACCATTTGCCTGAATGCAAACAAATGATTAATATAAGATAGAATTATTAGTTTTCGATAGGAATACTTGAAACCATTTAATTATGTACAAACAAATGATATATATTAAAACGAATATTAGTGCTAGATAGGAATACTTGAAACCATCCAATTGAGTACGAACAAATGATTAATATTTAATAGAATTATTAATGTTTGATAGGAATACTTGAAACCATTTATCAGTGTACAAACAAATGATTAATATTAAATAGAAATATTAGCGTTAGATAGGAGTACTTGAGACTATTTAACTGTGTACAAATAAATGATTAAATTAATAGAATTATTAATGTTTGACAGGAATACTTGAAACCATTTATCAGTGTACAAACAAATAATTAATATTAAATAGAACTATTAGTGTTAGATAGGAATACATGAAAAAATTTAAGTAATTGCAAAATATGAACTCTCGCTTACTTTGTAAGTAATGTTTCCTACAAACTTTTCACTTAATATTATATATATATTTGTATAAACAGTATTTAAAAACCCTTACAAGGGCTGATACACCATTAAACCATTTTAACCTAACCTAACCTCTTACAACGAAAATGACGAGACTATTTCTTGTACATAAGAGAAAATTAATGATTAATCCTCGTCTCAAATATTCAGACAGTATTTAAATATCTAGAAACGAAAAAAGTAATGTAGAAAGAAAAAAAAAGAAGGATCTGAACTTGTCTATCTTAGAAGCGGATATAATCTGTTGTTTGTGCTTGTTTACGATTGTGGTTTAAAAGATCGTTAGAAAAATTTAACACGTTAAAAGTGGTCAGAAATTCAATAATCAAATTTCTTTAAAATTTTCAGTACTTATTTTATTATTTAGTGAATTATTTTATTAAAAGGTCGCCATGGAATGAAATATAACGATAATATTTCTTCTTTCTATTGACTTTAAAAATATCCATGTTAATTAATTTTATGAAATTACTAATTAGTTAGCCAAGTAATTTACAACAATTTTCAAAAGAAATGACGCAAAAATCGACTATATAGCAACGCAGTCGTCGTTTAAAATTTAAAAAGTGCATCATAATGTAAGATATTGCTTTATTTCGTTTCAAATTAAGATATAAAATTATATTAACAAAAATTACTTTTTGATTTACTTTGTTTTATTGGTTTAATGGCACTTAAACCTTCGTAACTTATTACATACTAAAACTAAACTTGTAAAAGAAGAGCAGTGTTACTGTTGAACCAATTGGCTGGGTGAGGAATGATGAGTTTCTTACTTTTCCAGGGGGCATTTGTCTGGAAGTGAACGTAATAGAACGACTGCAGTCAGCCACCTTAACCATTAGTGTACGAGCCTCTGAATAAAGTAAGAAAAAACTTTGAAATATTTAAAAAAGATTACTAAAGAGACAAAAGACTGATATTTTCCAGTTTTCTACTTTCTTCTTCTTCTTCTTCTTCTTCTTCTTCTTCTAATTATTATTATTATTATTATTATTGTTATTATTCCTTGAGAATTTTTCACATCAGCGCTAGCTGATGGTTTTCTCCTGGAGTTTGAGTGACAACAAGTCTCCTCAAGTCTACGGGACTCTTCTCAGTATTCTAACCCATCTCAAAAAGGCTGTAGTATGGACAGTCTCCACCTATGCCATTATTACCAAGTCCTCCATTCCTTGTACCAATCTTTGGTGACTGTATGAAGAGCAGGAGGTGCCCGTTGTGTAATGGTTATCGTCGTAGGAAAGGACACGGCGACACGAGTTCAAATCCAGTACGAGGCTGATTGCATCTCACATAGTACTAATACCCTTGGGAAAGATATGAATCCACTTATTCTCCCTCCACTATGATAAAATAGTTGGGCAGACTAGGTTCTTCAGCCTTAGCGAGTCAACTAGTCTAGGAGAGGGAAAACTCTGAATTCAAACCAGTTAAACTCCGCTTAAAATTTGACCTTGCGTCATATCCTGCCCGAGCGGAGTGGTTGGTAAATATGGTATCAAGAGCAGCAATTACAAATGGTATAATCGCCACTTTCATGTTCCTCAGTTTTCTAAATTCCTTAGTAAGATCGATGTAATTATTCCGCTTTTCACATTCTTTCAATTTTATTCTGTGGTCCGCCGGATATTATTATTATTATTATTATTATTATTGTTATTATTATTCCTTGCGAGTTTTTCACACCATCGTAAGCTGATGGTCTTTCATCGAATCCTGAGTGACAGCAAGTTTCCACAAGTCTTCAGGACACTTCTTTGTATTCTAGCCGATCTTAATAATCCTGTAGTTTGGATGGTCTTGGTTCATCCTCTGACTTCAAACTCTCTCAGCCCCGTGATCATGCCCTTGGAGATCGTTCCGGGTGATCCAGCTATCATTGGTATCACCGCAACCTTCATATTCTATAGCTTTTTCAATTTTCTACCAAGGTCCAAGTACTTGTCTCTCTTTTCGTTTTCTTTGATTTTTACTCTGTAGTCCGCCAGGATTGCTACGACCACTAGTCGGCATGTTCTCTTCATTTTTTTTTATAACTATTACTAGGTATGGTCCTCTAGCCGGGTTTAAGTGATAAGTTGTTTTTTTTTATCTCAAAATCGCAGTGAATAAAATGCTTCTTATTCTCTAGGACGGATTTTTAGTTTTGCATATACCATTTGTATGGTTAAATTTCAAATTTCAATTTCTTGCACAATTCCAAATGGATCACCTCCCCCACTTAGTCGTGTCTAGTCTTGAATTCTTTTTGTGCTTATTTGCCTCAATCACTTATTATGGGATTTATCGTTTTGTCTCTATTACCACCTAACCAACACTTGCTGTTTTGTTGTGCATTATCTAGTTTTGCTTTAACATAATCCTTATGGAGTTGTTTTGTATTGCCAGAAGAGATTCAGTCTCTTTCTTATGATTTCCATTTTTTTATCCAAGTCCAAATATGATATTTGTCACTGTCTCCCACCAGACAGGACTCGACCACTGGTCACTGACCTGAAGGCCGATTATAGTGGGGATTTGGAAGAGGGGAAAGTCGAGCACGAGCCGAGGATCGAACCCAGCTCGTCTGTGAAGCTCATCGACCCACAAAGTGCAATGTGGGCCTGATGATCTTAGCTGATCTTGGACACAAATCAGGGTCCAGGCACATATGCCTGCTTAGCAAGGTCCAGTGCTATACAAGGGGGACAAAGGTGTCAATGTTGCAGCTCGCCCACCCGAAGGTGGCCCGGTCGAAATTGAAGGCCTTTCGGTCTCGAATCTGATATTGATTTCGATACCCCAGACGGCCCAGTCAAGGCCAGGTAGGTATCTCAGTGCGAGATTTCATTTGTTTATCGCTAAAAGTATTTATACAATTATGTTTCTTCCCATTTCTATTCCCTTGTTATTGTTGTTTTGTTGATCTTGATGGTATTTGTACTGTTTCTGGTCGCTGTGAGTAGTCTTCCTTTCCTTTTTTTTATTTAGTCTTCGAGTCCTCGTGTAGATACATCCACGTTATCTTGAATGCTGATGAGTCCTCCTTCTCCTTCTTTTCTTGACACATACAGTCTGTCTACGTCATCTTAGGTAAGTAAGGCCTTCAACATCATCATTAACTGTCTTGTCCTCTTGATCATTAGTCGAAGTTTTTTCCCTCAACCATTTCAAGAAAGGGCCCGAGTATCTTACACGGTGAATAGCTCAGGTGTTTAATTCTTTGAAGAGATTTCTGCTGCAGGGCTTGGTTTCGAGTAGTTTCCTCGTTTAACTGCTATACACGTTGTTTTTTTCATCTCCGCTTGTTTGATATTATTCGATTACATTATTCCTACCTACTTCTAAGTTTCTTTTTCTCCAAGTGCTCTGATTCTTTTTCGATCTGGCAGTTCTATTCCTTCAATTATTCGTCTTTTTCTGCTTTTCATTATTAACATGAGAGATTTTTTGCCAAATTCCATCCATATATCTTGACTGTATATTATGATAGTTTTATAAGAGCCTGCAATTATTTTTCGCTTTGTACAATGGGCTTGATGTTGTCCATATATTATTGGGACTTGATATTTTCTTGCGAGTTAGTAATTACTATTATTGGTCTCTTGGGTGGAGTGTTCGTCAAAGGTCTAGGAGACCGGAAGTCAATCCTACGTCAAATCATTAAAAAGACTCAAAAATAGTACTTGCTTAACAAGGTACGGATCTTGGGTAAAGTGGTTCAATCTAGGGAAAGGAATAGTGTCCTCCCTTACATCTTTGTGTAGTAGCTATTGAAAAGGGAGCCTTCGGGTCGCCCTCGGTCACTAATTTTACTTTAACTTTATTATTATTATTATTATTATTATTATTATTATTATTATTATTACCTATGTTGGTTAACCTCAAGCACAAAAGGTGCAATAGGAAGACCCACAACACTATATTATCAGACCCAGATCAGACTTTTAGCAGCACCCCAAGCAACCTATCAACTTGTCTCGCATCAGCCAATTCGGCTATGAACATCTCTCCTGTCAACGTCGACTATTACTTTTTAAAGCCTAATTAGCTTCCTTATGTTGTATTAGAATGATACCTCAGTGCTTACAAAAAATGAAAAAAAAAATGAAACCATTTTCGATAATCTTCGATAATCTTGATTAGTATAAGGATTATCGACGTAGGCAATGGAATTAACGATTCGAGATTAAATCTTGGACGATGTTGTTTGCATTTCACTTCGTTCTATAATCCTTAAGAAAGGCATGAATCCATCTATTCTTCTTGCACAAAGTTTGAGTCAATAGTAGGGTCGATTAGGTTCTTTGGTCTCGGTTAGTTTAGATGAAAAGGAGAACTCTAAATTCAAATCAGCTTTACTCAAGTCAAAAAAAAAAAAAGACCAAAATTCAAATCCTGTCCGTGGTGGGGTTGGGTAAATACATCTTTGATCATTTAAAAACATGTAATTTTTTGAATACTCAACTTTGCACATGTGGCGTCTTCCATAGTTGTATAACTTAACAACCTGTGTTTTTTTTGTTTTTTTTTTCCTTAATGGGGAATATTCTGCAGGGTAAAATTTTAGTAAGTCGAGGGCATTAAAAGAAATAGGAGGGATCATTCTTGCACCATATCAAGATAGAAATTTCACAGGTGCTTAGACCAATGAAAATAAGCTAGAATAAGTGTAATAAAATATCATTTTGAAGATTAATTTTACATTAACTGTTCATTTCCCTATTGATAAATAAAGCAGTTATTTAACATATCGTATACACACACACACACACACACACACACACACACACACACACACATATATATATATATATATATATATATATATATATATATATATATATATATATATATATATATATATATATATATATATATATATATATATATATATATATATATATATATATATATATATATATATATATGATAATGTAATAAACATGACTAGAAATTTCGGCAAAAACTCACATGGGACATACGCGACATTGTACAGCTGTTTCGACCTTATTTTGTCGCACCCTCAGTATATACCATGATCTCTCCACCACTGGTGACCGTGTCCTCTTGAGGGCTGACATAACTTGGACCAAACAGGACACATATGGTTAGGAGGCTGCGAAGTAACCATGACTGGTTGATTTGGCATCGCTTTTGGCATGGATCAGTGGCCCATGCTGTAGTTGTTGGTTCGATCTCCAGTGGTGGAGATCACGGTATACACAGCTGATGAGACCAAATAAGGTCGAAACAGTTGTACAGTGTTCCACATGAGAGTGTTTGCCGAATTTTCTAGCCATTCTTATTACATTATCATATATACGTAATCCCTCTACTTGATTGATACGTATATATATATATATATATACGTACGATGTGCATACAATAAGTTTCCAGACTTTTTCATATGGGCACTTTTATTGATAGTACACACATGAAATTCTAGTCACCTTCGAAGTAATCTCCTCCGGCTGCAATGCACTTGTTGCACCATTCCAACAACTTCTGGAGGCCCCATGGAAGTCCTCTCGTGTCAGCGTGTCAGCCTCTTTCATCTCCTCAATTGTCTCAAAGCGACAGCCTCTGAGCTTAGGGAATAATCAAAAGTTACAGAGAGCTAGGTCTCGACTATAGGGAGGGTGAGGAACTGTCTTGATGCCCATCTTGGTCAAATAGTCTGTGACAAGGATGGAGTTGTGGACTGGTGTATTGTCCTGGTGGAAATGCAACTGCTCCGATTTGAAAAGTGCTGGCCTCTTCCGATGGAATCTCTTCCTGAACTCCCTTAAAACCTCAACATAGTAACCCTAAGCCTAAACCTTTGGCCAATCAACTTTGGTCTATTGACTTCCTTACTCCTCCCACACCTCTCTTCATCCCTCAGACTCCCTGCCTTCCTTGAATCTCTTATGCAACTCAAAAACTGATGCTCGATTCGTGCAAAATGGTCGAAAAGCATTCTGAAGCATTCCATACGTTTCTTTGGCATTTTCCAAGTTTAAAACAGAATTTTATTGCATATCCGTCTTCTAAAGAGTCCTCACGTGCAGATTGCATTTTTGAAATTCACCAGCTGTGACAATCAGGCTTTAGTAGGGTATATTCCAGTTGCTGCTGTAGTTGTTCATGTAAATTTGAAATCACAAAAATTGGTCAGTCATCTCATAAGATGTATAGCAATAACATAATTGCATTTTCAAGAGTCTACGACAATTTCAAATACCCATACGAAAAAAGTTTGGAAACTTATCCTATGCACCTCGTAGATAGCTAGATTTGAGCAATACGTTGTCGTCTAATATTTAGCAAAGATTCATTAAGTGGTATAATGGTTAGCAAGCTGGATTAACAGACATTTGTCGGCCCTATACCTCTGAACTTGTGTCACATCTAAGCTTAGTTAAGTAAACAACCAAAATCGAAAAGACAGGGCAATCATGAGGTGTAATGATTAGCAAGCTAGATTAACAGACCATTGTAAATGAGTGGGTGCCCTATAGGTCTGCCATTGTGCTACATCTAATTAAGAATAGTAAACTACTAAATTATTGAGCAAGCTGTTCCCGCTGATCAATTACTATTGAGTAATGAGTTAGTTTTTCATTCACTGCCGTATACTAGTGATCTAAGTAAGATCTTACTCTTCAATAAGTTGGCGACCATAGTCGAGGGTGACCTGAAGGTTACCTTTTCAATAGCTACTACACTGACGTGTAGGAGATGGTGCTACTCCATTTCCAGGATCGCTACACCTTATCTTTCATCTTCACCTGATATAGTGATGAGTAGTAAGCAAGGCGGTATCAAGGACCATTTTTCAGTCTTTCGTATGACTCGACCTGGGATTGATCCCTTGTCTATCGGATCACTGGTGAGCACTCTGCTCATTCGGCCAATATGATATTATACGTGCTTTTCATGGTGAAGAGCTTATTTGATTTGGCTGATAATGATATTGTAGTTTATTTCTTGTCATTTATTTTTGAGAAATTAATACATTTTATAATCATTTTTTTTTAATTCTAAGATCTCATTGTATTGATCTACTTATTCCTCATGATTATTTATAAATGGAAAAAAAGATGTGAAGGAAAAAAGAACATAATTTCCCTTGGGATAAAATGGATTTCCATTCTTAAGATGAAGCAAGTCTTGAAATTGTACAAGTGATCACAAATGTATAACAGTAGAAAAAAAAAACTTAATGATATATTAATACAACAGAAAAATTAAAAAAAAAAAAAAAAAGAAATCGAGTCCAGTCTCAATAATCTTGATCAGCGTAACGGTTATCGTCGTAGGAAATGAAATTAACGACCCGTGCTTGCTTACTTAGGAAAGTCATGAATGTACTTCTTTTACTCTCCGCTTTAAGTTGATAGTGGGACAGATTGCATATATATATATATATATATATATATATATATATAACTTCATCACCATTATCATCAAATCGTACTGACTCTCTTCCACCTTCCATCCCTATCACCCATTGCTCGTTGCGATACATCTTTTTCTTGTATACTTTTTTAAACACATTTATAATCTAAGTATTTCCTAGCATATACACACATACACACTCACACACACATATATATATAGTGTGCGTGAAAAAAATGCTCCAGTCAAAAATTATACCAACACACAGGAAAAATCAAGCCCAAACTAAACACACACACACAGACACACATGCACACACATACAACTACCCAAAGGAAAACAACAAAAAACTTTACAACATATCAAATATCAATGATCAATCGGGGGTAAAAACAGACAAAATAGACATATTCTAAGAAAATGATAGGGAGGAGTGATCTCTATATAAATCCACACAAAACCTAAAAAACATTTTACTTACGAACACGAGTGAGGTCGAGTCACATTGACTGTCCCATTCACATCGCCTTGTGTCACGTATGTTCTCTGACAAAAGCAACAAGCTGGAAACATACACGTATGTAAGAACAAAATAAATAATTTTAAAAAAATACAAATCTCTTCCTGGACCTATTCATTTTAAAACATTTTTTCTCTCTTTGGATGTTCAACGAATTTTTTTTTTATAAATACGTATAATCTTCCACAGACTGACTGTTCCGTGGTATCACAACACTTCAGTGGGGCTAGACACGTGAGATTCTCGAAGCTGAGATCAGAACCCGGCTGACTCATACGCCAATCTAAGATTCTACCGCACAGCTACGGGGAAACTAGCGTAAGTGAAGAAATTTTAAACGCTTATGTATATATGATCACTTAAAGGCTACTGAGAGCTCAATTCATTCAAACAGCCTTGCCTTACGCGAATGGCAACAGTTACTTCCTTCGCTAGCGAGCTCGACCCCACGGGGGTTGAGGAACATATATTGTCAACCAAGGCAGACTATTTCGTTGTATCACCTTTTCAGTGTGGCTAGACATCCGAGATTCTCGAAGCTTGGATCGAAACCCGGCTGACTTATACACCAAGCGAAAATTCTGCGGCACAGCTTCAAGAAAACTTTGTTCGTTGTTTATTGGTTATCATTTTAAAAAATGGACATGGTTTCTCGAGTTCACATCCTGGACGAAACTGTTGCCATGATAAATTGCAGTGATACCCTGGGGAAAAGTATGTATCGTATTATTCTACCACCAGCAATAGGTAAATAGTAAAGCAACCTGAAATATTTAATGTTGGCATGACAACCGGTCAAAAAGAAAAACTCAATTCAAACCACGAATAGTTAGCTAAAAAAAATTACCTACAAAAAAACTACAAGAGGCGGAATGGTTTTGTTTTGTTTCTTTGTTTGATGGTACAGATAAAGGGGTTCAATACCTTTACCAAGAGTATTGGCTTAGTGGTAGAGTGTTCGCCAATGGCCCGGGAGTCCGGGGTTCACTCTCAGGTCGAGTCATACCAAAGACTTTAAAAGTGGTACTTGATACCTCCTTGTTTAAAACTCAGCATTATAAGGTAAGGATCAAGGGTAAAGGGGAGCAGTCCAGGAAAAGGAGTAGCGCCCTCCCCTACACTTCGGTGTAGTAGCTATTGAAAAGGGAGCTTTCGGGTTATTCACGACTACGGTCGCCAAATATATATTAGTCTAAAAGTGAAGATAATAACGCTACTGGAGTTAGAACTTGCTTACTTCGAGGCCACATTCTACCACTAGCCATTAGGTCAGGGGTAATTCCTGGTAGCGAAACGGTTTGGTAAATACATGCACTTCCATACATAAATAAATGAATACACAAAGAACGTTTTAAAATCTAAAAGAAAAATATTAGAATTTTATTCTTGCCAGTCGTGACGGATATTATTAGGTATTATTTATTATCAAAAGTTAATTCATTTGAAAGGATTATAAGTGAACGAGACATCATAAATGTATAATGGAGCAGACTCCGTAGCGTAGTAGGAGAGTGAAATCGCTGTAAACAAGTGCTATTTCGCTCATCCACGTTCTAATAATCTTAAAAAAAAGGATTAACCCTCCATCAGACATGGGTTAAATAGCATCACTATTCTTCTTCTACAAGGTTTGGCTTAATAATCTACGAAGGTTGACATGCCACATAAAACAAACCAAATCTAACCAACTATCATAAGAGACGGGAAGAGGAAAATGAGCTTAGGCTCTATGATCAGATATTAATAGCCCCTGCTTGCAGCCTTTACACTTAAACGATCTAGCCCCTGTTCGCGCCTCTTACACGTAAACGATCTAGCCCCCGTTTGTACCTCACACACGTAAACGACCTAGCACTCGTTTGCAGCCGTTAGATATAAACAATCTACCCCTCGTTTGCAGCTGTTACACATAATCGATATAACCTTCGTTTGCAGCCGTTATGCATAAACGATCTAGCCCTTGTTTGCAGCCGTTACACATAAACGATCTAGCCCCCGTTTTCACCTCTTACACGTAAACGATCTAGCCCTCGTTTGCAGCCGTTACACATAAACGATCTAGCCCCCGTTTTCACCTCTTACACGTATACGATCTAGCCCTCGTTTGCAGCCGTTACACATAAATGATCTAGCCCCCGTTTTCACCTCTTACACGTATACGATCTAGCCCTCGTTTGCAGCCGTTACACATAAATGATCTAGCCCCCGTTTTCACCTCTTACACGTAAACGATCTAGCCCTCGTTTGCAGCCGTTACACATAAACGATCTAGCCCCCGTTTTCACCTCTTACACGTAAACGATCTAGCCCTCGTTTGCAGCCGTTACACATAAACGATCTAGCCCCCGTTTTCACCTCTTACACATAAACGATCTAGCCCTCGTTTGCAGCCGTTACACATAAACGATCTAGCCACCGTTTTCACCTCTTACACGTAAACGATCTAGCCCTCGTTTGCAGCCGTTACACATAAACGATCTCGCCCCCGTTTTCACCTCTTACACGTAAACGATCTATCCCTCGTTTGCAGCCGTTACACATAAACGATCTAGCCCCCGTTTTCACCTCTTACACGTATACGATCTAGCCCTCGTTTGCAGCCGTTACACATAAACGATCTAGCCCCCGTTTTCACCTCTTACACGTATACGATCTAGCCCTCGTTTGCAGCCGTTAGATATAAACGATCTACCCCTCGTTTGCAGCTATTACACATAATCGATATAACCTTCGTTTGCAGCCGTTATGCATAAACGATCTAGCCCTTGTTTGCAGCCGTTACACATAAACGATCTAGCCCCCGTTTTCACCTCTTACACGTATACGATCTAGCCCTCGTTTGCAGCCGTTAGATATAAACGATCTACCCCTCGTTTGCAGCTATTACACATAATCGATATAACCTTCGTTTGCAGCCGTTATGCATAAACGATCTAGCCCTTGTTTGCAGCCGTTACACATAAATGATCTCGCCCCCGTTTTCACCTCTCACACGTAAACGATCTAGCACTCGTTTGCAGCCGTTACACATAAACGATCTCGCCCCCGTTTTCACCTCTTACACGTAAACGATCTAGCCCTCGTTTGCAGCCGTTACACATAAACGATCTGGCCCCCGTTTTCACCTCTTACACGTATACGATCTAGCCCTCGTTTGCAGCCGTTACACATAAACGATCTAGCCCCCGTTTTCACCTCTTACACGTAAACGATCTAGCCCTCGTTTGCAGCCGTTACACATAAACGATCTCGCCCCCGTTTTCACCTCTTACACGTAAACGATCTAGCCCTCGTTTGCAGCCGTTACACATAAACGATCTAGCCCCCGTTTTCACCTCTTACACGTAAACGATCTAGCCCTCGTTTGCAGCCGTTACACATAAACGATCTAGCCCCCGTTTTCACCTCTTACACGTAAACGATCTAGCCCTCGTTTGCAGCCGTTACACATAAACGATCTCGCCCCCGTTTTCACCTCTTACACGTAAACGATCTAGCCCTCGTTTGCAGCCGTTACACATAAATGATCTAGCCCCCGTTTTCACCTCTTACACGTAAACGATCTAGCCCTCGTTTGCAGCCGTTACACATAAACGATCTAGCCCCCGTTTTCACCTCTTACACGTAAACGATCTAGCCCTCGTTTGCAGCCGTTACACATAAACGATCTAGCCCCCGTTTTCACCTCTTACACGTATACGATCTAGCCCTCGTTTGCAGCCGTTACACATAAACGATCTAGCCCCCGTTTTCACCTCTTACACGTAAACGATCTAGCCCTCGTTTGCAGCCGTTACACATAAACGATCTAGCCTCCGTTTTCACCTCATAGACGTAAACGATCTAGCCCTCGTTTGCAGCCGTTACACATAGACGATCTAGCCCCCGTTTTCACCTCTTACATGTAAACGATCTAGCCCTCGTTTGCAGCTGTTACACATAAACGATCTAGCCCCCGTTTGCACGTCTTACACAGTTGGATGAATGGCAATGAAGTGTTATTTCATACTTACTAGAGCTCTACCAGAGTCTTACTATTAGATGCAGGCTAGTGACTTACCTAGAACACTCTTTGTTTTGCAGAGGTGATCTTAACCCTCTTTTGGGGATACAGTCAGCGTACACTGAACACTACAGTCATAGTTAACAAGACCACAAGGGTTATATGATTAATCTATCTAATTATGATTTGTTCTTTTGATTTAACTTGGGTTTATTTTATTTCGTGTGAAACAAATTTGTTCCGAAAGAAGAGATGATTAAGTTGAGGAGGCTTTTTTGTCATTTTAAAGATAAATTTGATAAGAAACGTTTTGAATATTGTTAACGTTATACGTTTAATGAGATGTCAGCAGAAAACGAATTAGAAATACATTGAGGGTTAATAGATTTTATCTATTTGCTTCGATGCAAACATTGAAAGACCTAATTGAGCACAACCATTTGTCATAAAATATACAGCTATCCAAAAATCGTTCAACGAAAACATCCATATCGATGAATATATGCAAAGAAGGAAATTTCTATAAATGTATTACAATTCCTTTCTTTCTTTCTTTCTTTCTTTCTTTCTATATATATATATATATATATATATATATATCCATTTACTTCATTACGTATATTTGTAGGTACGGTTCTCTCTCTCTCTCTCTCTCTCTCTCTCTTTCCCATACACATACACACTAACGTACTAATGCACGTACCCGCGCTTGTGGCTGGGATGTAACTATTGTTATATGAAATGGGTATGGCGATCCTGGTTCAAATCCTAGACGAGGTTGTTTGCATTACTTCACGCCTACTCTCTAGAGAAAGCCAAGGATCGATCTTTTCTCTCTTCCTACAAAAAGGAAATTGTAGAGAAGAGTATGCTCTTGGTTGGGTGACCAGTGTAGGAGAAAAACTATGCATTCAAACCAGCTTCATTTTACTTAAAACTGATTTTGTGTTGTATTCTCCACGTGACGGTTGGAGTTGGATATATATATATATCCAGTTAGCGTCCAGATACTATGGGTTTGAAATATTCGTATAAAGAATATATGAGAAATTTCATATAATTCTACAGGAGTGCTCGTTACAAGTAAAAGTTCCTTAGTTCTCAAAATGAATATTAAATAACTTTAACTTTTGCTTCAGCGTAAATACACAAATACGAACTATCAGTGGTATAATAATTACATCTTACGTTTATCTACTCTGAAATTTTGATGTCTTTTCTGGTTTACCGGTACGTTTTCTTTTCCAAACCACAGCATTACTTTCTTATTGGCACCAAATTTTAGACACAGCAAACTTGTAACAACCAACGTCTTTCGTTCCACTCATTTGTGGATTACTTTCCTGGATTAGTTTTACCTTTCTGTGCCTTGTTTCGACTCATTGCTTTTATGGTGGTGCCATCTTTTCGTTACAGTTAAGTATGCCTAAGTGTTTTTTTAGTCTACTAGAACTGTCATTAAACAGTAGATAGATTTGCACATTCGGGTTCCTGCTGGTATTTCCTTTTAGAATGCGATTACAAGGTAATTCTAAAATCGTTTCACCTCAGTTTTGGTTACCTTACTTGACGCCCTTTTTTTTTTTTTGCTAAAAATATCTTTTAAAATTCCCCAGCGTCTTATATGCTGGTTGTAAGTTTCAAATTCCCGATTGTCGGCTGAAATTAGTGACCTGGCAACACCTATTAATGCACGTACCCGCTTTGAGTAATTTTCATAAACCTATTGTCATTATCTATTGTAATTTTCATAAACCTATTGTCATTATCTAAAACGATATTATGCAGATAAAAAGAGTTCTCCTTAATAATATACATTATATTTATTTCATCACGTTGAGTATTCGTACTTTGTTTTTTTTCCTTGATTTGGGTGCGTCTTATACACCTGTGCGTCTTATATGCCATCAAATAGGGTAATTGCATTTTTTCATGTTTATAGTTTGAAAAAAATGATATTAACATTTATTCATTTAAATGACAGTGTTTAAGACATACTTTATAAAACTAGAATGTTTAGCTACTGAATAAAAACGTTTTGCATCTAATTTATTATTAGTTGATTTACTGCTAAACAAAAAAAACTGGATGAACATCCTCTAATTGTTTTAATTTCTTCAATTTGCCACTGATTATAGATGGAACATTATTCTCAGAAATTTCATAATCAACATTTACCTAATAACTAGGATTCAAGATTCAGAAACCTGTTCATCTTTGCATATATATATATATATATATATATACAAATTTTCACTTGGCTTTTGTATTTTGCATTTTTAAACGTCTGTCGTTGATTAAACATTACTAATATCATCTTTCATAGTCCTGAGGATGGTTCACTAGAACCGAAACGCTATAGTGTCGACTTTGCTTCTCAATAAATCTCTCCGACTTGGATTACCTTATCAATTTTTCTTCACACACACACACACACACACACACACATATATATATATATATATATATATGCAAAGATGAACGGATATGGCTTTATCTTTAATCCTAGTTATTAGGTAAATGTTGATTCTGAGATTTCTGAGAATAATGTTCCACTTGTATTATAATTTTTTCAAGTCTGATTGTGAATGTGAAAAAGTTATTTTCATCCATTTTCTTATTTGGTATGAAGCAGTCCTAATAGTATTTTTGAGCATTGATTTATATCCATATTTTTCAACAGGATGGAAATAAATTTATTATATTAATGTAACCGATAGTTTGTCTTCTTTAAGAAAAAGCGTATATATATATATATATATATATATATATATATATATATATATATATATATATATATATTATAATAGTGTTGGTTGTCACTAAATCACTTTGTGGGTTTGGGTCGAACCAAGTGCAACATAATATAGAGAGTGCTCAATATTTAGGATAGAGCTATAATAATAATAATAATAATAATAATGAATAACTATATTATATATATATATATATATATATATATATTTAATTCATGCAATTTAGACTGCAACCCCTTGGTTTCATGGAGTTTTTTGCAAAACAACAATCATCAGGCAGTTATGAAAATGAAATGAATGGAAAATCGAAAAAATACAGTCAATAAACCGTTGGGATATTGTAAGATTTTTTACGTGTGGTTGTAAGTATGTGAGTGTGTGTGGGTGTGTGCGTATACTTGCTTGAGTTATAGTTGCGTATTAATGTGTGCATGGGTTTGAGTGAAGTTACAAACGCAGCGCATGCGCCCGTGTGTGTATGTACTTTGAGTATTTGCATATCTTATTGTATTTGCTGCTGTTTTGATTTTTAACAAACTGTTGTTATTCTAAATTTAACACATGCACACACATAAGCACACACATGGCCAAACATACGCGCGCACACACATACACACACGCACACACGTGCGCACGCTCACATACGTATATACGTGTGAAAGCGCGTGTGTGTGTGTTTATGCGTACGAACTTTCTCTAATGCTGATCATTTTGTTTTAAATTCAACACACACACACACACACACACACACCCACACACACACATATGTGCGCGCGCGCGCGCGTGTGTGTGTGTGTGTGTGTGTGTGTGCATTTCTGTGTGTGTGTGTGTGTGTGTGTGTGTGTGTGTGTGTGTGTGTGTGTGTGTGTGTGTGTGTGTTGAATAAAACAAAATGATTGGAATATTGGTACATTATATCGTTAACCTATATTAAATTCTCACAAAAAAAACCTTGTTTATGAACACGTGATTATTATTATTATTATTATTATTATTATTATTATTATTATTATTATTATTATTCTCGTTTGTTCCTGTCGAGCAATTATCTTCTTCTTCTTCTTCTTCTTCTTCTTCTTCTTCTTCTTCTTCTTCTTCTTGTTTGTTCCTGTCGAGCAATTATCGTATTTACTTCTTATTACATCTTCAAAACCATATACTTTTTCTTTATATTCATCATTCTAATCATCCTGCTTCTAAATTCTTTTTCTTCACTGAATGATTGTCTTTCACCGCTTTTAATAAACAATATCTTCTTCTTCTTCTTCTTCTTCTTCTTCTTCTTCTTCTTCTTCTTCTTCTTCTTCTTCTGTTTGCTCTCTATCTATCCATTGAGTTATCTATGTATCTTTATTTAAGTGAGTTGTAATTAATAATATTTTTCACTTCTTTAACATCAAACTGTAAGTTACACCTTTTCTTGAAAGATATTTACTTGGATTTGTTGGGTTTTATGGCATATCAACCTTTGTAGGTTTTTTTTTAACACCAAATCCATTTTTATATAAATAATCAGTTCTATTTAAAACAATTCAGTTTAGCATGAGTACATAGTTTAATTGTCAAAAACATTTCCATTTCACACTATTCAAGCAGTTATATATAACAATTCAGTTTAGTGTAAGTACAGTTTCAATGTCAACAACAGTTCAATTTCAAACAATTCAGTTTAGCATAAGCACGCAGTTTAAATGTAAGTACAGTTTAATTGTAAAAAAAATATTTCTATTTCGAGCTATTCAGTTTAGTCAATCCATTCAGTTTAGTATAAGTACTGATTTTGTTCACACACAGTTACATGTCCGAACAGTTCCATGTTAGACAATTCAGTTTAGTGTAAATACAGTTTCAATGTCAAAAAACAGTTCTATTTGAAATAATTCAGTTTAACATAAGTACACAGTTTAAATGTAAGTACGGTTTTAATTGCCAAAAACATTTCTATTTCGAGCTATTCAGTTTAATCAAACAGTTCAGTTTAGCATAAGTATGCCGTTAGTTCTATTTGACCAATAGATAGGGCCCTACCGAGTGCTACCATGCCAGGCCAGAGTGGACCTGGGAGCAATGGCAAAAAAGGAGTACTCCGCATTCCCGAATGCTCCAGCATTGCTGGAACCTCACCATCAGATTGTTTAGTGTCATATCCAGGACACTCGTTGTGGGAGGTGGGGTCTTACCACTCTGCAGAGGTGCAGTCAGTGTATTCTACAGCCCCAGCCGACTGGGCAAGAAATTTACTTCGGTGATACAAAATCTCTTCGCAGATTTTACATAGTGTTTTGTTTGAAAAAAAAATATAGTTAAAGTTGACCCGTAAAATCTGTTGTCCTTATTCCGTCAAAATACTGTTTTGTTAAAAAAAAAAAAAAAAAAAAAATGTTCAAATTCGTGTATCGGTCGATCTCGAGTATATATCAATTTCTGATTCACGAGGAAGAAATTAATTCATGGAATTAATTTTAGAAGGCAAATTTTCATTTTTGGTTTCTTTGTTTAATGGCATATCAACTTTGTGGGTTATTTAATGCCAAATCCATTATAGTGAAAGGACAGTAGGGATATTATTAAATATATTGCTAGGGCGAGAAGTGAGTTCATAACTTCCCAAGCGCTCTTTACTCTGTGGGTAAATAACTATTGCTAGCAAGACTGGAAATCGAACTTGCTTACAGCGATATCACAGTCTTTAGAGGACAACACTTTCTCTTTTAAAATTAGAATTATTTAATTTTTAAGTTTAGATTATTTTTTCCACTCACACAATTTTTTGACTCCACCACAGCAAATGTCCTGACGAGAAAAACTCACCTAAAAAAAACCTGTTTCTAGTTGTTTTTTTTATTAAATTTCCTTAATTTAATAGTTACTCTATTGAACTGTAAAAGAAAAAGCAAATATTTAGAAATGTTTTAGTTAAAGACCTCTTCTATTTCCCTCACAAGCTCAAATAATATTCTCCGCATTGAGGGCCGTTCGCCTATTAGCACAGGTCAAAGTTCAGGTGAACGAGCCACTGGATCTTATAAGGTGGCCCATGAAAGGTTTCACAAATTCACAAGCCACTGCTACCGATAATTAATAATGACTTCCATGGTATGGATGCTTTAAAGAACATAATTACTTCTTTCTCTCGGATCCTCGTTGTCGATTTTCTCCATGCACTCTTATAGCAGACCAGTTTTCCACTGGATCATCTCAAGTAAGAGCAGAAATCCTTCTATATCCCTAATTTTTCTCTGTAATTGTAGTTTTCAAAACCCTGTTAAGTTTCCGTATTCCTTCCAGTAATCTCAGTTTTGTTTGGTTTAGTTTGGTTTAATTGGTTGTTTAGGGTTTTATGGCATTTCAAACATTGTAGGTTATTTAATGCCAAATTTTTATGCATGTTATATATGATTTGTAAATGCATGCTTTGTAGAAAAGATTTTTAAACGAGCCAGATGTAATTTGTTAGCACACAGCTAAATGGTCGAAATATTTCAACACGGACAATTCTTTATCGTATTAATCTATTGTTTGCACAAACTCAAATGATTTCAAATATTGTTATCTAATATAAATACTTTTATTTGCACAAAGTGAAATGGTTTCAAGCTTCATGATGTAATGCTAATAATTGGATTGCGACACGCAGTTAAAGATTTTTAAGTATTGCTATTAAATGAAGACAATAGTCCAAAAACCCTTAATGATAAAAATCACCAAGCTTCGTCTCGGAAATTTAGACAACTAAAAATAAGATAATTTTGCCACCATAAGAACTATTTATATAAAAGCTAAGTTAGTTAAGACCCAAGAGAATAGGAAGTGTACACTATGAGGGATGAGAGATGAAATAGTTGTTTACTTAATAAGCAAACTGGCATAGAAGGAGTACAAAGGCAGGTACAACTTGTTGGATAAGGTTACTCACTGGGAATTGTGCAAGTGACTAAGCTTTGAAATTTTGAGATACAAATGGATCACCTAGTGTGGAAAACTCACAAAGTTATAATAATAATAATAATGCTATCAACATTACACATTCGTATATATAGTATTACTATGTATCACAAACAATTCTTCCGTTATTTGTTTACACACAGTTAATTGTTAAACTATTATATTTCTAACAATTCGACTTAACATAAGTCATTTTGTTGGTCGATTGTTTGGTAGGTTGGTTGGATTTTATGGCATATCAACCTTTGTAGGTTATTTAACACCAAATCCATTTTTTTTACAAATAATCAGTTCTCTATCAAACAATTCAGTTTAGAATGAGTACACAGTTTAATTGTCAAAAACATTTCTATTTCAAGCTATTCAGTTAATTCAAACAATTCTAATTCAGCTAATTCAGTTTAGTATAAGTAGAGATTTTGTTTACACACAGTTAAAATGTCAAAACAGTTCTATATTAAACAATTCAGTAGAGTTACAAAGTCAAAACAGTTCGATTTCAAACAATTCAGTTTAGCGTGAGCATGCAGATTAAATATAAGTACAGTTTAATTGTCAAAAACATTTCTATTCCAAGCAACTCAGTTTAGTCAAACATTTCTAATTCAGACAATTCTGTTTAGCATAAGTATGCAGTTAATTTATTTAACCCATACATAGTGCCCTATCAGGTGCCACCATTCCGGGCCAGAGTGGACCTGGGAGCAATGGCAGTGAAGGAATGCTCTGCATTCCCAAGAGCTGCAGCATTACTGGAACCTTACCATCAGATTGTTTAGTGTCATATCCAGAACTCTCATTGGTATGGTTATTACCCCTCTGCAGAGGTGCAGTCGGTGTATTCTACAGCCCCAGCCGACAGGGCAAATAAGTCATTTATTTGCACAGTTTAAATGTTAAACAGTTTTATTTGACCCATAAATAGGATCCCTCAGGTGCTACTACTCTGGGTCAGAGTGAACCTGGAAGCAATGGCAATGAGTGGGTAATCTATGTTCCCTAAAACTTCAGGGCTGGAGCATCACTTTCAAATGTTTTAATGTCATATCCAAGATAATCGTTAGTGAAGTTTACCTCTCTGCAGAGATGCAGTCAGTGTATGCTATAGCCCCAACCAAATTGACTGAGTGTTCTTGCGTATATGGTTTTTCATACGTCCAATATATATATATATATATATATATATATATATATATATATAGTGGGGGGAAATAAACATTCGTGCATATAAAAAATTTTATTTTTCATCTTTCAAACATAGTCTGAACAAAATTTTTATATACATTTACTGTATAAGGATATATTCTACTAATATGAGTATATAGATTTAGGTTACAATTAATTTTACAGAAATTAATGCCATTTATTAATTTTCATGTGTTAAAAATGTAATCGTACAGTACAACATTGTTGCAATATTATCAGTACCCATAGTTAGCCATCTAGAATATTCCAATAATGTTATCAGCTTCTACAGTTAGTCTTGAAATCTTAACCGGAACTTTCTGCAATTGCTTGTCATTTGAGAATTTTCTAATCATGACAAGAGGTAAAGAATTGAGTAATTCACAAAAAGACCTTTTTGTTAAGCTTTGGAAAGATGGATAAAGCTATTGAAATATCTCAAGCAACCAGAATATTCCTTTTACTACGGTAAGTTCCTTCATTGCATGGTTTAAAAGACGTAACACAGTTGAAAACAAAAAAGAACATGTGCTCCAAGGGAGATTATTTCTAAATTATAAAGACAATTAGGAAACCTGGTTATCTAAAACATAATGGTTACGCGTGAAGAACTGCAGGAAGATTTGCGATCATCAGGATGTAGTGCAACCAAATGAAATGCTGAGGAATGGTCTAAAGTCACGGAGACCAATGAAAACTCCTATGGACGCTAACAAAACGGCTGGAGAAGAAACTAGATGGCAATTGCACAAGAATGCTGCGTGCAATCCTGAACAAGTCCTTGCAGCAACACCCCACAAGACACCAACTGTACGGCCACCTGCCCCCTATCACGAAAACTATTCAAGTTAGGCAAACCAGACATGCAGGACATTGCTGGAGAAGCAGAGATGAACTCATAAGAGATGTACTCTTATGGATCCCCACACACGGCCGCGCAAAAGCAGGACGACCAGCACGAACGTACATTCAGCAGCTATGTGAGGATACAGGTTGTTGTCCTGAAGACCTGCCTAGGGCGATGAACGATAGGGAGGAGTGGCGAGAGAGGGTCAGGGATATCCGTGCTTCCAGCACGATATGATGATGATGATGATATATATGCAAGGTTGAAATTTGTAAGATAGCATAAAGAAAAGGAAAATTCGTTTTTTAAGAGATCATTATGGACAGATGAAACAAAAATTGAGTTGTTTGGTCATAATTATCGAAATCGTGTGTGGAGGGAAAATGGCGAAGCGTACACACCAATGAACACAGTACCAATTGTCAAATTTGACAGTGGCAGTATAATGATTTGGGGATGTTTTTCAGCGAAAGGCGGGGGCAAAATTGGACACGGCGACACGAGTTCAAATCCTGGACGAGACTGATTGCATTTCACGTAGCACTAATACCCTTGGGAAAGGTATGAATCCAATTATTCTCCCTCCAGCTGTGGGTAATTTTTAGGGCAGACTGATAGCATAATTAGAACAATCTAAAAAAATATTGCAACAATGTTGTACCGTACGATTACTTTTTTCACTCATGAAAATGAATAAATGGCATTAATATGAGTAAAATTAATTGTAACCAAAGTTTATATACACATGTTAGTAGAATATATCCTTATATAATAAAAAGATATTAAAATTTTGTTCAGGCTATGTTGGAAAGATAAAAAATAAAAAATTTCATATATATGAATATTTACTTCCCCACCACTATATCATCATCATCATCATATCGTGCTGGCAGCACGGATATCCCTGACCCTCTCTCGCCACTCCTCCCTATCGTTCATCACCCTAGGCAGGTCTTCAGGACAACATCCTGTATCCTCACACAGCTGCTGAATGTACGTTCGTGCTGGTCGTCCTGCTTTTGCGCGGCCGTGTGTGGGGATCCATAAGAGTACATCTCTTATGAGTTCATCTCTGCTTCTCCAGCAGTGTCCTGCATGTCTGGTTCTCCTAACTTGAATAGATTTCGTGATAGGGGGCAGGTGGCCGTGGCACCCCACGAGACACCAACACCACTATATATATATATATATATATATATATATATATATATATATATGGATTAGGATTAGAGGATATTGAGATCTATCTAATGAATATCAAGTGGTAGAAATTTCGAATCATTTCAAAACGGGTTAATCAGAATGAGAATGTATGTCACTTTTGTCAAACTTAAATCGCTAAGGATCAGTCTTCGAGCAGTTGTGTTTAAAAAAACGTGAATTTAACCTTGTATGTTCATATAAGTATAAAAGACTATCCAATTTAAAAAAAAAAAAAAGAATTATCATACAATCAACGGCTTTCGTTTACCATTAACGTTAGAGACAAATACAAAAATGCTTGGGCTGGTATCTATGGGCTTCCATAACTTCCAAGTCACTAGATTTTTATCAGCAAAAAAATGTAATGATAGATAGATATAGAGATAGATATTTTCTTTTAATATTTGATGAATATGGAACTTATTTGAGATACAGGGCTAACTAAGGCATGGACAGCTATTGATAGGCTATCGATCATATGGAAGTCAGACCTGACCGATAAAATGAAACGCAGTTTATTCCAGCCAGCGGTCGTATCGATACTGCTATATGGATGCACTACTTGGACGGTAACTAAACGGCTGGAGAAGAAGCTAGATGGCAATTACACAAGAATGCTGCGAGTAATATTGAACAAGTCCTTGCGGAAACACCCCACAAGGTACCAACTATACGGCCACCTGCCTCCCATCTCGAAAACTATCCAAGTTAGAAGAACCAGACATGCAGGACACTGCTGGAGAAGCAGGGACGATCTCATAAGTGATGTACTCCTATGGACCCCCACATTTGGCCAAGCAAAAGCAGGATGACCAGCTCGAACATACATACAGCAGCTATGTGAGGATAAGGGATGTAGCCCTGAAAACCTGCCAGAGGCGATGAACGATAGGGAGAAGTGGCGAGAGAGGGTCAGGGATATCCGTGCTGATGATGATGATGATGTTTTGATATATTTAGAAATATGATTTTAATGAATAAAAAATTGAACTTTCGATGCTTTTTTTTCTTATGTATTTAACATTTTTGCACAGTTTTAGCTGTTCTATGTTATAGAACTCATTTTAGGTGTATAAATTTGTAAAGAAATATATTTGGTAATGTTTTAATAATATTCGGTTCATTTCACTACTTGGAATCAACTTATTTAACTGATGTATTTTCAGATGTCACAAAATGTCACAAAATGCTATGATTGAAAAAAAAATACGCATAATTCAACATATTTCATCGTCAAAACTGAATTGAAGAGAAGGGTATGCATAAAGAAATTAAATACAAAAAGAAAAGAAATACAAAAAGAGCTCATGGACGCATATGATTTTTTTTTGTCTCGCCGTGGAACATTCTTACCGCAAAACACTGAACATGATACTTCATAGCACCACGCAATTTACCATGCCACCACCTTACTTTCTAAATACGATATTGTTTATAATTCCACCCCACAAACAACGAATAAAAGTATTTAAATGATCGAATGAAAAATTGAGCTTTGAATTTTATAAAGTATATGTCTTTAACTTGGGTTAAACGCTTGTTGAAAAACAGAAATTACTAAGTCTTTCCTTGTAAGAAAAACCAATATAAATCGCAACGTAAATATTTTCCAATATTTACATAACGAGAAAGTTCATGCCTTAAATCGACCAGTTTGCATCGTCTAAATCTAGTTGATATATTTTGTGTGTGTAAAAATTGTTTGTGTCAGGGTGTTACTATGTAGGGGAAAAATATACTTCTGTGCTAATATGAAAGTGGCTACCGCTAAAATTTGCATCAGCAGAGAAAGATTATTAGTACAAGCATCTCTATATAAACAAAATATTTTTGTTGAATTTAAAATAATTAAGCGAGATTGAAATTTATTGCATTCTTGAAGAAAGAGAATGTATATTTCCACTCAAAATCAATAAAACCGAACTTTTTGAGTAGATTTACATAATAAATCTATAAGCCTGATGAAGTTTTTATTTATTACATTGCTTATTTATAAGATTGAGGTGGGCACGAAATCAGATAGAAAAGATTAAGGATTAAGGATTAATCTAGTGTTCTTATTGATTAAAAATGTATTTCTAACAATTTATGGGATGAGGCATATTTTTTCAATTATTTTGTGTTTTGATCATTCCTTTTATTCGGAGTAAGTCAAATATTTCTGTCCGAGAATTACAAATGAATAAATAAATAAATAAAACATGTGCGCAAAACCCGATTGCTTAATCCTATTTACCAACCCCTCTGCTCGGACAGGATATAACACAAGGTCAATTTTTAAGCGGAATTTGACAGGTTTGATTTCAGAGTTTTCCTTCTCCTAGACTAGTTGCCTCACCAAGGTTGAAGAATCTACTCTGCCCTGCTATTTACCCATAGCTGGAGGGAGAATAATTGGATTTATACCTTTCCCAAGGGTATTAGTGTTATGTGAAATGCAATCAGTCTCGTCCAGGATTTGAACTCGTGTCGCCGTGTCCATTTCCTACGACGATAACCATTACACCACAGACACCTCTATGGAGATTAACAGGTTTCAATTCAGAGTTTTCCTTCTCCTAGACTAGTTGTCTCACCAAGGCTGAAGAACCTTGTCTGCCCTACTATTTACTCATAGCTGGAGGGAGAATAATGCTTATCAATATTACGGAACAATAAAAATAATTTGATAAAGTTTACGTACTACTTGAGATGAGTAGGTTAATATGCCTCTCAGTCACACGCCTCAACCATTTTAACTTTCAAGTTTTTACGAGCGTTAAAATAGACCTCAATGCTCTACATTCACCTTACCTACCAAATTCCCTCTAAACTTTTCTACAGGAGTATATGTACCAACCATCAACAAATAATATTACTATTAAAAAACAACCCAACCTTCAAACCCTCTATCTAATCAATTTTTTTAATTTTCAATGACGACACCCAACCCCTCAGTTATAATCATCTTCGTACGCAAATATATTATCTATTATTTAAACCCTTTCCTTTTATTTTATTTCATTACACACATACCACCTATGAGACCAGACCAACAATATATAATATTTACGCTATATTTCATTCATTCATTATTAGCATTACAACAATTCATTACGCACATATTTATCATTTAAAACCCTTACTATTATTTACCCCTTTATTATTTTATTGCATACATACCACCTATGAGATCCATAGTCTACAATTCTTACACTATATCCCATTTAGTTATTATTATCATTATTATTATAATACAACCCCACCCCCGTATATATTACACCAGCATATTTACGACACAATATAACCTGACTTATACCCCTTGTAACTCTTGCCCACCATACACGTTTACAAATCAGATTCTCACTCATTCCCCACAACTTGCAGCGATGATAATTTGTCCCACAGTCAACGAAAGAATACATCGAAACAAATGTATACACATTCGTAACCCATAGCCTTTATAACCTATGCTTTACGTTCCTGGCCTAACTTAACTTAAAAACACGCATCCACACGCACACGCATCCACACGCACATGCATCCACACGCACACGCATCCACACACACATACTTACAACCACACATAAACGAAATCTTAACGGCTTTTTGTCTGCATTTTATTGCATTTTCGATCTTTGTATTTTGTTGCATTTTCGATTTTCACTTTCATTCCATCTTCTTAACTGCCTGATGAATGTTGTTATAAACTTCATGAAACCTTAGGTTGCAGAACAATATTTTCCATGGATTAAATATATATATAATATATATCTTTTTATTATCATTATTACTATATATATATATATATATTTCTCTCGTATTCTCGGAAGAAAAATCGATTATATGCCCAGGTTCAATTTATCTTTGCATAAAGATTAGATTACTTGTACTCATTGACTGGTTTAAGTCTTTTTTTTTTTTTTTTTTTCGTTAGTCGCAGTTGTGTTGAAATAACGATCAGTTAATTGTATATTGTAAAGCAAGAAATATGCAGCTCTCTATTTGTCGTGAATTTTCAAAATATTCAAAATCTTGTTGAATTCATGGCCCATTAAATTTGAAAATGCAAGATAAAAATTTGGTTTTGTTTGCTGAGAAACTCCGTTGAGTCAAAAACGCTGGAGAGATTCAAGTATTTCATTGAGATCTTTTGTTGACAAAATCTGAGATTCAGTATCTATTTTTAAATGATTAAATTGAGCTTTCAGTTACGTTATAAGTATGTAAAGTTGGCGACCGTTGTTAAGGGTGACCCAAAGGATCCCTTTTAAAAGTTACAACACCTAGTTGCAGTGGAGGCCGATACTCCTTTCTCTGGATTGCTCCACTTTACCCTTGATCCGTACCTCATATTGGCGAGGAGGCATCAAGTAGCCTTTTTTGAGTATTGGGTATGATTCAACCTTCAACTGAATCTTGGTGTCCCGAGTTTTGAGGAATTCTCTACCCACAAGGCAATTCGTGTAAATTTGTTTGTTTAGAGAAATACTCTGGTTGGTGTGTTGACACAGTAGAATTTGTTGAATGTATTTTTTTCAAAGTGATTTCGGCATGTTAAATGTTTTGATTCATTACTTTTAAACTCCTAAATATATTTTTACAGTATTTTGCTTACAACTGTGAGTGACTTTCCACTTTTTTGGCTTTTTGGTGAGTTCTAATGATTCGTGAGCAAGAATGTTTTATGTTCATATAAACAGCGAAGTCAATGTCGAAATTCGTAAGGCCGAAGTTTTTTGGTTAATGACTTTAAGAACCAGACATTGTCGTGGGGGAAAAGTCTCCACAAATAAGAAGAAACAGTAATAACTATTTTGCCGGAATTTTCTGATGAACTATTTCAAAATACTGAATTCATAATTAGGACATTTATATTCTTTCTTTCACGTGTCTTTTATTTTTCCAATTGTTTGTAAACTTTTTTCTTTGTAGGGAATAAATTGTTTTTTTAATAAAATAAATGATCTTTTTAGTACATATATATATATATATATATATATATACAAATATATATATATATATATATACAAATATATATATATATATATATATATATATATCGAAGAAAATAATGAAGTGTAATCCGACAATATATAAAGAAAATTGATAACAAGTTAATCCAAGTAGAAGAAGAGATTTATTGAGAAACAAAGTCGACACTATAGCGTTTCGGTTCTAGTGAACCATCATCAGGACTATGAGGGATGATATTCGTGATGTTAAATCAACGATGGATGTTTAAAAGTACAAAATACAAAAATCAAGGGAAAACTTGTATAACAAAAGAAAGTTCGCCGTTTATTTAGTGAATCAGCGTTAGTTTTTTTTTGTTTTAAATTACGTCATTTGTGTAGAATTTATGTTCCGTTTGTTTATCGAGAAAGATTCCGAATCAAAAGGAAGAAAAAGAAAGACAAAAAGAAAAAGAGAAAGTTTAAAACTGATATATGTAGAATATTTTAACTAAAGATGGAATATGTTGTAGCTGTTTAAAATGGATTTGCTCCAGTAAGGAGAAGTATTATAAAACCCAGGTCGAGTATTTAGGGAATCACAGAGCGAAATAGCAGCGGTTTAGAAAATTCGTCTTAGGCTTTTATTATGAATATAAATGAGCATCTTTACAGAATTGAAATCGAAGTTATGATTAGTTTGAGAAATACGTTGAACTAGTTCATTGTTTAAGTTGCCAATTCTTATGTCTCTTTTGTGTTCTTTCAAGTGAACGTGAAGGTTCCCAGATGTTTCACCAATATATTTTGATTTACAACTCTTACAAGGGATACAATAAACACCGGCGTCTGAAAATATGCTGCGTTGATCATTTTAGAGGATTAAGAGGTAGTTTTGATATCGAGTTTATTTAAGTTGTTTATTATACTGTGGGTAGAAGAATTGTTTAGAAAAGTTATGAGTCTATGGGGGGAACTAGTTTTAAAGGATTGTGATTGGGCATTAGTTCGATCTTGATTCTTATTGTGGATTTTGAGGCCTTTAGATTTAGCAAAGTGTATAAATCTACCGCTAATACCTTCGGGAAAGGTATGAACTCAACAATTCTCCCTCTAGTTATGGGCAAATCCTAGGGTAAACCTCAATATGCCAAGCGGTCTGGGAGAAAGAAAACTTAATTCAAACCTGTTAAACTCCGCTTAAAAAATTACCTTTTATCATACGCTGGTTGGTTGGAATATATATATATATACATATATATATATATATATATATATATATATATATATACATATATATATATATATATATATATATATATATATATATATACGGTGTTTTTAGTTAATGGAATATCAACCTTCGTAGGTCATTTAATGCAAAAGGTAGCTGTGTAACTGAAGCGTAGTGTTACTATTTGATTCATAAATGGGTGGGGAGTCCATTACCTATGATATATATATATATATATATATATATATATATATATATATTACCAATGATATATATATATTTATATATGGGGGGGTTGGTGGGGGGCGATAGCGATTGTTCATTTTTACACACCTCTTTCAATCATTCATCTTTCATGAAAATTGTACACTTACTTTAAATCAAATCTTTCATTTCTTGTTGCACTGTTAAAAAATTCTTTTTACTCTCATACGCAGCGCCTAATTCACTCAGTCAACAGACATCATCTTCATTTCCTGCTCTCAGATTATTCCTCCTTCACACATCATCCATTAAGCATTCTCTCTTTTTGTCTCACTTAAACACACAATAAATCACTGAGCACTGTCAATATCGGCATACGCACGGCAGTCAGTTATTAGTTCTTTCAAGCTCTTCTCCTTAACTTTTCTCTCAGCTCTGTATTAGCGATTCCCATCAGTGGCACACTCTCATTCACTACAACCTTCATTTGGAATTGAGCGCCAATTTCTTCTTCACTAATTCATTCGTACACACTATTATTCACTTGCAACCCTTTTCTTGTAATCCATTTAGTCACCCAAACAAGCGCATGCGCAAAAAATAAAATGAAATAAATGAAAAAAAAAAAATCAAGAAAACGCTAAAAAGTAACCTTGTAAAAAAAAGAGGAGAGAGCAATAATCTAGTGTTTTATAACAGGAAAAAGAAACCCTCTTCAGATAGAAATGTGTGGCGGGCCACAAATGCAATTTACCTCCTGTTTTTGATAGGATGCCCTTATTAGTAAAATGTGCAAAGAGTCTGTCAATGAAGCACCACATTATCCCGGCTTTTTCCATCACAAGTTCTCTCCCCTTTCTTTTCTGGCCTCAGCGTTACAGATTTTATTTGTTCTCTTTCAATTTAGATTCTGTGTATATGTCTACTTTCATGATTGTGTACAAACGCGCGTGTGTATGTGTGTCTATTTGTGCGTATGCGTCTTTGCTATGTGTGTGTATGTATCATGTAGTGTGTCATTGAGGGTATGAGAATCGGCTGCCTTTCTCTTGTTAAAACAGTTTGAATAAGCATTTTCCCCTCGCCGACATCCCCGTAGCTTTTTAGCGTCAAGTATTTTTGCTCACTTAATTTTTCATGATTTTATTTCGCAACAAATTAGTGCCCATCAAAACCGACAACAACCTTCATTGTACGGGTTGATGTAATTATTTACATTATGCCATCTAATTTTATTTCTGCAATTTTGAAAAGGCTGGCCAAGTCGGTGTTATTAGTATAAGTTAATGACATTTCATTAATGAAAACAGCATGAAAAAAAACAGAACAACCACTCCAAAGACATTAAACATATAAATAATAACAGAATTATTATCCATAATGGTAATACTACTGATAATGAAAATGTAATTTAAAATTTTCAAATAAAGCCCTTGCAATAAACTGCCAAGAACAAAAGTTTAAAAAAAAGAACTCGATGCAGTATACAATGATCTCGACCAAAATATAGTAAATCACTAATATTCGCAAGAAAAAAAACAAAAAAAAAACATAATGAATAAAAATCAACAATAATTATAATAATAAACATATACGAGTGACCCTTTGAATGTAATTTTATCCTATTTATTAACATCGGAAATCACAGTAGATACGGAAAGTATAAAAAATACACTTGCATATAGCAAGTTTTCAACTAAGATATTAAAAAAAAACAAACAAAAGCAAACTAAAAAGAAAAAAAATATGTTCCAACCCAGTTAGCGTCATTGACGTATTTTGGACAGCAACGAATCCCACTCTTTTAACAGCACAGGCCTCTTGCTTCGCCCTCCTCTTCAGTGAGTATAGTTTCGTTGTCAAGACAAAATATTTGCGTTGTCCATATTCTATCGTCTCGATTCACACGGATGAGCTGATTGAGGTGTTTTTTTGTTGTTTTTTTTTTTTTTCATTTCCTGGGTTGACAGCTTGATGGAATATGTCTTATCACTCGAATATTAATATTCTTTAGCATTAATAAGTTTGTCCACATTAATATTTTCAATTCTTTCGTGCGAGGTGATATTCAACAAAACTGCCGCTCAGCTTCAACTTGAAAAAAAGCAAAAAAAACGCCGTTAGTTGTTGCAAGCTTCAGCCTTAACCAGTTATATCCGACACACCAAGACTGTACGTATTCCTTTCACTGCAAACCGCTCACGAGATAGGCAAACAGGCGCATATTATCTTCTAAAATATATTAACAACGGATGTAATTAGTAACATGCCTTGAAAAAAAAAGAATTCTAAAAACGAAGAAAAAAATTATCACTTAGAATATTCAGACTATTGTCTTAATCTTCATCGGCATACTGAAAACATTTCAACCGATATGTCTTTTGGCCTTTTAGGCGTTTAACTCTTAAAGAAGGCCGAAAGACATATCGGCCGTTGAACTCTGGAGCCTAAAAACACCCACAAATGATTGGTTTATCGTTGATTTATGATTGATTTATATAACTTAAATGGTGTATCAAGTCGTCTAGGGTTATTTTAGGCCTATTTCATGCTTCTTCCACAGTCTGGTGGGCATGTGATGTACGCCGACTGCATTTCTTCAGAAATGTAAGACCCCAGCAAGACCCCACGCTACCAATCATCCGAAAGAAAAAAGCTTTTTCGGTCTGATGACTTCTGTGTATTCAATTGAATGAAACAATTGGTCGAAGGGAAGCATCCATGACATTAAATATACATAAAAACTAATATCTATTTATTCATTTTTATATCATATATATATATATATATATATATATATATATCCCGTATCCTCACATAGCTGCTGAATGTTCCAACCTCAGCCAGACGCGCCCTTTTTTTACCCGCGCGAAGAGCGATGCAGTTTATGTATGTGGTTTGAGTGTGGGTCATGGTTATCTTTCGATGGCTGTTTTTATTCTCTTCTATAGAAGCCACTCTTATAGATGAGCAGCCGTAGATCCCCGATCGAACTAACGATCCTGAGCGTTAAGTCGTAAAACTCACGTCCAGGAGCAGTTTAGGTATTGAGTTTGGCCGTCACAGGGTTTATTCAATTACGTTTATGGTCATCATGCTGCTTCCCATGTGTACGTAAAATAAAGGTGGGGACTTTAATTTCTCTTAAGTTTTAACTTAAAGTCCAACGGGATGTAGCCCTGAAGACCTGCCAGAGACGATGAACGATAAGGAAAAGTGGCGAGAAAGGTTCAGGGATATCCGTGCTAGTGGCACGACAAGATGATGATATATATATATATATATATATATAAACGGGATGTGGCATTATATAACCTACAAGGGTTTGAAGAAATGAACACATATTTATTTTTTGAATGAAGTATTTCAGATCAAAAGACCAAGGAAATCAAATAAGCATTTGAAATCTATTCTATTAATTGAAACCTAAAAGCTGAATTCTTAATAGAGGAACATTTAAATAATAATTATTTTCTTTTTATTTATCTTGTTTAGCTGCTTTTGTTTTGTTTTTTTTAAATTTCAATCCTTATTATCAATTATTGTAGAATCAAGAATTCGTTCTAGTGAGTTTACAGGAATTATAAAAAAATGAAATTTGAAAACAAAACTTTCTTGTATCTGCGGTTAATTCCAGTAGAGACTGAAAATTTTTTTTTCAGGTCAGCATTTTTATACATTGCACTTTTTTTTTAACATTTGGGCAGATCTTTAAGTCTAGTTAACCAATTTTAGTTTAACGACTCTCTGAGTACACCATACTTCGAGCAGGGGGGCACCATTAAGCTGAGTTTCGTTGTTAACTGAGGACACCTTATGTGGTACAATGGTTAGCAAACTAGATAAGCTGACCAATTTTAATGTTCTCAACTCCGTATGCGTTTTCCATACCCCCAGTAGGGAGCCACTATTAAGCTGAGCTTAGTAGGTAACTTAGGACACCTCATGTAGTATAATGGTTAGCAAACTAGATTAGCTGATCATATTAACCAACGCCTCCGCTCGGGCAGGGTATGACACAGGATATGACACAAGGTCAATTTTTAAGCGGAGTTTAACAGGTTTGAATTCAGAATTTTCCTTCTCCTAGACTAGTTGCATCACCAAGGCTGAAGAACCTTGTCTGCCCTACAATTTACCCATAGCTGGAGGGAGAATATTTTGGAGTCATACCTTTCCCAAGGGTATTAGTGCTATGTGAAATGCAATCAGTCAGGTCCAGGATTTGAACTCATGGCGCCGTGTCCATATCCTGCGACGATAACCATTGCACCACGGGCACCTCCAAACTAGATAAGCTGATCATTGTTCGTCGTTTCGATTGTCAGTGAGTATCACATACTTCAGGCCGTGAGCCAGAAATATACTAAGCCTCGTAATTAACTAAGGCCTCAACGCATGCTATATTTGTTAGCAAACTAAATAAGCAGATGATTGCATGTGATTTTTATTCTCACTGCATATCATGTATTTCAGGAAATTAGTGACAATTAAGCAAAGCTTAGTAAAAAAACGAGGAGCACACATCGTGCCACGATGGCTAGCAGGCTAGTTTAACAGAATATTGATAGTGAGTTCTATTCTCACTGAGTGCCCCATGAATTTTTCTTTGGGGTAAGCTTAATGCCCGGTTAAGTTTTTTAAAAATCCAGTCACTATTCAATAACAAATCATTCTTGAGTCACAAAAACAATAAAATAGTTTTTTCTCTTGTCTCTCTTTCTCTTTTCTCTTGTCTTTTAACGTCTCTCTCGAATTACTTCTTTCCTTCAATTCTCTTTCTTTTTTCTTTCTTCATTCCTTCTCCTTTCCTTCTTTCTTTTTTCTTTCCTTTTTCTTTCCTTCTTTCCTTTTTTCTTTTTGACTTTTCCTTCTTCCTTTTTTCCTTCCTCCTTTTTTCTTTTCTTTCTTTCTTCCTTCCTTCCTTTGTCTTTCCTTTCTTCCTTCTTTCCTTCTTCCTTCCGTTTTCTTTCCTTTCCTCCTTGCAACGATTTTTCTTCTATTTTGCTTCCTTCTGTCTTTTCTTTGTTCTTTCTGTCTTCTTTTCTTTCTTTTTTCTTTCCTTTTTCTTTCCTTCTTTCCCTTTATCTTCTTTTTTACTTTTCCTTCTTCCTTCTTTCCTTTCTCCTTTTTTTCCTTCCTTCCTTCCTTCCTTTTTTTTCCTTTCTTCCTTCTTTCCTTCTTCCTTCCGTTTTCTTTATTTTCCTCCTTGCTACGATTTTCCTTCTATTTTTGCTTCCTTCTTTCCTTCCTGTGTTCTTTCTGTGTTCTTTCCTTTTTTTTCCTTTTTCTCTTCATTCTTTCTTTCTTCCAATATTTTTTCCTTTCTCCTTCTTTCCTTTCTTTCTGCGTTTTCCTTCCTTTTTCATTCATTTTTTCTTACTTCATTTTATTTTTCCTTTTTCAGTCCTTCTCCCGTTCTTCCTTTTTTTCTCTCTTCTTTCTTCTCTTTCTCCTTATCCCATTCCTTCGTTTCTTCTTTTCTTTCTTTCTTTTCCTTACCTTCATCCTTCTTTTTATTCACCTTCCTTCCTTTCTTACTTACTCTGTCTTTTATACTTCCTTCCTACCTTCCGTTTTTTTTCCTTCCTGATTCTTTTCTTTCTTTTCCTATTATTTCCTTTCTTCCATCTTTCTTTCCTTTCTTTTTCATTCTTTCGTTCCTTTCTTTCTTCCTCTATACTTTCCTTTTTCTTTCCTTCCTTTCTTAACTTTACCTTTTATCGCTTTCTTTCCTTTCTTCTTTCTTTGTGTCACTCTTCATTACCTCATTGCTTTATCCTTTGTTTCTCCCTTCCTTCATTCCCTCCTTCCTTCTTTCCTTCCTTCCTTCACTGCTTTCTTTTCTTCCACCTTCCCTCCTTTTTCCTTCGTTTCTCATCTCTTCCTTCTCCCTTCTTTCTTCCTACCTCTTTTCTAACCTTCTTTCTTTCCTGCTTTCTTCCTTCCTCTCTTCTACCCTTCTTTCCTTCCTTCCTTCACCACTTTCTTTTCTTCCACCTTCCCTCCTTTTTCCTTCGTTTATCATCTCTTCCTTTTCCCTTCTTTCTTCCTACCTCTCGTCTAGCCTTCTTTCCTTCCTACTTACTTTCTTCCTATTTTTTAGCCTTCTTTCCTTCCTTCTTTCTGTCCTCTTTTCTTTCCCCTTCCTTGCTTCACATCAAACACTGTTGACAGACATGATAATCTCAGGTGACAATCGCTCACCACACCAAAATAAAATAATGTCTCCCTTTTATCATTCTTTATATCTACCCATAATTTTACTTGTTTCTGTTGTATTCTTTTTAAACGTCTTTTTTTCTCGCCTTTCCATTTTTTTCTACCTCTCTGCGCCGACAGCTTTAACCGGTACATAATTCTCCTGAAAAATACGGAGATCCTTGCTCGTTATCAAAAACGAGGTATCTTCGTCGATATTGATGGGCAACTATTATATGTCTTTGCAGATAATATCATCAAGATGAAGTCCGCATGATATGATTTTATTATTTATGTTGTGACGAAGATATAAATAAAACTAACAATAATATATCTATATGAACAGACGATAATATAGATACTAATAAACAACTCGTAATTCACAAGATGTTTACACTTGATTTGTTGTTTTGAGTATTTCTATTTGGTAGAGATTCATAAACAGTGATCATCTGAATTCAGAAGCCGCAAACAATTCAGTTATTCCCATGTGTACGTCAAAATCATTCACCAAAAAATCTTTTTTTACACCTGAGTAAGGATTTTACCTGTTCCCAGGGGTAGGAATTTGAGTTAGATTACGGTCAACTGAACTACCGTAATTTTATCAAATTCTTTTTTTGTATAGTGAGATCTACTCTTTACGAAAATGGCTTTTATTTCTTTCTGGTGGCATAGCCATAAAATGGGGGATCAGCATATTTTTTATAATTTCATTCTGGTGTTCGACTTTATGGTGAGTGATTTTCGATCTTCTCAGTGAATTTACAATAAACTGAAGTCTGACTCTATATCCATGTACGAAAATATGGCTACAGCTCTTGTATGTTCATTATTTGGTAACTGCTGACTTTTTGTGATGTAAAATTAGTTTCTCGCCGAAACAACAAAGCCGTAGACAAATGAAAAGGACAGAATTGTCAAGCAAATAAGATTTAACAACATAAAATATTTTCAGACAGCATTTTAAATTTTCATTTAAATGCTTCTGAACTTTTGTTTTTCTCTTAGAAATCTCTATAATGAATTAAAAAGGAAAAAAAAATAGAGGGCTTAGCAGTATCATTCACTGATCTTAATCTCTAATTTCTTGGATTTCCGAGAAAAAATATATTAAATTTATTCAATACAAATGATTCACATGATATGACAATAATATCATTCACACGAACAGTAGGCGATTTTAAGATTAAATATTTTTTTAAAAAGTTTGATTTCAGATTATTCGTATTAGGACATTTCTAATAATCTGTAGGCCCGTTATAACGCCATAGCGATGAAATTTTAACATCTCTTCGGGAAATAAGCTTTAAATTGCGTGAGGAGTAATCATTAAAAACAGATAGATAGATAGATAGATAGATAAAATTCGAAATTCAGCCATGATGCTGATGAAGATATATATGCTTGCGTGATTATAGGAGGTAACATCTTTGCAATACAGAAACAGAAGCTAAGTAAATTAACAGAGGATTAGACAGTTCAAGTGACGTGGAACTGTTCCAGAAAGAAAAATGTTTTTATTTTCTTAAATCTCCACGCTAAGAATTAAATTCGATTGTTGTGGAAATGTTAAGCCATAGAAATTTATAATATATTCTAAAGTATTATAAACAATAAACAAAAGAAATTTAGGTAGATCATTTCAAATAAGATAGGATTTTCATAAAAAAAAGAGACATTTAGGAGAAAAATGTTGAGGAACCTAAGATTCTAGTCCCCAGAAGTGTTAGGTCCCTATGTAATATAATTGCGGAGGGATTTCGTTTTATATATCTTGCCTTTCGGTTTAGTTAGGCTGAGAACCTTTCGCTTAGTGCATAGGGTAGTTAGGTACACTCATTGAGAGCAAGTGTTCACACACGTGCGGGGCGGATTTAACAATCAGAGATGTCACAATAAAAACCCCAGATAGGAAATGGACCGGGGATGTGAATGACGTCGTGCCCCGAAGCGGAGAATTTTGGAATTTAAAAAAAAAAAAACAGTTAGTTGGGATTTAAATTCCGAACAAGCAAGTCGATTTTCGGAGCTCGCCGAGGCCAGACCAGTAGTTTGCGGTGGGGTCAGATGGAAAAGTCAACATAGAAAGAAATTGTATTGTTATGTAATAGCCGAGGGATTTCGGTTCATGCCTTTGAGTTTAGTTTGGCTGAGAACCTTTCGGCTCAGCACATGGGTTACTTAGGCGCAACATTGAGGTAGGTGTTAACGCGGGCGTGCGCGGGCGGATGAAGGTGTCACTCAGATGTCATAATAGTCCGAGACGAAACGTGGTGACAGGGTGCGGGTGACGTCACGCACCGGAAGCGCGCGGAGGTTTGTGTGAGAATTGGAAGAAAGACAGAGTTGGGTACTAGACGCCAAACGAGAAGGATCGACTTTTGGAGCTCGCAGACGCGAGGCGAACTTGCGCTCTAATGGGGCCGCTCGAGTTGGGGGCCAAATGAATAAGACAGCATAGAAGATTGTGTCTCTCCTCCTCCTTATGTCGAAACCTTTAACTCAAAGTTAATAAGAAGGTTGCGTACCTGAACAAGAAGTCGTTACGTGTTTTCGAATTCCGAGATTCCTATGTTCTATCGTTATGAACATTATATGTCCATTTCGGACATGGCCATATTCGTGTATATGGCTAGGTAACAGTATCTCTCTCTCCTTATGTCGAAAAACCTTAAACTCAAAAAGGTAAAAAAAAAGTTTCGTACGTGAACCAATTTCGTGTATTTCGGATTCCCTTTGTCTATTTCACATATTCATATCTTAGTCGATTTCGTGGACCCATCATTATATATGTTACACCCATAGAGACAAATTGGGGAAACGTTCTCAGATTCCGCGAATTTGAGAACGAAAAATTGGTATTCCATCTCTATACTGACCATATAATGAATTGAACATCGGTTATCAGAATGAGAACATCAACCGAACGATCGTTCGATCTCTTCATCTACATCTCTACCAATCAGGAACACAATCAGGAACACAATCTCTTTATATTAGCCTGGTTATTGTAATATATTTTAATTATTGCGACCGAGTATATATATTGAAGTAAATAAGAAAATAAATCCGACAGTATGAAGAAAACTTGAAAAACATAATACTCCAAAATTTGACGAATTCTCTATGCAAGTCGACCTTGGACGTTTCGGTTGTGTTGACATTATTTAGAACTTTCTTCATTATCATCATGTCGTGCCGCTTGCACGGATATCCCTTACCCTCTCACTCCACGTCTCCCTATCATTCATCGCCTCGGGCAAGTCTTCAGGGTTACATCCTGTATCATCACATAGCTGCTGTATGTATGTTCGAGCTGGTCGTCCTGCTTTTGATTGGCCATATGTGGGGGTCCACAGGAGTACAACACTTACGAGCTCGTCCTTGCTTCTCCAGCAGTGTCCGGCATATCTGGTTCGTCTAGCTTGGATAGTTTTCGTGATGGGAGGAAGGTGACCGTATAGTTGATGCCTTGTGGGGTGTTGCTGCCAGGACTTTTTCAATATTGCGCGCAACATTCTTGTGTAATTGCCGTCTAGCTTCTTCTTCAGCCGTTTAGTAAGCGTCCAAGTAGTGCATCCATATAGCAGTATCGATACGACCGCTGCCTGGAAGAAACTGCGTTTCATTTTATCGGTCATATGATCGAAAGCCTATCGATAGCTGTCCATGATTTCGTTAGCTGTGTGTCGATGTCTTTTTCGCTTGATGAGATGCTGCTTCCTAGGTAGGTGAATTTGTTTACTAGTTTAAGAGAGGTTCCGTCTGGACCAATTTCTCCCAATATATATGTGGGGCATATCCTTGTTACATCTATATGTTTCGATAAATAATTGTTAATTGTTGACGGAAAGTTTTTCTTGTCTTTGAGTTGCTGCTACCCAGGCCACATGCCTCAGCGAACCAGTCTGACCGTTAGAAGAAGTTCCGGATCTATTGTGTCGTTCCCCATCAGTGGATGTTTGAAACACAGCGTGAGCACAGAGGGAATTGATAAACCAACAACCCGGATATAATTGTGGTAGTCAGGTAACCAATACTTCAAGCATAGTACCGCATCTGGGACCGTCACATATACTCATACTGTCCCATTTGGCGCTGGTACGATGACAGCTCAGGCCATTGGACTGATTAGGAAAGTGTTCACAAAAGACCCAGTTGACCGGGATTCAATCCCAGTTAGAGTCATAGCAAAGATTAAAAAATGGTACTCAATGCCACCTTACTTAACACTCTGCATTATAAGGTAAGGATCAAGGGTAAAGTGGAGCAGTCCAGGGAAAAGAGGTAGCAACCATCTCTACACCTCGGTGTCGTAGCTATTGAAAATTGAGCCTTTGGGTCACCCTCTACTAAGGTCACCAACTTTACTTACTTTATATATATATATATATATATAAAGAGACAGAGAGAGATAACAAAAGCCACTGTTGGTACTAAAAGAGAAGAGTGCTAATGCCTTTAAGCAGCGTGATATATAAACTAAAAAGAAACTATTTACAATAGTCTTATTATTACTTTGATTTTAAGCAAGTGTTAGCGTTGGAATTAATGCGTTTATATATATATATATCGTAGTTGAAAATTGACGAGGCTGTTAGCATCAAATAATGCGCTAATACCCAAGAAAAAGTTTTGCTTCAAACCATTATTCCTCCAGCTATGGGCAAATAGTAGGGCAAATCGGTCTCATTAACTTTTGTATGACAAATACGCTAGAAGAAGAAAAACTTTGGATTCAAACCAATTAAACTCCGCCTTAAAAATGGCATTATGTCACATTTTCCTCGTGGGAGGGTTAATAAACACATGCACACACGAATATATATATATATATATATATATATATATATATATATATATATTCGTGTATGTGTGTGTGTTTATTAACCCTCCCTATACTTGACTATATATCATATTTACCCAACCCCTCCGCTCGGGCAGGATATGACACAAGGTCAATTTTTTAAGCGGAGTTTAACATCATAGGTAAAATAGCACCACTACTATCCTTCCAAAAGGATAGGTTTGGCATTGAATGACCCAAGAATGTTGATATGGTAATGAACAAAAAAACATCCCATATATATATATATATATATATATATATATATATATATATATATATATTATTTAATTCCATGGAATTTAGACTGCGACTCCTGGGTTTCATGGAGTTTTTAGAAAACAACAATCATCAGGCAGTTTAGAAAATGAAATGAATCGAAAATCGAAAAAATACAGTCAAAAACTGTTGGAATTTTGTGGGAATTTTTACGTAAATATTAGGGTGATGATTGTTGATTTGACTGATGAATGCTGTTTTGTAAATAACCTCCATGAAACCGAGGGTCGCAATCTAAATTCCATGGATATACAAATCTAATATATACTTGTATTTATCATTATTATATAATAACTCTGTTCTAGATATTGACCATTCTCCATTATTTACAATATAGCACATATATTAGTGCACGCTGATATATATATATATACATATATTTTAGCGTGCACTTATATATGTGCTATATTGTAAATAATTACAATGCTAAACAAACTATCAGTTTCTATTTATCATCACTGTTTCGTTATTTATATCTATAATTCGATAGAAATAAATTGACTAATTTAAAATCAAAACTTTTGATCTCTTTGGTAGTGATAAAAGACGAGTGAGTTATCAAAACATTTTTTTTTTAACTTATGATCGAAAGAGAAGCGCAGACATGGCGATTATTGAGTTAATTCTTTTACTGTTGATAATTCATAGCAGACATTCGCCTTGTCGGTGTCAACTGCTTACAATAACGATTGACAATAGAGTGGCTAAGATTCAGAGTTTTCCTTCTCCTAGACTAGTTGCCTCACCAAGGCTGAAGAACCTCGACTGTCCTACTATTTACCCATAGCTGGAGGGAGAATAATTGGATTCATACCTTTCCCAAGGGTATTATATATATATATATATATATATATATATATATATATATATATATATAGTCAAATTTCGTTATCTTTGATAAATCAGTTCCGTATTTCAAAAGATTTTCAACAGGAAAACAGCATCTTATCTTTTTAGTCAAGTCAGTATTTATTCTTAGTGCTGGTTTTCATGGGCCCGAAATCGCTGGCCAAATTATTATTATTTCTTCTTCTAACACAAGTATGAATTCTATCGACAAAATTCATCTTCATAAACATTTTAATGGATGAACATATAACAAATCTATAAAAGTTTTTAAATGATTATTCATGAGTATTCGAGTGTAGACGTAGAGTGTAGACAAATAACTTTGTTCTCAGAGAATTTTCATGATTCAAAATAGACATAGACGGGAGAATAGCCCTTCAGGCTGTGCTGGAAAAGCCATTTTTCTGGGGTTACCACCTACTTTAGGAACTTTATGTTCGTTTACACCGTTTCACTGCAATAGATTTAAGTAAAAAGATATCTAATAAAATTAGTTTAATGTCCCTACTGCAAGCGCCTTAAAACTGTAGACTACTTCATTTACTTTTATATATATCAGCTAATGTAAGTGATATCTACGTACCTATAGGTAAAACATAGACTGCTATTTACAAATTATTGACCATAGGGAAATATGATCTGTCTGATTAAATAAAACATTATTTCTTCTAAGCTGTAACCATGCCAGTACTGCTATATGGTTACACCACTTGGACACTAAAAAATGCTTCCAGAAAAAGGAAGACGTTAATTACACTACGATCATCATCATCATTTCGTGCTGCCAGCACGAATATCCCTGACCCTCTCTCGCCACTTCTCCCTATCATTCATCGCTTTTGACAGGTCTTCAGGGTTACATCTCCTATGCTCACATAGCTGCTGTATGTATGTTCGAGCTGGTCGACCTGCTTTTGCTTAGCCATATGCAGGGGTCCATAGGAGTATGTCACTATAAGAGTGGCTTCTATGGATGAATAAAAAAGGGGCGCGTCCTGCTGAGGTTGGAGCCCTGGCCTCAGTGTTCGAAAAATCAGCAATACACTACGATACTACGTGATAACATGAATAAAGGATGGAAGCAGCACCCTATAAAACTGCAGCTGTATACAATTTACTTATTTAGCAAACTATACAAGAATGGTGAGCATGGCAAGCTAAGTACGGATAGAGAAGTTAAGACAACAACATTAGCGACGTTCTTCTATGAACTCTATTCAGTATTGGATGACCAGTAAAATTCACATTCATTAAACATGTGAGAACACTGTGTGCTGTCTAAAAGACTTACTTAGACCAAGGGTTGATCGAGGTAGAAGGCATGAAAGTTAGTCAAAGGAATCTTTGTTCTTGGCACGTCTTGATAATCATACACTGTTTTAATATATATATATATATATATATATATATATATATATAAAGGGACTCCACTTGGCGTAGGGGTTAAGGTCTTGGACTGCAACATCGTAGTGAGATCGAACTTAAAAATTGCAATCATGTTTACTTTCGTAAAAATACCTTTAGGAAAGATATGTACCATTGTGTCCTCCCCATCATAGGTAAACTAGCACCACTACTATCCTTCCAAAAGGATAGGTTTGGCATTGAATGACCCAAGAATGTTGATATGGTAATGAACAAAAAACACCCCATATATATATATATATATATATATTATTTAATTCCATGGAATTTAGACTGCGACTCCTGGGTTTCATGGAGTTTTTAGAAAACAACAATCATCAGGCAGTTTAGAAAATGAAATGAATCGAAAATCGAAAAAATACAGTCAAAAACTGTTGGAATTTTGTGGGAATTTTTACGTAAATATTAGGGTGATGATTGTTGATTTGACTGATGAATGCTGTTTTGTAAATAACCTCCATGAAACCGAGGGTCGCAATCTAAATTCCATGGATATACAAATCTAATATATACTTGTATTTATCATTATTATATAATAACTCTGTTCTAGATATTGACCATTCTCCATTATTTACAATATAGCACATATATTAGTGCACGCTGATATATATATATATATATATATATATATATATATATATATATATATATATATATATATATATATATTTTAGCGTGCACTTATATATGTGCTATATTGTAAATAATTACAATGCTAAACCAACTATCAGTTTCTATTTATCATCACTGTCTCGTTATTTATATCTATAATTCGATAGAAATAAATTGACTAATTTAAAATCAAAACTTTTGATCTCTTTGGTAGTGATAAAAGACGAGTGAGTTATCAAAACATTTTTTTTTAACTTATGATCGAAAGAGAAGCGCAGACATGGCGATTATTGAGTTAATTCTTTTACTGTTGATAATTCATAGCAGACATTCGCCTTGTCGGTGTCAACTGCTTACAATAACGATTGACAATAGAGTGGCTAAGATGTAAGCAAGAAATTAACATCAAAAAGGTAGGACAATTGATCTGTTATGACAACAATGGCTTACTTTTAATTTATTTCGTTTTGTGCAATAAGATGCAAGATGTAGATTTACTTGAAGATTTCGAGCGTCGGCTGCTTGTAAAGATAATCTGATTATTTATCCTCATGAAAGCGAATGTGTCTGACGGGAAGTTTATCTTGTCGAATATCTCCCCATGACTTTCTGCAACGGCTTTTAATATCCTTTTCATTTTTGAACACAATATTCTTTCATTCTCCTTTGTCCTCTACCTTATTAAGATCAATGTTTTCCTTGCATTCAATTATTACTAGACTACCTATGAATTGGATGGGTTACTGCTTTCATACTAGTTCCAAATTATACTGTTACTTCTATTTTAGGAGTGAAGATTTATTGATCGATTGATTTTACGGCATGTTAACCCTTACTCAGTTATTCACCACTACTAGACATCTCAGGAATTCGATGGGTTTCCGTTTTCTTTGTAGTCCCGAATGCTTCCATTTAAAAGGTGTGGATTTAGAAGTTGATTGAATTTACGGCATGTCAACCGTTAATCACTCACAGACAACTCATAAACCTTTTGGGTTCCCGTTTTGATGGGGCTGTAGAATACACCGACTGCATCTCAGCCACGAAGAAAGATATCCCCAATAGGACATAAAACCATCTGATGACAAGGCTCCAGTCATTTTGCTTTGAAGAATACTAAGTAGCCATTCATTGCCATTGCTCGCAGCTTCACTATGGCACGCAGTGGTTGCACCTGATAGGGCTTTTCTATGCGCCAAATAGAACTGTTTGACATTTAAACTGTGATCAAACAAATGAGTTATGGTAAACTGAAGTGTTAAACATTGAACTGTTTGTTGATTTAACTGTGTGAAAACAAAGGGTTAACGTTTGATTGAATTGTTTGCGAGACATAGCAATACTTGGAATCATTTAACTATGAGTGTTATTAAATAGAATTATGAATGTTAAATAGTGATACTTGTACTTGCTTCACTGTGTGCAAACAAAAGATAAATAGTACATAGAATTATTCGTGTTAGATAGAAATACTTGACACCGATCAACTGTGGAGGTGCCCGTGGTGTAATGGTTATCGTCGTAGGAAATGGACACGGCGACACGAGTTCAAATCCTCGAGCACTAATACCCTTGAGAAAGGTATGAATCCAATTATTCTCCCTCCAGCTATGGATAAATAGTAGGGCAGACTGGGTTCTTCAGCCCTGATTAGGCAACTAGTCTAGGAGAAGGAAAACTCTGAATTCAAACCTGTTAAACTCTGCTAAAAATTGACCTTGTGTAATATCCTGCCCGTGCGGAGGTGTTGGTAAATATATCAACTGCGTGAAAAAAAGAGCTCGGGCTTTTTAAGAAATGTTATTAACAAAATATGCTTACAAATCATAAATTTAATATATATGCAGAAAGAGAATTCGGCATTAAATTACCTATAACGTAGATAACCGTTTTCATAGTTGATATTGATTATTCTGATGCATCTATTTTCGTGAAGATTTAATGGTTGATTGGTTTTGCAAGCATATCAATACATATTGATAGATTGAATTATACATTTTTATTCATCGCCATCCCTTAGGAATTATGATATACATATAAGTTAGGGAATCGCGTATGGTGTACATTTATATTTCTGGCTGGCTTGCTTGGATTTTGTGGCATATCAACCATTTATATATAACAATTACAATTTTACATCAGTCATTTGTTTGGTTTGGTTCGCTTTCTTTGTTTAATGGCATATCAACCTTTGTGGGTAATTTAATGCCAAAGCCATTCCCCCTAGAAAAACAGTATTTAACCCCTTGCTGGGAGGCCAAGGGGGTTCATACCTTTCCCAAGGGTATTTGCCCGAAAGTGAATGTAATAGCGTGACTGGAGTACGACTTAGCTTACTGTCCATCGCTTTAACCATTACATCACGGGGACACAACCCTGTCATTTGTCTGCACTTATTGTTTGTTCTATTTGACTCATAGAAGGGACCCTTTCGGGTACTACCAATCCGAGTCAGAGTGGACAGACGAGCAATGGCAATGAAGAGGTCTCTACATTCCTCATAACTACGAGGCTGGAGCCTCACAATCAGATGACTTAGAGTCATATCCAGGATACTCGTTGGGTAGGGGTAACCATCTGCAGAGATGCAGTTGATATATTCTACAGCCCTAGCTGACTGGGCAAACAGATGGTTTAGTGTCACATCAGGACACTCGTTGAGATCATCTAGCCCCTCAGCAGAGATAATACTGCCGGTGTATTCTACAGCCTACTCCAGCCAACAGAGCTAATTTATATTTATATTTTTGTGTTGCTTCTTTGGTTTTTATGTTGGGATATATAATATCAAGTATTTTATCTAATACAAATAACTTGCGAATAATTCTATTTTACACATAGACAAGACAATACCCTGAAGTACCCTTCAAGCTCAGAGTGGATCATAGAATAATAGCAATGAACAGGTACTCCACGCTCCGTAGAGCTCATGAATTGCAGCCTCGTCATCAAATACAGTTTAGTGTCATATCCTGGAGACCCATTTTTGATGGGTATCATACGACTCTATAGGGGATACAGTCAGTGTATTTTAATTCCCTAGCCTGAGTTACCGACCCTTACTTCGTTATTTTATGCTGATGCCCACTTAATAGACGAGATCTCTAATTACACACACACACACACACATACACACACATATATATATATATATACCTTTAAGAAAAAACCCAAAGACCGGTTAATTCAGGATTATAAATTTATTTCCATCCTGTATTTTCAGTTTCTGGTGTGAACCAAAAACATGAAGAATCCTGAATTAACCGGTCTTTGGTTTTTTTCTTAAAGAAATATTGCTCTGTAATAAATTACATTGAGCTCTCTACCAGGAAAATTTAAATGTTCAGCTCATGAATGATTTTCTTGTCCTGAGGGAATTACTCCAAACTTTGGTTTAACCTGACCGAATATTACCTATATATATATATATATATATATATATATTCACAATAATTTTAAACTGGTAATGATTTTATTATCTCAAACAGAGATATTTAAGCCAGAGATGGGACCCTGGCAACTGTTCTTGATTAGAATATACTAGAGAATATAATACTTGTGCCTTATCATCGATGCAGTTTTGTGTCATACCCAGGAAACCTATTCATTTTGGTGTCATATCCCGCAGTAAAGCAGATGAAGATGTATAATTTATACATAATTATGAAGATGAAGATGTATAATTTATATATAATTATGTCTTTATAGCAGTAGCGGCAAGGAGAAATGAAGGCATTTCTTGTGGTCAGAGGAGTGTGTGATGGATAGCCACATCGACCTGTTGTGCTAGGTAAGGATTTTTCGGAGAGTTACCCTTTACCTGTCTTTTCCGAGAAGGGTGATCGAATTTCCTTTCGTTCTTTCGTTCCCCGAGAAGCGAGGAAGATCCTGATTTCTTTCTGGGTGCAAGATATTTCTCTCATAATAAAAATAGTCACCGGCACCAAAATTAGGAATTGTTTTTTTTTTTTTTTAACTTTTATCATTTGTTCATCAATCATTAAGCGAAATACAATTATTTCTGGAAGCTAGAAGGAGAAATAAAAAAAGGCTTTCAATTAGATATTCCTCGTGGTTTGTTTCCAATCATCATCATCATCATGTCGCGCCGCCAGCGCGGATATCCCTGACCCTCTCTCGCCATTTCTCCCTATCATTCATCGCCTCCGGCAGGTCTTCAGGGTTACATCCTGTGTCCTCACATAGCTGCTGTATGTAAGTTCGTGCTGGTCGTCCCACTTTTGCACATCCATATGTGGGGGTCCACAGGAGTACATCGCTTATGAGCTCGTCCTTGCTTCTCCAGCAGTGTCCCGCGTGTCTGGTTCGTCTCTAAAATTTTCAATTTAAGAGATTAAAACTTCCTGACTGTTCAGAATGAAGGGCGTAAACACTTTATTTATGGTCGTAAACACTTATTTTACTCTCACACAAATATCCAATATGCTGGTTGCCTATCCTCTCTGATAGTTGAATCCACCCTGACCGTTGAATAGCCTTTGTCTTACTATCCGAAAGGTATCCCCTGACCACTTAAAAAACCATTGTCTTAATTTTCAGACCGTCAAGCATGAACTGTCTGGGATAAAAAAAAAAAAACTTGTATCTGTGTATGGGCAGTCCGGTTATTTTTTTGGATGGCATTAGATAACCCATGAAGGTTGATATGCTATTAAACAAAGAAACCAAACCCAATCAACATAGAAAAGTGTCCAAAAGACCTGGACAGACTTGCTATTAATCAAAATTTGGTAAGCCCATACTACTGGTGTAAAAAAACTCGCCCAGACACGATAATAATAAAGACGAAGAATGTGTTGTTGAGATACTCACCAAAAAAAAAAACAAAAAAAAACGTGGAGGCGTTGTGGGTGACATCTGGTGGAGGAAAGTGAATCAACAATTCAACAACCTTCTTATGTGTTAGGGCCCTTTTTATTTATTATTTAAGTGTGGAAATTTCGTTATTTTCTCTTTGAGCGAGACGTGTGTGACAGTCGTGAACTTTTGTTCCATATTTTAGATATTCGTTTCTTTCTGGATTCTCACAACTTCCAGATTCTCTAAACACACTCACACACACACACACACACACACACATTATCTGCCTTTCTCTCACTCTCCCACTGGCTGACACTTGTAGGCTTTTATTTATATCCAATCCCGCGCGGTTGATATGTTTTTTCAATATACCCCGAGGATAATATTTATATCCAGAATAGAATTAACGATTTAGCAAAAATAAGCACGCGCTTAGATCACTAAAAGCGAAACACCACAGTTTTTCTTTCTACGTTTTTCTCGCATGAAGTTATATCTCCCAGTGACCAGTTAATATTTACGATAATGCCCAATCAGCTAATGTAAAACTGCCGTAAAAATGATGAGAAATATTTATCCCATTTTCTTTGCTAAATATTTCTGGCGGAATTTTAAAATTAATTCTACCGAGTATCTTGTTTCTTATTCTTAAACGAGTAGTGGCGCAATGGATAATGGATTTATTTCATACCTATCTATAAATATTCTCTTGACTCTCCACATAGACTCAGATTCTCGTAGTATCAACGAAAAAATTTCTGTTTCTATCTGTATTACGATGTAACCTGAGTGAAGTAACAAGTAAGTTTCTGAATAAATGTCTCTTGCATGAAATAACAAGTTTCCGAATGGATGGATATTGTATGAAATACCAAATTCCCGAAGTGAAGTTTATTGTATGAAATAATAAGTTACCGATTTGATGTCTGATGTATTGTATCGTAACGGTACCAAAAAGAACTTTGTACCACAACGAGTCTCAATGTAATGTTACTGTACCAAGTAGACGTTGTACCGTTACACACCAAACGTACGGTGATTTCAGCATGTGTTCGAACGTGTTAATGCATGTATCTCTACGTCTTAAGTAGTTCTCAGACCCTTTTGTGACCTCGCCGTGGGAAAAATTGATGGATACATGAAAATCTGATTTAGTTCACTGACACAAAAGTTTATGCACTACTTCACTTTGAAGTAGTCGCCAGGAGAAAGAAAGAGCGTATAAAAACTGAGTTGACCGCGTCAGTAGGGCAAAGAGAAACAACATATCATGAGAAGAAAGAGACAGTAGACACAAACCTTAAATTTTCTTTTTGTATATTCGTGTTGTTCTAACTTGCTTGTTTGCTTGTTTCGTCTTCATGGGTTCGCGTCTGGTGTGAGACTCCTTATTAGACGTGGCCGTAATTTTTGCCAGTGTTTACATTTTCGTGGCTGGTGTTCAACTCACGTGTTCACCTCTTCGTGTCCGGCTGCCTAATCACTTTCAAACCCGAGTCGTACCCTTACTTCTACCTGCTGGTTGAGGGAAGACATAACCGTTTCCGATGGTTTGACACCTGCCCAGAATATTGAGACCTCTGTTTTTTTGTAGAAATTTTTAATTTCTGTAGTCATACACCTGTGATTTGCTGACCCACAACCAGTGCATTGACCTACGGTTATGGTCTTTGGTGTGGTTTCAAGTGACGGCCACATCATGCCACCTCACATCTTCAAAGACGGCTTGAATGTCAACACCAAAGTGTACCTGGATGTGCTGAAGAGTGTGGTGATCCCCTGGTGCAATCAGATGGCTGGTGGCAGGCCCTGGGTGTGGCAGCAGGACTCGGTGCCGGTCCACAAGTCCAAAGAGACCCAGGCTTGTCTTCAGAAGGAGTACTACGACTTTGTACCCTTCTCTCACTGGCCCCCCTCCTCCCCTGACCTGAACCCGCTGGACTACTTCGTTTAGTCATACGTCAAGAACGTCACCAACATGACCTCCCACAACTCCAAAACCAGCCTGGTCGCCGCCATCCGCCGAGTATTCGCCGAGCTCCCGCCGGCGCTTGAGGAAAAGGCATGCTCCCAGTTCCGGATCCGTGTCGAGGCGGTGATTGAGGCTGAAGGCGGCTACATTGAATAGATCTCAGCTCTACTACATAATCAAGATAGGTGAATTGATTTTTTATATAAAAGTTTTAAAATAAAGCTGTAGTGTTGTTTTCTTTAGGACGACAATTTTATCGTTTCATCCTGTAGATGTCAGCTCTACTACATAATCAAGTTAGCAGAATTGATTTTTTTCAATAAAAGTTTTAAAATAAAGCTGTAGTGTTGTTTTCTTTAGGACGACAATTTTATCGTTTCACCCTGTAAAAACAATAGCAATACTTGTGTGTAAACAAATTACTTCTAACTAATTTAAAAGTGAAATTGCCGACAAACTATTCAATCACAAACCATATCTGTACATCGTTTTAAATGTGCCCAAACAAATTGTAAATAGAATGTTCGAAATATTGGAAACCATTTAACTGAGCGTAAAATTGAGCTGAGGCTCATAAAAATGTTATTTATAAAATGTGTTTACAAATCATATATTTAATATATATGTATAAAGAAGATTTAGCCTTGAATAACCTGCAATGTTTTATTTGCCATAAAAACCCAACGAAACCAACTTAATTATACCAAACCAAACCGAACATAAAGAATATTGCAGACCGAGGCGTTTAAAATGTTTTGCTGATTTCATATTAAACGGTCAACTATAACACAAGATTTACTGAGAATATACAGATATATTTTTGGAATACATTACTTGAAAAGTCTGTAATAGTTACAGATTGTCGTATTCTAAAATGTGTAGATTGAAAGTGGTTTTTTTTTTGGTCATTATTCCAATGCTTCGAATATTAATTCCAGACAGTTGGAGTATAAAAGATTCTTGAAATTCAAGATTTGTTCTGAGATTAAAGAAATCCGCTTATGTAAAAAATAACAGTTTCTTGCTGAAGAAATTTTTGTGTTACCTTAATAATTTTCTATTGCTTCTTTCTTTCTCTCTTTCTTTTTTTCTTTCTTTCTTTCTATCCAGTTTACGACACCAAACTCCATCTGATGGAGAGTCTCCAGTCCTATAAATTTAAGAAATGTAGGGTACCACTTCATTGCCATTACTCCCATGTCCACTCTGACCTTGATTGTTAATACATGTTCGGGTTCCAACTGTCAGTTAAACAGAACTGTTCAATCATATGTTAAGGATTATTATTATTATTATCATTATTATTATTATTTGAAACCTTATAGCTGTGTGCTGATTGTTCTATTGTATATGAAATGCTTAATGAATACTAATGTTAAAAAGAATACTTAAAACTGTTTAAATGAACGCAGAAAAATGATTAACATTAAATGAAACTTATACTGTTAGATCGGGTTACTTTTAACTGTCTGCAAACAAATGACATCGAACAATTCATTTAAAAATAAAGTTACCAACAAATGATTCGCTGACTTATATATATATATATATATATATATATATATATATATATATATATATACCTTGTGCATTCAATAAGTTTCCAGACTTTTTAGTACAGGTATTTAAAATTGTAGTAGACTCTTGAAAATTCAGTATGTTATTGCTATACATCTTATGAGATGACTGACCAGTTTTTATGATTTCAGGTTCAAAGGAACAGCTACAACAGGAATTGGAATACACCTTACTAAAGCCTGATTGTCACAGCCGGTGAATTTCAAAAATGCAATCTGGACGTGAGGAAACTTTAGAAGAACGATAGGCAATAAAATTGTGTTTTAAACTTGGAAAAAATACCACAGAAACGTATGGAATAGTTCAGACTGCTTTTTGACCATCTTGTATGAATCGAGCGTCAGTTTTTGAGTGGCATAAGAGATTCAAGGAAAACAGGGAGTCTGTGAGGGATGATGAGAGGTGTGGGAGGAGTAAAGAAGTCAATAAACTCGAGTTGATTGGCCAAAGGGTTAGGGTTAGAGTAAGGGTTACTATGTTGAGGTTTTAAGGAAGTTCTTTTTCAAGCTATTCAGTTTATTCTAACAGCCCTATATCCACCAATTCAGTTTAGTGTAATTACAGTTTCAATATCAAAAACATATCTATTTCAAACAATTCACTTTAGCGTAAGTACATATTTTTCATATCAAAACAGATGTATTTCAAACATTTCAGTTTAGCTTAAGTACGCAGTTTAAATGTCCAAACTGTTCTATTTCAAATAATTCAGTTTCGCATAAATATGCATTTTAGTTCTATTTGACTCATAGATAGGAACCTATCAGGTGCTGCAACTCTGGGCCAAAGTGGATCTGGAAGCGATGGCAATGAATGGGTGCTTCTCATTCCCCAAAGCTCTTGCATTACTGGAACCTAACCATCAGATTGTTTCGTGTCATGTTGAGAACATTTCGCAATGGTGCCTTACCCCTCTGCAGAGATGCAATTGGTGTATTCTACAGCCGCAGCCAACTGGGCTAATTAAATATTTATGGCATATCAACCTACTCGGGTTGATATGCCATAAACTAGTCAATCTATTAATTCTTTTTTCCCATGAGATTTTAGCTTTCTAAAAGATATTCTTTTAATTTGTTGGGCGGAAGGTCAGTTCAAAAATCAAGTTGGCCCCCTTTCAAAAATATATTACAATAATACATACATAGCGTATATGGGTAACATTGTGAAACATTTACACAATAGAGAAAAATTATAAACAAATTGATTTATCTTACGGCATGTCAAACCTTCTCGGTTTATTTTAAGCTCAGGGGTAAGGGAGTTGCGTACATTCTACATTCATATTTACATTTATTGTGCATTTTATTCATGAGTGATGTTCTCCTATGGACCCCCTCACATGGCTGAGCAAAAGCAGGGTGACAAGCTCGAACCTACATTCAGTAGCTCTGTGAGGATACGGGATGTAGCCCTGAGGACCTGCCAGATGCTATGAACGATAGGGTGGAGTGACGAGAGAGGGTCAGGGATATCCGTGCTGGTGGCACGACAAGATGTTGATGATGACGATGATGATTCACACGAGGTATTTTGCATCCGGTAAAATCAAATACGAATAATTTTTAAACAGATCTTTTTTTATCAATAGGTGTCACTATAATCAGTACCACCATATCGTGTCAGAGTGAATCTGGTAGTTAGAGCAATGAAGTAGTGAGTCTACGTTACCCTGAACTCAAGAACTCGAGTCTCATCGTTCTGATACAATTTATTATCATGCCGAGGAAACCCACATTTTGAAAGGAAGCCTTAGTCTTACACGTATGCTCGAGGATATCCATTGGTTCGGGGAAAAAAATTGACGATTAATTTACATAATGATCAGCTGTCTTGCAGGAATCATATGGTTTTTATCTGTACTCCGGAAAATAATAATTTGATAAGAAATGTATAAATACTAAGAGGAGTCAAATGTTTTACAATATTTTGCTAACATGAGGCACGGTTGGGTGGCTGGAAAGTTTTTTGCCGACATCATGAAAGTGACAATCCACACTGGACAGTAAAAAGCCGAGCTTGCTTGATTGGTTGGTTGGTTTTACGACATATCAACGGGCCATTTAACGCCAAATTAAGTCATTTTGATAAAAGTTTCAAACAATTCAGTTTAGTACAAGCATAGTTTTTTTTATTTATTTACAGACAGTTAAATGTCAAAAACAATTCTATTTAAACAATTCAGTTTAGCATCAGTACACAAGTTAAATGTCAACAGCAAATCAGTTTAGTATAAGTATCCTTTCTTCTTTTCCGTTAAGTCTTAAACTTTGTTAAAGTGCAACACTAACATATTGATAAAAGAATTGTTTCCTCCTACCCCCTCTTTTTTTCTTTTTTTCCTTCTCTTCACGTTCTATTTTAGTTCCTACCTTACTTTTGTTTGTTTGTTTTATCCCTGTCTTCTGAAAATTGGTACTCACACGTGTTAAAGTTCGACTTTTTTTTTTACTAAAATAGAATTTCACGGTCCAAACGTGATTCTTTTCTTTTGATATTTATAGTCGGCTTATTAGTAAATTGTTCTTTCATTTAAGACACAAAATAGTATACACCAAAGATTTTAATAATGACAAAATTGAATAAAAATCATATATGTATATTTTTACGTACCCATGGGAAGCAGCATGGTGGACGTAAAGGTATGCGAATAAACTCTCTGACGGCCTAACGCAATGCATAACTTGGTCCTGGGCGTATAAATCTCAATGGCCAGGATCGTCAGTTCGATTGGGGAACTACTGCTCCTCATCTATAAGTTTGGCTTCTATGGATGAGAATAAAAACAGCCATCGAAAGATAACCATGACCCACTCTCAAACTACATATATAAACCGCATCGCTCTTCGCCCGGGTAAAAAAGGGGCGCGTCCTGCAGAGGTTGGAGCCCTGGACTCAGTGTTCGAAAAATCAGCTACAGAGCTCCTAAAAAAACCTACTAAGATGCAAACAAACAACACAAATAGCGACATTTAACGTTAGAACCTTAAATAGAATACGTCAACTACCGGAGGTGACTGCATCGGCCGTAGAACATAAGATAGACATAATATGCATACAAGAACACAGATACACGTTCAGCGAGGGTATCAAATATCACGATACTGGCAATGGATGGACGCTAGCCTCTATATCAGCATGGTAAAACTGTCAATGCTACGGTAAGAAGTGTGGGAATACTTATACGACCAAGAGCGTTAAAATCACTGAATAGCATAGAAAAAATACAACCTAGGATGATGCTAGCCATTTATAATGGTAATCCCAGAGCAACAATGATCTCTTGCTACAGCCCTACCAATGTTAGCAAAGAAACTGAACTTCTACGATGAGCTATCCTCTCTAGTGCATAGCATCCCGAAACACAACGCTCTCGTCATTGGCGGAGACATGAATGCCCAAATCAGGAAAAACTCAAACAACAAATACAGCCTACACAACACGTCAAACAGGAATGGACAACATCTAACAAATTTCATGAGAGAAAATAGATTAATATGCCTCCATACAAACCTTCAAAAGAGGTAGGTGAAATTATGGACCTACACATACGCGAACAATTGTAAAGCACAGATAGACTACGTCTTAATAAACAAGAAATGGAAAATAGCGCAATCAATTGCGAGGAATATTCCTCTTTCGAGGGTGTGTCCTCTGATCACCGAATTCTCACGGCAAAAATAAGCTGACGAAAGAACGCCACATGAACAGCGACCACCAAACACTATTACTGGGGCCCTTCTTAACAACAGGGATATTAGAGCTGAATATGTGGTAGCATTGAGAAACAAATTCGATGCACTGCAGAAAAAGACAGGAATACGAACTCTGAATGACGAATATGAGAATTTCGTCAACGCACAATCGAGGCAGCAGCGAAATACATACCAAAAAAAATTAGAACTAAATCTAGAGTCCCATGGAAAACATTAGCCGTCAGAGAAAAACGTGCAGACGTGAAGACGGCCTCCAAATGCAATAGGAAGAACCTAACGAACACAAATGCCTTGAAACTAAAAAAGGCACAAAATGAATTAACAAGCATATATCTAAAAGAACAGACAGAATATATACAAAATCAGATAGATAAAATTAGTGACTCTGTGGAATATAAGCAATCTAGGATAGCGTGGTAAACGATAAACGTAGTGAGCAGAAGGAAGAGCACAGCCAAAGCTAAATTGAAAGCTACAAACCAACAAGAAAGAATAAAACTGTGGAAACAACATTTGGAGAATCTACTGGGAAACACACCGAAAGTTACACATGAACAAATCACCAGAATTATTAGTAAGCAAATGGACATTAAACGAGGACCGTTCACTAAAGAAGAAAAATTAAAAATGGGAAAGCTGCAGGGCTTGACGTGATTCCCCCAGAAGTATGGAAGACCAGACAATTCGGCGACATACTTTTCCGACACTGCAACGCAGTCTATAATCAAAATCCGATCGACAAATGAATGAGGGGCTGCATTCTTCCTTTCCCTAAAAAGGGTGGCCTCGGATTAGCCAAGAACTGCCGAGGTATAACACTGACATCCATAGCAGCCAAAATATACAATGCCCTACTACGAAACCGCATAGAACCCAAAATCAACAACATTCTTAGGAAAAACCAAAATGGCTTCCGAAGAAATAGATCCACAACCACACAAATATTGACTATCCGTAGAATACTTAAAGGCGTACGGGCAAAAAACCTAGAGGCGACAATACTATTTGTCGACTTTATCAAGGCCTTTGATTCCATTCACAGTGGGAAGATAGAACAAATCCTACTAGCATACGGCCTACCAAAAGAAACAGTCGCAGCAATAACAATTCTCAATAGAAACACTAACGTAAATGTACGCTCTCCGGATGGAGACACAGACTACTTCGACATTGTAGCAGGAATACTTCAAGGAGACACACTAGCCCTATATATCTTTATCATCTGTCTAGATTATGTGCTTAGAACATCGATTGATAAAATCAAAGAAAACGGCTTCGAGCTGACAAAGAAAAGAAGCAGAAGGTACTCCGAAAAAACAATTACCGACTCCGACTACGCCGATGACATAGCGATTCTGGCAAATGCACCCGTCCAAGCTGAAACCCTACTGCATATATCGGAACAAGCTGCAGGCATTGGCCTCCATGTCAACGCACACAAAATGGAATACATGTGATTTAATCAAACAGGCGTCATCTCCACACTAGGCGGTAGCTCTCTGAAGCTAGTAAACAAGTTCACCTATCTAGGAAGCAGTGTCTCATCAACCGAAAAAGACATCGACACGCGGCTAACAAAGGCACGGACAGCTATCGATAAACTATCGGTCATATGGAAGTCACACCTGACAGAGAAAATGAAACGCAGTTTTTTCAAGCAGCGGTCGTGTCGATACTGCTATATGGATGCACTAAATGTATGGAGAAAAAGCTTGACAGCAATAACACAAGAATGCTGCGAGCAATTTTGAACAAGTCCTAGAGACAACACCCTACACAGCACCAACTGTACGGCCACCTACCTCCCATAACGAAAACTATCAAAGTCAGACGAACCGAACATGCAGGACACTGCTGGAGAAGAAGGGACGAGCTCATAAGTGATGTACTCTTATGGACCCACACATATGGCCAAGCCAAAGCAGGACGACCAACTCGAAGCTACATACAGCAGCTCTGTGAGGACACGGAATGTAGCCCTGAGGACCTACCAGAAGAGATGAACGATAGGGAGGAGTGGCGAGAGAGGGTCAGGGATATCCGTGCTAGCAGCACGACATGATGATGATGATGATGATAAGTATACTTTTTGTTTAACACAGTTTAAGGCTAAAAGAAGTCTATTTTAAACAATTCAGTTTAGCATAATTACACTGTTTAGTTCTCTTTGATCCATTGATAGGACCCTATCAGGTGCTACCATTCAAAGCCAGAGGGGTGTACTCGTGTTGTAATGTTTAAAATACTGGTTGGTGGAATCGTAGTAACCGAGTTCGAACTCCAGTCACGCTATTACATCATTTTTGGACCAATACCCTTGGGAAATGCATGAACTGCCTCATCCTCCAAGCTACAGGTTAAATAGCACCACAACTGTTTTCTAGAAGGAAGGCTTTGGCATAAAATAACCTAAGAAGGTTGATATGTCATTAAAAAAAGAAATTAAACCAAACCACTTCAAGGCAGAGTGGACTGGGGAGTGGTGGCAGTGAAGGGATACTCCGCATTCCCCAAAGCTCCAGCATTACTGAAGCCTCACCATGATATTTAGTGACCTATCTAGGACACTGGTTGGAGGAGTCTTATCCCTCTGCAGGGATGCAGTCGGTGTATTCTTCAGCCCCAGCTGTTACACATTTATTTGGTTACTGTGTTGGGATCAACTGCACTTCCACCTTTGCTACGAAAAATAATTTTGATTGCTTCCGCTGCGTCAGAGCCAAGGTGGAAGCCGTAAAGTGTAAGGTCCTAAATTAAACTACATTCTACGTTCATCTGTCAGACTTTAAAATCACACATAGAATGAAACCATTACCAATACGTCAATATACTGACGACCACATCACAACCGAAGACAGCATGTTAATACAATAGCTTGAAGAGCTTTATTCGCGTGATATAAGTAAGGAGTAAATTTGGTGGCCGTAGTCGTGGGCGACCGGAACGTTCCCTTTTCTATAGCTACTACACCGAAGTGTAGGGGAGGGCGCTACTTCTTTCCCTGGATTGCTCCACTTTACCCTTGATACGTGCCTTGTATTACTGAGTGTTAAGCAAGGAGTTATCAAATACCATTTTTAAAGTCTTTGGTATGACGCGACCTGGGATTGAACCCAGGTTTCCCGGACCATTGGCGAACACTCTACCCACTAAAAACTAGTATGTAGGAAAATACGACAGACGTTTTGAGTCATCTGTGTTTATGCACGGTAAATCCTCATTGTGTTATGGCTTACGTGCTCGACTGCGACATTATAGTAAGTGGGTTCGAAATCCAGTGACACTATTAGCTTCACTTTTGGACAAATAGTCTTGGGAAAGGCATGGACTTTCTTATCCTTACTTTTATTCATTTATCTATTTATTTTGATATATTTAATTAGATTTTCATTGATTCAGATAATACACAGTAATTATAGCCGTAATACTTCCGACTAATTATAGTCAGAATTGTTGGGAGCGATGTTTTGATGCAAATTAGAGAAAACTTATACTACACTCTGAGTTATAGACAGACGAATAAAGTAAAAGGAGACAAAATGAAAATTTCACTCTGCTCATTATTTTTAAACCAGTAATGTTTCTCCTTCGGCTTTGCTGACAACTATTATCTCCTCCGAAGATGAACAAGTGATCTACACAAAGGGATAAGTTTATCATCGTGAAAGATTCTGTAGAACGAGCTTCGCTTTATGCATGGCTGTTAACAGAATATCGATGGACCTGTGAAGCACAGAATCTCCGAACAGCACTTATAATATTTTCATATTCTGAATATTTCCATGAAGGGTCACTGAGATGCCGTGGCTAACATACTAGATAGTGAATTTGTCGTAAGCGAGTTCGATCTCTTGTTGTGATATTATGTTCAGTTTCGGATTAATACCGTTGAGAGAGATATGAAATCCAGGTATGGGTTAAATAGTGCCACTATTCTTCTGCTCAAATGGCTTAGGAATTAAATAACACATGAAGGTTTATATGCCGTTAAACAAAAAACTGATCCAAACAAAATGTATCTATCAAAGAGAGAGACCCCGTGGCACAATGGTTAACATGTTGGACTACAGAATCTTAGTTAGTTAGTTCAAACTTCAGTGACTCTATTATGTTCACTTTCGGACTAATACCCAATAAAAAGGCATGAACCCTCTCATCCCCCGAGCTACTTGTTTTCTACAAGAATTATGTTGCCATTAAATCAGTGTGATGTGGCATTTAGCAAAGAAACCAAAGATGAAGGTGGAGAAGACAGAGATCATTGTCCAACGTTGTCTTCATGGTTTGGTTTGTTTGATTTTATGGCATATCAACCTTTGTAGGTTATTTAATGCCAAATCAATTTTTATGTAAATAATCAGTTCTATTTCAAACAATTCAGTTTAGCACGAGTACACAGTTTAATTGTCAAAAACATTTCTATTTCAAACTATTCGAGCAGTTATATATAAGAATTCATTTCAGTGTAAGTACAGTTTCAATGTCAAAAACAGTTCAATTTCAAATAATCCAGTTTAGCATAAGCATGCAGTTTAAATGTAAGTACGGTTTTAATTGTCAAAAACATTTCTATTTCAAGCTATTCGGTTTAGTCAAACAATTCAGTTTAGCATAAGTATGCCATTAGTTCTATTTAAACCATAGATAGAGCCCTATCAGGTGCTACCACACCGGGCCAGAGTTGACCTGGGAATAATGGCAATGAAGGGGTATTCCGTATTCCTCAAAGCCCCAACATTACTGGAACCTCACCATCAGATTGTTTATCCCGGACACTTGGTATATTCTACAGCCCCAGCCAACTGGGCAAGTTGTCTTCATCTAAGTACTGGCAACTCCAACGGTGACAAAGGTGTAAACTGTAATAATACTTTACAGTTCGCTTAGACTCCAGAAGAAGGAAGAAATGCCACTCCCCGTTATATGTCTTACGGATAACATAAAACTGTGTTTATAAAAATATCGCTACGTTGTATCATTGACTTGTATTTATCAGTTGGGGTTGCTTTTCTTTCAAAATATCTGATGTCTGCACAGAGATCACGATGCGAAGCTCTTTTGTTTGAAGCAATTTTACTATAATTCAGATGAACCATCTGATCGTATTAAGATACGTTATAATATTGGTTTGCTGTTTAGGAGAAAAGTCACGTTCAATTAATCTCTATAAATTTATTTTGTATCTGAGCTGGAAAAATTTTATTGCTGACTAGTAATCGTGGCTGTCCAGTTAACATTGTTTGGGTTGTAAGGTCGATTGCTTTACACACACACAAACACGCATATCAAGAAAAATTGATAACAAGATAATCCAAGTGGAAGGAGAGATTTATTGTGAAGTTGACTCTATAGAGTTTCGGTTCTACTGAACCATCATCAGGACCATAAGGGGTGATATTAGCGACGTTAAGTCAACGATGGATGTTTAAAAATGCCAAATACAAAAACATAGAGGAAAATTTGTATAATAAGAAAAAGTTGTCCGTTTCATTGGTGAATTAGCGTTTGTTATTTTAAATTACGTCATTCGACTTATTAGGAATATTGTATAGAATTTATGATATGTTTGTTTATCGAGAAAGATTTCGAATAAAAAGTAAGAAAAAGAAAGAAAAAGAAAAAAAAAAGAATAGAAAGCATAAAAATTATGATATATGTGGAAAATATAAACTAAAATTGGAATATTTTGTAGCTATTTAAATTCACACACACACACACACACACACACACACATATATATATATATATATATATATATATATATATATACGGTACGTACAAAAGTTAGATTATGATATAGAATGGATGCCCGAAAGTAATACGTTCTTTTTTTTATTTCTTCCGATAATGAAACTGATATAGAAAGCGCAATAAAAACTTTAGATAGAGCAAGTTTTCAGCAAAAAATGCTGCTTCACAAATTGTTATAACTGTTGGCTTTGAAATTTTGACAATAAGAAAAGAAAACAGCTTTCAATGAGCATTTGTAAGTGAGTTATTCCGAAAGTAATATTTTTTATTTTATAATAATTATAATACGTTATAATACTCTTATGTTATGATAATAATACGTTAGAAAAGGATGCTTGTAGAATGGACGTAGAACTTTAATGTTAAAGTCATAATTTTTTTTACTTGTTCTTCTAAAAAACATAGTCTGGTAAAATGGCGTCTGACATGAATGCAAAACTGTGAATCTAAATTCTTCCATGCGAACAAAATTACATACAATGAAATGTTTCAGTTGGCAGGCATTTATTACCATATTTACCAACCTTTCCGCTCGGGCAGGATATGACACTAGGTCAACTTTTAAGCGGAGTTTAACAGGTTTGAATTCAGAGTTTTCCTTCTTCTAGACTAATTGCCTTACCAAAGCAGAAGAACCCAGTCTGTCCTACTATTTATCCATAGCTGGAGGGAGAATAATTGAATTTATACCTTTTCCAAGGGTATTAGTGCTATGTTAAATGCAATTAGTCTCGTCCAGGATTTGAATTCGTGTCGCCGTGTCCATTTTCTACAACGATAACCATTACACCACAGGCACCTACACAGGCATTTATAACTGGCTGTGAATTATTCCTGAGTAAGACTCTAAATCTATGAATCGTCGAAGTAACTGTGTGTTTTAAACGATGATTTAAAGAAGCAGGAAAGCATTTCTTACAAAATGTTAACTCAAGAATTTATTTTCTCTATTCTCAGAGTTATTTGTGACAAATCACACTGAATCGGCCACCAGTGAAAAATAATCCAATTTTTTCTGGGTGTTTTCCCTATCTCATGACGTTGTATCCACCAATCATATAGTCCCATTGGTGAAAAAAGATCCTCGTTTACTTACATCTTTTCCCATCATATATGAACTTATGACCATCGCCTGTCAATCATGACCTTTTTTTCTTTCCACTATTTTTGCATTGGTGATCAGCCATTGGTGTCTCATCGGCAGTTACATGCACGATTCTTATACATAAAAAATTATTTAAGCTCTGTGAATTTTTATGGAGTTCAAATAGGGTATATGACGGCAGCAGTTTAGTAGTACGTTTCAGTCGTGGTTACGAAAAAGTTAGTTACGAGCCATGTTCAACAAAGCATAGCCCAAAAGTCCATGTTCATCTCTTGGGGAAAATACTAAGCCAGTGGTGCAGGAACTTATTGAACAAATACTGTTTTGTAGCTGAAAATGTGCTCTATCTAAATATGTTATTGCCCTTTCTGTATTGGTTGTGGCTTCTTTTCTTTCAAAATGTCTGATGTCTGCTATGTAAAGCTCTTTTGTTTGAAGCAATTTTACTATTATTCAGTTGAACCATCAGATCGTTTAAAGATACGCAAATGATATTAGTTTGCTGTTTAGGAGAAGAGTCACGTTCAATTAATCTCTATAAATTTATTTTGTATTTGAGCTGGAAAAATTTTATTGCTGACTATTAATCATGGCTGTCTAGTTAACATTGTTGTTTGGGTTGAAAGTTATATTGCTTCACACACGCACACACGTATATATATATATATATATAAAGAGAGAGTGAGGTAGTTGAATAGACTGATTGATACACACACACACACACACACATATATATATATATATATATATACATTCGGAAACTCATGCACACACACACACACACACACACACACACACACACACTTATATATATATATATATATATAAAGAGAGATGTAGTTGAATAGACTGATATATATATATATAGAGAGAGATTGATAATTGGATAGATATGTAGAGGCTAAGATAGATATAGAGATCGATATATATATAATTGAGTTTGATTGATAAATAATCAATGCTGTCAGTATTCTAAGTTATTCGAATATACATCCGTCAATTACAAAGACTGACCGTGAACTGATTAGATTATTTCATCCATTCGATTCTACTCTCAACACTCTTATCCATTTTATAGATTGTTGTAAAAGGAGATAGTGGTTAGCAATCCAGTTCTGACCACTATTTGTACTGAGGAGTTTACGTGGCGGCATAACCTAACATACTGGACATTGACATCGTATTAAGCATGTTTGAACTCCGGTCCGGCGCTTTTATCCACTTTCGGAATAAAACACTTGAGAAAAAAAGTATGAAGTCCCTTATCTCATCACCTTTCGGTTGAATATTAATGTACTTCTACTTGGTTAGCTTTGGCATTAAATAACCCACAAATGTTTACTGCCATTTAAACGAAGAAACTATGCTAAAACTTATTTCTACAAAAGTGGATTTGATCTGTGAAAGATTCTCTGTAAGAATGGTTCTGTTCCAGGCTAAAAAAAATGGAACGTAAAAAACTTTGGTAATTATACTCAAAAACAATGTTTGATTAGCACATTTCGCAGATTATTATGGTTGTAGTGTATCTAATCACCACTAAGTAACCAACGCAGGTGGACTTACATCAGAGAATTCTTAATTTTCTAAATAAGAATTATATTCTTTGTTATTAAGAAAGCTTTCATTAGCTCGGTGCACGGACTTTAGATTGCCTACCTTAAGTACACATCTTTAGTGTTCACCTACATAAATACCGAACTGGTTCAACGCAAATTAACTTCGTTGATTTAGTGGGAACTTGTCATTTTCTTTGATACAGCGCAAATGGCTAAGGTTTCATACGGTACTAACTGTTGCTGAAGTATAAGCAATTTGCTTACAGTGCTTTTCACTTCATCATTGCCTGAAAATCATTTTTCACTCACTCTGAGTGGACCAAGCAAGTGAAAATAAGAGGAAGGGAGGAAAGGACTGCGGCAGCTCTTCCTAACTGATGGTTTTCAATGTTCTTGCTTCAGTATGAGGCATTGTATTGTCCTTGTGAAACCCAATGTAAACAGACCTTAGAGAATGTACAGTTATCAAATACAATTTCCTATGCTCAATCCTGAGAAATGCTTAGTTATCCAATAACGACCTCTATTATAACTATTCTGTCAGCCAAAATGAGCGCATGAATTGAATCCCCTATGCCAGTTGTGTTTTAGCACTGGCCTATCTTCATTTTGAACAATTTTTCGACCTTTTTTCTTTGTAAATCGTACATTTGTAGAGATTTTTTGTATAAAACATACTTCTACATAATACATATTCTGTAAAGTTTTCATATTTTGCTATTCTAGAGATAGCAAAAATTTGGCAGCGGCCAAGAGAACCCAATTCTATTTGTCACCATTTTGAATAGCACCAATAGAAATGATTTGGGGAACTGAAGATAATTTTTGTATACATATATGGAAAAAATGGTGAAACCAAAAACAAAAATTATTTTGCTTTTTTCAAGAAATCCACTCTATTTATTCAATTGCTCTAGCATATATATATATATATATATATATATATATATATATATAGTAAATACATAACACACGCACATATATATATATATATATATATATATATACATATATGTAAATATATATGCACACACACACACACATACACACGCACATACACACACACACACACACATATATATATATATATATATGTGGGGGGGTGTTATGTATTCCCTATATCTATAAATAAGAAAAACTGATCAATATCAGTGATAGACCATATATATATATATATATATATATATATATATATATATATATATAATTTTGGAGGGCGTAGAAACGGGGTGATCGTAATTTCAGTCTAGCACTTTTCATCCATCGATTAGTTTTTATTATATATATATATATATATATATATATATATATATATATATATATATATAGATATATATATATCAGGAGTTCGTAATTCTTTATGCATATCTTCCTTGGAGGTGTTTTTGTTCCCTGGTGTTTTTGAATTGATTTAATCCTTTTGCTTTATTTTCTTTCTTTACACTTTTTACGCCTTCCATTGCTTTATCTTTCGTGTCTATTTCTTAGTGTATGAATTTGTGTTCTTTAACAAATTTATTGCTTTCTTTATTAACAGATTATATACTTTTTTTCTTCTTGTGTGAGTTTATATGTCCTATATTATTACAGTTTTTCCCATGGGCATTAGCTGATGGTTTTTCATTGGAGTTTGAGTGGCAGCAAGTCTCCTCAAGTCTCCAGGACTCTTCTCAGTATTCTGCCCGTTCTCAATAATGATGTCATTTGAATGGTTTCCCCTCAGCCCCCAACTTCCAAGTCCGCCAGTCCCTTTAATAATCCTATAATAATAATAGTTATTGTGCCAAAAGCACCAATCACAATTGGTGCAATCGTTACTTTCATGTTCCACAGCTTTTTCAAATCTCTAGCAAGGTCGAGGTACTTATCCTTCTTTTCGCATTCTTTCAGTTTTATTCTGTGGTCAGCTGGGACAGCTAAGTCGACAATTTTTCTAATTCTCTATTTTTTTTTGTTGATTATTATAAGGCCAGGTCGTCTGGCTGAGATTAGGTGGTCCGTGTGTAAGTCAAAGTCCCATAAGAGTTTATGTGTGTCATTTTCTAGGACAGGTGCTGGGTTGGGCATATACCATTATTATTATTATTATTATTATTATTATTATTATTATGATTGTAGTTCATTTCAATTTGAAATAAGTCTCACTCGATTGATCACCAGGATTATTTTTCTATTTGGAATAAGTGATCCGTAATGGCTAAAATGCTGGACCACGGTCTCCAAATAAACGAATTCGAAAATCCGTTTGTCTGTTACGTTCGGTTTGCTTGTTAGTTTATTTGTTTGGGTTTTATGGCACATCAACTTTTGTAGGTTATTTAAAGCCAAATACATTGTTATACAAATAAACATTTCTATTTCAAGCAATTCAGTTTAGCATAAATACACTGTTTAAAAAATATTTCTATTTCAAGCTGTTCAGTTAAGTATAAGTATAGTTTTTGATTACACACATTTAAATGTCAAAACAATGTTATTTCAAACTATTCAATTGAGAATAAGTACGCTATTTAGTTCTATTTGACCCATAGCTTGGTCCCTATCTGGCGCTGTCACTCCCGGCTAGAGTGGACCTGGTAGCAATGGAAATGAAGGGTACTCTGCATTCCACAAAGCGCGAGTATTACTGGAACCTCACCATCAGATTTTTTAGTTTCATATCCAGGACACTTGTTTAGGGTGTCTTACCCTTCTGCAGAGATACAGTCTGTGTATTCTACAGCCCCAGATGACTGGGCAAGTTCACCTGGGTGCAAATACACTTGGGAAAGCAAATACACCCATACCCCCTTATTCATGGATTAAATAGTATCACCGCTGTTTTTCTACAAGGAAGATTTGGCATCAACTTACTCTTAAAGGTTGGTACACCATTAAACTACGAAACCAAGCCGAATCATTCACAGTTTTCTTTTTTGATGATAAGGCGTTATATTCGTCTTCTTCAGTGATGCATTCCGTAGCAGTTTTTTAAATTCCTAACTTTAGTAGCCATCTTTTTTTAATTAAGCAAACATTCTGTTTATTAAATTAGTACTACACATCACTACGGATATTGACCGGGCGTTTTTATTTTATTCCTTGTGAGTCTATTTTTTTACATCAGCTTTAGCTACTAGTCTTTCACTGGAGTGTTATTGACAGGAAGTCTTGTAAAATATTGACCCTGACCAAGCTGTCAAAATAGGAAATGCACCTGTGTAAATAACAGGTTCATCCGGTCGAAAAATATCAGGATATAACCTTGACCGTAGACGGGTTGAATTGAGTGCGAAATTGTGACGCTTGCAGGAAGAAGAGTGGGCAATCAAATTATTATATAACTCGGTGCACAGGAAGTTCAGACCAGTTGGAGGGGATGCGGTAGAGAAAACTAGCACCCAGCAGACGGGGCCCTCAGGCCCCCGATTGGGCTGTTGGAGATCAGACCAGTTGGAGAGAAGATGCTGGAATGAGGACCATGTCCCAGAGAGGCTGGGCCCCCAGGCACCCGGTTGAGCAGCCTGGGAGAACGGGAAAGAAACGCTGTTATGGCCATAAGAGTGGGGGTCAATATGTTGCAGTTCTGTTCGGTCTCCAACTCGCCCCTCTCACAGTAAAACCCTTTGTAACCCTTTCGAACCCTTTCAAATAAAGTGTGAGGTATATTTTTCTAAAGAACTGTGTCGCTCGTCTTTATTGTGTCGTCGTTATGATTCTGCATGCATATGTATATGTGTATGTATAGTTGGTCATGGCTATACAACAGTCTTTTCAAGTTTCCAAAACTCTTTTGAGTATTTTAGCCGATCTTAACAATGCCGTGATCCGGATGGTCTTGATTATTCCTCGAATTTCCGGTTTTTCAATTCTCTTGGAAAATCTTTTATGGATCGTTCCAAGGACACCAACTAAATATATTATTACAATTAACCTCATCTTTAAGGTTTTTTTTAGAATTCTAGCAAGGTATACATATCTTTTTTCAGTTACTGTTTGGCCCAGTCGGAAGAGGCTGCAGAATAGACCGACAGCATCTTAGTTAAGATTCCCCCAATGAGTGTCTCGGATATAACACTAAACAATCTGATGGTGAGGCTTCATTAATGTGGGAATTTGGGGAATGGGGAGTACCCCTTTATTGTCATCACTCCCAGGTCCAAAATGGCCCTGGGTGGTTGCACCGGAAAGGGTCCTTATTTATGGGTCAAATGAAACTAAACTGTTTGCTTATCCTAAACTAACTCGTTTGAAATAGAATTGTTTTGACATTTGATTGTGTAAACAAATGACTTATGTTTAAGTGAATTGTTAGTGATACATAGCAATACTAGGAAGCTTTGAACTTTGTTGACTAAACTGAATTGTTTGAAATCGAACTCTTTTTTAGCATTTAAACTGTTTACTTCTGCGAAATCGAATTGCTTAAAATAGAATTCTTTATACGTATAAAAATGGATTTGGCAGTAAATAACTTACAATGATTGATATGCCATAAAACAAACCAAACCAATCGTTTACAGTTATTTATAATAATAATAATAATAATAATAATAATGTATATATATATATATATATATAGTCATCCACAGACAGATCTGTTTCGTTCTATCAGAACTCATCAGTGTGGCTAGACAGTAGCTACCCATTATTATGAGAGTGTTGGTCGTCAGTAAATCTCGATGTGGTTATGTGTTGAACCAAGTGTAAAGAACATATTGCAACAAATGTATACACATTCGTAACCCATATATTGCAACAAATGTATACACATTCGTAACCCATATCCGATTTAACCAACGCTTTACGTTCCTAGCCTGACTTCTTAAAAACACATATCCCCCACGCACACACAAAAAAACCATACCCATATACACTCACACACTTACAACTACGCACAAACGAAATCTTAACGGTTTTTTATCTGCTTCTTATGTAAACGTTACACCCCCTCGCCCCCACACATTTTATCTCAGTCTTCTAACCATTCTACTTCTTACGCCGGCCGGTGATCAACTAGTGGTTCGAGGGGGGTGACGCACATTTCTTGCCACCACAAGAATACGATCGAGGGAACGGAGAAAATAGAAGGACAAACGAACAAACACGAACAAAGCTTGGGGTTAACCAAGAGCAGAAAAGAGGTATTGCAACACTATATGCATGTGCGGACTATCGCTAGCGTGGGTTACTAGCGAAAATTCCACAAGCACCTCGAATGCAGACATCTTGAGTCGATCTTCTTCACTGGACCCTATCTTGTCTCCTACTGTCTCCGGAGTCCGGTGTTGACTGCCCCTGTCCGTGGTTCCACGCCAACTCTCTGCTGTCCAGTCCCAACTGCTCTCGTCCGGGTCTCGTCGCCAACTGCCTCTCAGCTCCTTTGTCCAGCCAACTCTCATTCGCGTCCCCTTCCCACTTCCGGATACGGCGAGGTTTCATGTCCAAGAATCCTTTGTCTGGTTTCACGCCAAAACAGACAAAGGAATCGTCTGCTTTGGCGGCCCACCCACATAGTGCTACACTTGTCGTATTTTCGATTTTCAATTTCATTCCATTTTCTTAACTGCCGGATGATTGTTATTATAAACTTCATGAAACCTTCGGTTGCAGAACAATATTTTCCATGGATTAAATATATATAAAATATATATTCATTTATTATCATTATATATATATATATATATATATTGTCATCAACAGACAGACTGTTTCGTTGTATCACAACTCTTCAATGTGGCTAGACATGCAAGATGCTTTATGCTGTATTCGAAACCCGGCTGACTTTCAAAAGAATTGAGCATACTGGTAACCGATAGGGTATAAAAATGTACACAAACACTACATAATACCTTAAAAATTCCCTTAGCCCAACGTGGTACGCTTGTTGGCCGAGCGCTCTGAGACTTAGTCTAACGTAAAGTTGGGTAGGTTTCGATCCCGGCTTCGAGCGTCCTACGTGTCGAGCCACATTGAAGAGTTCTGATAGAACGAACAGTCTGTCTGTGGATGACTATATATATATATGAAAGAACATATGTATCTAAATATATATTCTGAATAAGTAATAAAGAAATGGTAGGAAGATGCCCAACATAAAGTTATGAACATTATTTCTCCATATATTTATTTCCCTGTTTCTTATAAGGTTCGTTTTATATTTTGTCTAACCATTTTTTTTTTTTCTAAGTGAATTCATAAGTTTTTATCTGTTAATCAAATTACCGTCTTTTTCGTTTCTATATCCTTTCATTCAAACCAATTTGTTTTCCATTAACTCTAACAATCGCTTTGCTGCCCAGCTGAATGCACTTTTGATACATAATAATTCAAATCAGTCTTTATTCAGTTGAATAATATCTATGTTGTTTTTTTTTGTCTTTGCTTTTGTAAGCCATCTTTTTTCTTTAGTTATTTTTCGATAGTTTCTTCGTCATTATACAGAAGCATAAATGAAATGGCAGTTCTTTGGAGGTGCCCGTGGTGTAATTGTTATCGTCGTAGGAAACGGACACGGTGACACGTGTTCAAACCCTGGACCTGACTGATTGCATTTCACATAGCACTAATATTCCTTGGGAAAGGTATGAATCCAATTATTCTCCCTCCAGCTATGGGTAAAATAGTAGGGCAAGCTGGGTTCTTCAGCCTTAGTGAGGCAACTAGTCTAGGAGAAGGAAAACTCTGAATTCAAACCTGTTAAACTCCGCTTAAAAGTTGACCTTGTGTCATATCCTGCCTGAGCGGTGGAGGTGACCGTGGTGTAATGGTTATCGTCGTAGGAAATGGACACGGTGACAAGAGTTCAAATCCTGGACGAGACTGATTGCATTTCACATTGCACTAATACCCTTGGGAAAGGTATGAATCAAATTATTCTCTCTCCAGCTATGGGTAAAATAGTAGGGCAAACTGAGTTCTTCAGCCTTGGTGAGGCGACTAGTCTAGGAGAAGGAAAACTCTGAATTCAAACCTGTTAAAATCCGCTTAAAAGTTGACCCTGTGTCATATCCTGCCCGAGCGGAGAGGTTGGTAAATATGATAAAATGGCAGTTCAATTTTTTTTTCTAATGGGATTTGTTTAGGTTATTATTTAAAAAGAACTCGTGAAATTCATTAGCGTAATATATTTCCCCAAGAAGATAGACATGTCTTAATGTATGAGAACAATGTATGAGGATTGGAACAGTTTGAGAAATGAAAAACGTAATAAATATCTAGATCTTATTTGAGAACAGAATCTGATGACAGTAGTTCCTGTTATTTATAGAACACATGAAAAAATTTGCAAAGGCTTAAAAAAGAATAGGGAATTCTATATCCGAGATGCTGAGTAACTTATTTGATCTCCAATAAAAAATTCTACAGTGAAAATATATAAATAAGTTTTAACGAAAACAACCAGTTATAGATAGAGGGGAAACCACACAATATTGACCATACTGACAGTTATTTTATGCCCATAAAATCATGGAAGACTTTTTGGAACAGTGAAAAATAAAAGAACACGTAAAGAAAGATAAATATCAGGTCTTTGCCCGTGAGGTGTCGATGGTTGGTGACCTTGAAACAATCTCAAAAAGCCAAAAAAAGAAACGAGGAGAAATACAGGCCAAGGGAAAAGCAAGATCAAACGGAACATGAAATTGTTAAGATCAGCTGCAATATTCAGAAGAATCAAAGAGACGTGGGAAGATTTGCAGTCAGTTAGACTCCAGTGAAAAACCACAAATCAAAACTGCTATCACCAACTTGCAATTCGCCAAAAAAAAAAAAAAAATACTAAAAACCGCGAAAAGAGATAAATACCAAGAGAGATAGATAGGAAGAGAACTGAAAACACTATGGTACATGAAAATGACGGTGATACCGTTTGTTACTGGTACACTCAGTACAGTAAAGGCGATCCAAACTACAGTATTGTTGAAATCGGCCAGAATACTGAGAAGAGTCCTGAAGACTTGCTTTCACTCAAAAATCTGTGAAAAACAATCAACTAACGTCGGTGTGAAAAACTTTCAACCGAGTAAAATAATACCAAAGGGTAAAAACTGATCAAAAGTGAGAAGAGAGATAAGTACCTAGACCTTGCAAGAGGCCGGAAAGAACTATGGGACATCAAAGTGATGGTGATACCAATTGTTCGGTACAGTCAACAAAAAATTGTTACAGGGACTAGGGGGCTTGGAAATATGAGGACGAGTAGAGACCACACAAATTACAATATTGTTGAGATCGGACAGAATACTGAGAAGAGTCCTGGAGATTTGAGGAGACCTGCTGCCACTGTGACTCCAGTAGAAAATTATCAGCTAACACTGGCGTGAAAAACTCTTAAATAATAATAATGATAATAATAATAATGATAACAATCATGTCGTGCCACAGGCACGAATATCCCTGACCCTCTCTCAGCACTCATCCCTATCGTTCATCGCCTCTGGCAGGTCTTCATGGCCACATCCCGTATTCTAACATAGCTGCTGAATGTTTGTTCGAGCTGGTCGTCCTGCTTTTGCCCGGCCATATGTGGGGTCCATAGGAGTACATCACTTATGAGCTCGTTCCTGCTTCTCCAGCAGTGTCCTGCATGTCTGGTTCGTCTAACTTTGATAGTTTTCGTGATGGGAGGTAGGTGGCCGTACAGTTGGTGCCTGGTTGGGTGTTGCCGCCAGGACTAGTTCAGTATTGCTCGCAGCATTCTTGTGTAATTGCCGTCCAGTTTCTTCTCGAGCCGTTTAGTTAGCGTCCAAGTAGTGCATCCAAGACTCAAAGACCACATAAAAAAGAACTAAGAAAGACTAATTATAGCAAAAAGAAACAATACAAGTATTAACAGAATAACAATAACTAGAAAGATTGGAAGAAAAACAATGGCATGGATATTTCAAGCCACAAACAAGTAAAATCTCTTATGAGAAGTCTTGGTCATGGCTCAGAAAGAGAAAACTTAAGTGAGAAACTGAATCACTTCTAATAGCAGCATGAAAAATGCTATCGGGATAAACTATTTAAGGTTTGGTTGGTTTCTTTGTTTAATGGCATATCAAGCTTTGTAGGTTATTTAATGCCAAACGATCCTTCTAGAGGAACAGTTGTGGTACTATTTAACCCATAGCTGGGAAGACAAGAGGGTTCATACCTTTCCCAAGGGTATTTGTCCGAAAGTGAACGTAATAACGTGACTTGAGTTCGAACTCGCTAACTACGATTCAGCAATCACCACTAGGACACCCCAAACTATTTTAAAACAAAAAAAGATAATTTCGTAAAAAATAGTAAATGTTAGTTATATGGTGATAGAGACAAAATGATCAATCACATAATAAGCGAATGTAGCAAATTAACGCAAAAGGATTATAAGACTAAACACGAATAGGAAGGCAAGGTACTCTATTGGGAATTGTGCAAAATATTTAAATCTGACCATACGAAAAAGTAGTACATCCACAATCCTGAATCCATGCTGGAGAATGGGAGGCACAAATCTTTCTATGATTTTGAGATACAAACAGATAACCTAACCTCGGCCAGACGACCAGACTTACTTATAGTCAAAAAAAAAAAAAAAAAAAAAAGAGAAAAACTGAATTGTGAAGTTTCAGGTTCCGGCAGATTATAGAGTAAAATAAAGAGAAATGGCTATGTGGACCTTGCTAGAGAACTGAAAAGCTAAGGAACATGATGCTGAAATTGATACCAAATGTAGTTGGTGCACTTGGAACAATCCCCAAAGGATTGATAAAGGGAATATAAGACTTGGAAAACAAGACGACAAGTAGAGATCATTCAGACAAAAGCATTATTAAGATCGGCAAGAATATTGAGTCACGGAGACTTGAGGAGACTTGTCATTCAAACTTCTGCGTAAAACCGCGAGCTAACACTTGTGTGAGAAACTCCTAAAGGAAAATAATAATAATAATAATAATAATAATAATAATAATAATAATAATATATTTATTGGGAAACAAGAATTTAGATCTTGTCAGAGGACTAAGAAAACTGATGAACATAATTGGGATGGTTGTACCAATAATAATTGAAACGCGTTGAACGGTCCATAAAAACTTAGAAAAGGGAGTAGGAGATGAGTTGGAAATCTGAAAACGAATTGAGACTATCCAGATTATAGCATTGTTAAGATCGGTTAGAATACTGAGAAGAGTCCTGGAGCCCCGAGAAGACTTGCTGTCACTAAGACTTCAGTGAAAGACCATCAACTCGCACTGGTGTGAAAAAATAACAATGAGTGAAATAATAACAATTATCACATTTTTATACATTTATAATCTTAACTCAGAAAAAAGGGGGCACATTTAAACGAATCTTTCTTTAGATCACTAAAAATAAAGCTATTAATTAACATACAATTCAATTTGCAATCTGATATTAATAATTTAATATTTGTACTTGCGTTCACTCAGTATATATAACTTATTAAGGGTTTTAATTTTAAACTAATAATCTTAATAAGTATATCCACTTATATTTTCATTTATTGTGAAGTCCAAAATAGGATGACAAAGTCAGTAAAGTAGCACAATTGGAATTAAAAAAGCATGACAGGGTGGGGAAGGTGATCTACAAGGAGTAGACCAAGAAATTAAAATTCGTTTATACTAGTAAATGGTAAATGCACGAAGCAGAATCACTCTTGGAAAATAAGACTCACAGATTCTCTGAGACTTTGAGAAACAAACGGATAACTTAATTCCGGCTAAAAGACCAGACAAAGTACGCATTAAAAATGGAAAAACAAATAGAACTTGCCTTCTAAAGAATTTTGTCGTTCTGGCCAACCACAGAATAAATTTGAAAGAAAGCGAAAAGACAGATGAATATTTTAACCTTGCCTGAGAATAAAAAAGAAACTGTGGATTATAAGGGTAACGTTAATATTAATTGTAATTTAGGAGATTGGGACCGTCCAAAACATTTTGCAGAAAGACTAGAGGAATTAAAAATCAAATGAATATTCAAAACCTTGCAGAGTGCATCATATTTCAGATCAGCCAGAATGAGAAGAAAAACAACTGTACGGATATTTCAAGCGACTAACGGGCGAGATTGCAACATAAAACGAGGATTGCCCAGTTGGTTGGGGCTGTAGAATACACAGACTGCATTTCTACAGAGGTTTAAGACTCTCTCAATGGGTGTCATGGATATGACACTAAACAATCTAATTGAGAGGTTCCAGTAATGCTGGAGCTTTGGAGAATACGCAGTACCCCTTCATTAAAATCGTTCCGAGGTCCACTCTGGCTCAGAGTGATAGCACCCGATAGGATCCTATCTATGGGTCAAATAGAACTAAACTGAGCACTTATGCTAAACTGAAATGCTTTAATATTTAACTGGTTACTTATGTTAAACTGAATTGTTTGAAATACAACTGTTTTGAGAATATAACTGTGTGTAAAAAAAACCCAATCCTTATACTAAACTGAATTTTTTTAAAATTAGAAGTGTTTGACTAAACAAAATAGCTTGAAACAGAAATGTTTTTGACAATTAAACTATGTCCTTTTGCTAAACTTAATTTTATGTACTTGAACTGTTTATTTGTATAAAAATGGATTTGGCATTAAAAAAAACTGCAAAGGTTGATATGCCATAAAACAAAAACAAACAAATAAACAAACAAACAAATCATGGATAGAGTAATGGAAGGAAAACCTCAAGAGAGTAACTAAATCTTTTCTATTAGCAACACAAATAAAGAGGAATCGATCAATCACCTTATAAGCGAATGCAAGAAGATTGGGCAAAAAGAGTACAAAACTTAACACGACTGGATGGGGGAAGGCAATTCACTTGGATTGTGTCAGAAATTGAAATTCAAAAACGAACGTGACCTCATTTTTTTGCACACAGTTAAATGGTTTCAAATATACCATAGCCATATATGAATATGGGAAACGTACATGCAATGTTCATAACATATATACATAGAACATAGGAATCTTGAAACACGAAAAACACTTACGACTTCTTAGTTCAGGTACGAAACTTTTTATTACCTTTGATTTTAAAGGTTCTTCGACATAAGGAGAGATATACACATTCTTTCTATTCTGGTTTTTCCATCTACCGCCCCCCCCCCCGACAACACGTGCGCACCCGTCGCAAGGCCTCCGCAAGCAAGCGAAAGTCAACCGTCTTCTCCTGAGGCAGGACTCAACTCAACTCACTGACTTTTTCAAATCTCCCAAAATCCTCCGCGCGCTTCCGGTGCGTGACGTCAATTCGCACTCCATAGTCCCGTTTCCCATCTCGGGTTTCTATTGTGACATCTCTGAGTGACACGTCTGCTCCGCGTGAACACCAGCGTTAATGTTGCGCCAAAGTAACCCATGCACTCAGTCTAAAAGTTCTCAGCCTAACTAAACCCAAAGGCATAAAACCAAATCCCTCGGCCTTCATATTACACAAATATAACCATGTAGCATAAACAATTTAACATCAGTCATTTGTTTACACACATTAAATAGATATACGTGGTGCCTTCAATAAGTTTCCAGACTTTTTTTTCGTACAGGCATTTAAAATTATTGTAGACTCTTGAAAATTCAGTATGTTATTGCTATCTCATTGGTCTAGTGGGCAGAGTGTTCGCCGATGTTCCGGGAGACCTGAGTTTAATCCCAGGTTGACTAATACCAAAGACTTTCAAAATGGTACTTGATACCTCCTTGCTTAACATTCAGCAATATAAGGTACGTACCAAGGGTAAAGTGGAGAAATCCTGGGAAAAGAGTAGCACCCTTCCATACACCCCGGTGTAGTAGCTATTGAAAAGAGAACCTTCTGGTCGCCTTCGACTACGGTCGCTAACTTTTATTGCAATACATCTTATGAGATGTCTGACCAATTTTTATGATTTCAGGTTCAAATGAACAGCTACAGCAGCAATTGAAATACACCCTACTAAAGCCTGATTGTCATAGTAGGTGAATTTCAAAAATGCAATCTGGATGTGAGGAAACTTTAGAATAACGATATGCAATAAAATTATGTTTTAAACTTGGAAAAATGCCACAGAAACGTACGGAATGCTTCAGACTGATTTTCGACCATCTTCTATGAATCGAGCACTAGTTTTTGAGTGGCATAAGAGATTCAAGGAAGGCTGGGAGTCTGTGAGGGGTGATGAGAGTTGATTTGCCAAAGGCTTAGGGTTAGGGTTAGTATATTGAGGTTTTAAGGGAGTTCAGGAAGAGATTCCGTCGGAAAAGGCCAGCACTCTTCAAATCGGGTCTGTGGCATTTCCATCAGGACAATACACCAGTCCACAACTCCATCCTTGTCACAGACTATTTGACGAAGATGGGCATCAATGACAGTTCCTCACCAACCCTATAGTACAGACCTTGCTACCTGTGACTTTTGGTTATTCCCAGAGCCAGAGGCTGTCGTTATGCGACAATTGAGGAGATGAAAGAGGCTGTGACGAAAGTCATTGACACGCTCACACAAGAGGACTTCCATGGGGCCTTGCAGAAGTTATTGGAACGGTACAACAGGTGCATTGCAGCCGAAGGAGATTACTTTGAAGGCGACATGAGTTTCATGTGTGTACTATCAATAAAAGTGTCCATACGAAAAAAGTCTGGAAAATTATTTAATGATCCTCGAAAATGTATGATTTGTAAGTAAATTCATTATCAAATGAATCAGAAATAATTTGTTTAAACACTAATATTGTTATTCTTTCTTCATAGTTAAATGATTTCAACAATTTTTATCTAACATAAATAATCCTCTTCAGTATCAACCATTATTTTGCTGACAGTGATGTATTTACAAGTATTGCTATGCAATACTAACAATTCTATTCAACACTATCCATACAGTTGCACACAGACAAATGGTCTGATCTGTTGGATTTTATGGCATATCAACCATTGTAGATTATTTAATGTCAAATCCTTTTCATAAATTTCATATATGGTTCGTAAATGCATAGTCGGTAGATAACATTTTAAATGTGCCAGATCTCGTTTGTTTCCATTCAGTTAAACCGTTATACACATGATTTGTAAGTCAATAGTTTGTATGTAATCTTACTTTTAAATGAGTCAGACCTCGTTTGTTTCCATTCAGTTAAACCGTTATACACGTGATTTGTAAGTCAATAGTTTGTATGTAATCTTACTTTTAAATGAGTCAGATCTCGTTTGTTTCCATTCAGTTAAACCGTTATACACAGGATTTGTAAGTCAATAGTTTGAATGTAATCTTACTTTTAAATGAGTTAGAGCTAATTTGTTTGCACACAGTTAAATGGTTTCCAGTATTCTAACACTAATAGTTCTATTTAAAACTAATCATTTGTTTGCACTCACGTATATGGTTTCAAATATTGCTATCTAACATCAATAGTTTTATTTGCTCATAGTTAAATGGTTTCAAGCATCGTTATGTAATACTAAAAGTTCACTTTAGGCACAGATTTAAAGTATTGTTAATTTGGACTCATTCGGTAGCCCTTAGTTAAATTGTTCCAAGTATTTCTATGCATCACAAACAGTTGGGTATCACCCACCTTTTTCCACACCATGAACTAGTCTATCTACCATATATAGCAGTAGCTACTAATACCAGGGCAGACTAGAAGGTGAAGAGCAGCTTCTTATATGAATAGTATTAGAGCGCTGGAGACTGGAGATCGCACTAGATCACCTTACTTGCTACCGTAATAACGGAAGTCAATACTATCGTTGGACTATATCTTTATTCTATGTTCACTAATCCTATGTTCTTGTCTACTAATAGTCTCTCTATTGTATATACTTTTTCCTGAGAATACATCTCTATTTCCTCTCATATCGTGGTTTGTCCTTTATTTAATATTAGAAGCGTTCACTAACCAGAACGCAACACAAAAACTACAATTAAATATCAGTTATTTGTTTACACACAGTTAAAATGTCAAACAGTTCTATTTCTAGCAATTTGATCTAACATAAGTTAATTTCTGCTCACAGTTTAAATATCAAGCACTTTATTGGACCCATCGATAGGACCCTATCAGGTAGTAGAACTCCGGGTCAGAGTGGACCTGGGAGTGATAGCGATGAAGAAGTATTCCAAATCCCCAAAGCTTCTGCACTGGTGTCACATCATCAAATGTTTTTATGTCATATCTAGGACACTCGGTGGGGGCGTACCTCTCTGAAGAAACGCCGTTGGTGTATTCTACAGCCCCAGTCGACTATGCATCAGAAGTTTCTACCATACTGACACTTACGGGACGTCTGAGAAAAATTGATATAATTTTGTAGTTCAATAATTTTTGTTGGTTGGTTGGTTAATTGGCTTGTACGGCATATCAACCTTTGTAGGTTATTTCAAGCCAAATCCATTTTTATGTAAATAATCAGATCTGTTTCAAACAATTCAGTTTAGCATAAGCACGCAGTTTAAATGTAAGTACAGTTTAATTGTGAAGAACATTTCTATTTTAAGCTATTCAGTTTAGTCAAGGAGTTCCAATTCAACTAATTCAGTTTACTATAAGTACAGATTTTGTTTACACACAGTTAAATGTCAGAACAATTCTATATCAAACTAATCAGTTTAGTGTAAGTACAGTTTCAAGATTAAAAAAACAGATCCATTTCAAATAATTCAGTTTAGCATAAGCACGCAGTTTAAATGTAAGCACTGTTTAATTGTCAAAAACATTTCTATTTCAAGCTATTAAGTTCAGTCAAACAATTCTGTTTAGCATAAGTATGCCCTTAGTTCTATTTAACCCATATATAGGGTCCTATCAGGTGCTACCAGGGGTGTGCTCGTGGTGTCATGGTTAAAGCAATGGACTGCGAAATCGTAGTTTGCGAGTTCGTACCCCAGTCGCGCTATTACGTTAACTTTCGGGCAAATACCCTTGGGAAGTGTATGAACCGCTTTATCCTCCCAGCAATGGGTTAAATAGTACACTATTAATCTTCAAGGAGAATAGCTTTGGCATTAAATAACATACAATGGTTGATATGCCATTAAAAACAAAGAAACCAAGAGAACCAAGGTGCTTCCATTTCGAGCTAGAGTGGACCTGGGAGCAATGGCAATGAAGGGATGCTCTGCATTCTCCAAAGCCCCAGCATTATTTGAACCTCACCATCAGATTGTTTAGTGCCATATCCAGGACACTCATTGGAGGGGTCTTACTCCTCTGCAGAGGTCCAGTCCGTGTATTCTACAACCCCAGGCAACTGGATGATTAATAATTTGACCAATACATTCAAAGGAATTCAAATTTCTATAGTATGTGTAAAAGCAACTCACTCTTCTGTATTGCCCTGTCAGCTGCGGCTGAAGAATACACCGACTGCTTCTCTGCAGAGGGGTAAGACCCCCGCCATTGAGTGTCCTGGGTAAGACACTAAACAATCTGATGGTTAGGTTCCAGCAATCCTGGAACTTTGGGGAATGCGGAGTACCCATTTATTGCCATCGCTCCCAGGTCCACTTTGGCCCGGAGTGGTAGCACCTGATAAGGGTCCTATCTATGGGTTAAATATAACTAAACGGTGGTTGGAGTTTACTGTTTTTATGCATTTAAACTGCGTATTTATGCTGAACTGAATTGTTTAAAATAGAACTGTTTTGACATCTAAACTGTGTACTTATGCTAAACTGAATTATCTGAAATAAAACTGTTTTGACATTAACCCTGTGTAATGGAAATATTTTTTGACAATTGAACCATGCTTTCACTTGAACTGCGTGCTCATGCTAAACTAAATTATTTGAAATAGAACTATTTTTTGACATTGAAACTGCATTTACACTAAATTGAATTGTTTAACATAGAACTGTTCTGACCAATAACAAAATTTGTACTTATGCTTAACTGAATTAGCTGAATTAGAATTGCTTGACTAAACTGAATAGCTTGAAATAGAAATGTTTATCACAATTAAACTGTTGTTATATTTAAACTGCGTGCTTATGCTAAACTGAATTATTTGAAATTGAACTGTTTTTGACATTGAAACTGTACTTATACTAAAATGAATTGCTATATATAACTGCTTGAATAGTTTGAAACAGAAATGTTTTTGACAATTAAACTGTGTACTCATGCTAAACTGAATTGTTTGAAATAGAACTGATTATTTGTATAAAAATGGATTTGTCGTTAAATAACCTACAAAGGTTGATATGCCATAAAACCCAACCAACCACTGTTCTGTATTTAATATTTTATATTTTCAGCTTGAAAGAATTGAGAAAAATAGGTTTAAACATTAATCCAAGAACTTTGAGTCGATCTAAAGATGCTGTTACAATACGAGACAATTTGAACGAGAATTTTTCAAGTTATTAGATCGCGAAATGATACCAATTTTTCTGAAACACCCAGTTCATCTCAAATGATATCAAATTTTTTAAACACCTCGCACATCAAAACATCCTTACACAATGTACGAATGAATTCACTTCAAACCTCTGTAAAGCCAAACTGAAATGAATATCACTGCTAGACATCTATCATAAGACAATCAAATGAAAACGAATAATCTACATTTTTTTAATCAGTCATCTAAGAAAGAGTTACAATCTTCATAGAACATTATCATAGAATGACATTAGTTTACAATTCGTAGGTATTTGTATTAGTAGAGTTTAAAGTTGTATTTGAGAGTTTGGAACTGTTTCTTTGCTGAACTTCAGAGCTGAAAGTATAAGTAAAACGAAACGTCATTTTTTAATCAAGTAATTGCAATACAATAAATTTCATTTCAATTGACGAGAACTCTGTTGATAGTAATATTTATAAATATATAGAACGTATAAGCACCTAATTAACTTCGAAAAACGCGTATTCATTTAAGTGTTCGCTAATTTTCTGGATTTATAATAAAATCTTCGTAGAAATAAAAGTAAGTAAAGTTGGCGACCGTAGTCAAGGGTGACCTGAAGACTCCCTTTGCAATAGCTTCTTCACCAAGGTGTAGGGGAGGGCGCTACTCCATTCACTAGATTGCTCCAATTTACCCTTAATCTATAGCTTACAAACCAAAGTCATAAACAAGGCGGCATCAAATATCATTTTTTACTCTTAGGCACGACTCGACTTGGGATTAATTCCCGGTCTCCCGAATCATTGGCGAACACTCTACTCATTAGTCCACTGAAAAACCACACAGAAAATATTATTGATATCTTTTCAATAATTTAACTTGTTTTTTTTTACATTCATAATCTGATAAAATAAGCTTTTGGATGAAAAAAGTGTATTGAATGATTAAATACTTCAGCAAATTTAATTTTTCAAGTCAAGTCAAATAATTATCAACCAAAGACAGACTGTTCTTTGTATCACAACTCATCAGTGTGTCGAGACACGCGATGTGCTTCAAGCTGGGATCGAAACCCGGTTTACTTTACATCAGTCGGATATCTAACCGCAAAACCATCAGCAACCTCAGCGTAACGACGCGATTTAACGTAAGAGTATAAGTCTTTATTGTTTAACTATACGCTTACTGCAGTAGAAATGGTTTATCAGCTGAATCGCAGAACATTAGAAAGTTCGAACTTTTGTTTGGCTATTAGATTCACTTTTGGCCGGATGTTTTGGAGAATAAGGTATGAATCCGCTTATTCTCCCAATAATCGTTTAAATAGTACAAACATTGTTTTTAATCAAGGATGGTTTTAGCATTAAATAATCCACGGATATTGTTATGCCATTTAACCAAGAAAACAATCCTAACCCAACCAAAATATATATAAACACTTACAGAGGTTTGAATTGAATTCATTCGTACATTGTGTAAGGATGTTTAGTTGTGCGAGGTGTTTAAAAAACTTGATATCATTTGAGATGAACAGGGTGTTTCAGAAAAATTGGTATCATTTCGCAATCTAATGTTCATTCAAATGGTCTCATATTTTAACAGCATTTTGTAGATCGACTCAAAGTTCTTGGATTAATGTTTAAACATATTGGACTTAACACATTCCAAGTAGAAGAAAAAATGAACGCAATGTGAAATATGAAATTGTCATTTTTCGACTTGAGAATCGTTTCTTCACAAAATAAATTTCATTTAGCAAAAACGAAGTCCACATGTATAAAAGGGAGAAAAGTGTTCCGCTGTTTTTTAAAATTGATATCCTGTACTTGATAATAAACGGCATAAACCCTTAAAAATAAAGCAACACAACTGATACAAAACGTCTCAAAACTTAACCGATGCAGGATATCTATTGAAAAAAAAAGCAGCGAGCTTCTCTCCCTTTTGTCACGTCAGAACTTCTTATGGTGAAATAAAATTTAATTTCTGATGGAACTATTTTTATAGCGTAGCATGTCAATTTCGTTTTCCGTTTTGTCTTCTTTACTTATATTTGTCACAGATATCACTCATTGCATCACACTGCATCTATATATATATATATATATATATATATATAGCAGCTTACTTGTCAGTTAATCCTCACGTTCTTATATAACTTTATCTCATATAATGCACATGTAATTTGCTCCCCACTCCATTAAGCTTTCTATATTCATTTATCAATCTCCTTTCCGTCTTTTTTTTCTTACCTTGGCATTCGTCCATTGTCCTTTTTCTGTTTCAGGATATTAAACAAGCCTCATTCATTTTTATACACCATTTTAATATTTAATCATTTTAATTATATATTTCCTCCAAGGCTTTCTATTATAATGCTTTATATCACTATTTCCTTTTTTTTTCTCTCTCTCTCTCTCTCTCTCTCGTATTTTTCTCTGCTTTCTTAGCACGATGACATATTTTACCACTTACGAAAGCCTTCGAGATTAGAACTTTCTCTTCGCCCTCTGATAATTGTGTCTCTCGACCAGCAAACTGGTTAAACTGGGAGAATTATTTGATAAACTACATTTAGAAGAGTTTTCATTCTGGGGTTAACATAATCTGCCATCTTATTGTCCAGACCTGTCAACATTACCTTAAGGTAAAATCCAAAGAGGGATCAACTGTCAACTGGGCTGTAGCTCGAGCCCATGTGTTTATTCGAAATATAAGAGGTGTCTACTTCACTTCTCTACCCAGAGGGATTAACTTGACAGTGAAGAAGAAGAAGAAGAAGAAGAAGAAGAAGAAGAAGAAGAAGAAGAAGAAGAAGAAGAAGAAGAAGAAGAAGAAAAGAAGAAGAAGAAGAAGAAGAACCTGATGAGGATATAAAAACAACAGTGGTCTTTATTAGAGAAGAAGAGAGACAATCGAGAAGAAGAAGAAGAAGAAGAAGAAGAAGAAGAAGAAGAAGAAGAAGAAGAAGAAGAAGAAGAAGAAGAAGAAGTGAGTATGGAACAAAAATACATAGATAGGAGTAAAAAGAAATGAATCAAAAGAAAGAGAAGGAAGGGGAAAAACCAAACCAAGTTTACATCAGTTGATACGGTTTTTGCTGAAATGGCATCGGTAATAACTAAAACGAAAACCTGACGTTGAAATCTGAACCACTGCTCATGTCGTTCATACTCGCAAAAGCTCTTAATAAATTACACCTTAATCTTTTTTAACAGGTTTGCCAGTGACCACCTCCAGACCCCATTCATTGCCATCAAGCTGTGCTGCAGTTTAAACAAATAGACCTAAAAATTGAAGATTATCAGAAAAAGATGGCGTAGCTGTGACGAACGAAAAAAAAAAAGAAAGAAAAGTGATCTAGACATTGCTGCTAATAATCAAGCATACGAGGGTTGTCTGTGGCCACCACGTAAAGACACAACTGAGTGAAGCCCGTAGGACGAAGGATTGTCACTGGGTCGAGCAAGTTGTCGTACAGTTAAGACCGCAATGGCGGATTGACACGAAGAGGCTGGTGCCAGTTTATAACTATAATCTTACGAGTGTGAAAATGTATGTAATCAGATGTTGCGAATAGCGAGGTTTCGGGTTGGGGTTGGTGATGGTGCGTCCAAATGGGGGTGGAAACTAAAGCAAGAATGGACATGAAGCTAATGCAATTGGTCAGTGTTCAAAGAATATCCAAGTCGCCCTATCTTGATTGAGTAATACCTCACGAAGCTCACATTAACCCAATCAAAAACTGTTCGTTCTACTGTTGACAATAATGGATTGTTTTGAATAAATGTAACACATGTACACACACGCATAGACACACACACACACACACACACACACACACACACACACACACACACACACACACACACACACATATATATATATATATATATATATATATATATAGGTGTGACTTGCGTACTTCATTACATTAGATCATACATACATTATAGACACCAAAGATTTTTGTATAGCAGAAATTGTATAAATGGAAAAGGGTCGTGTAAAGAAGAGTACACACTTTCTTACTCACACAGACACAAGCACACTTGACATACACAGTCACTAAGTCACACAAGCATACATATACGTACACACACATAAACAAGTAAATCTCTCTATATATATGTATATTTGGTGTGTGTGTATGTGTGTGTGTGGTTCACTTACTCCTCTTTCATTTTTCCAAAACTTCCAGCTTCGTACAATCGTTTTTGAGGGAGTAAAGAACATTGCAATCTTACTCACTCAAAAAAGATGATTACAGCAAACTTGAAGCTATAGAGCAACCAAAAAGGAACTATGTTTATTTAACGTTAGTCCCGCTTTTTCGATCGATATTTGGCAATTTCTTTCGATTAAAAAAAACATATGGTGCATCCATATAGTAGAATTGACACACCTACTGCTTGGAAGACATTGCGTTTTATTTAATCGGACTGGTCTGATTTCCATATGATTGATAGCAGTCTGATTTCCATATGACTGATAGCAGTCCATTGTCTGATTTCCATATGATTGATAGCAGTCTGATTTCCATATCATTGATAGCAGTCCATTGTCTGATTTCCATATGATTGATAGCAGTCTGATTTCCATATCATTGATAGCAGTCCATTGTCTGATTTCCATATGATTGATAGCAGTCTGATTTCCATATGATTGATAGCAGTCCATGGTCTGATTTCTAGATGATTGATAGCAGTCCATGACTTTCCTAGTCGTATTTTGATGTCATTTTCAGTAAATGAAAAACTGCTTCAGAGGTTCCTGAACTTCTCCACCAATTTCAGAGAACCATTATTTAGAGGGGGGCATGTCTCCTTTTTTATTAAAAAAAACATATATATGTACATGCATAAGATAGTGCTTATCAAGTTGTAACAGCTCTTACTACTTAATTAAAAACTGCAAAATGTACCTGAAGATTTAGTCACTTGGTATCCGAATTCAATTTTATTCTCAGTCAGTCTCACTTAAAACGTGTTTATGGATTAAATGAGTGTATTATCGATTAGTATTTTTTCTGGGGGTTTGTAAGAGAAAAAGCATGTTATCGACTGCTGATTCAAAGAAACGTGTTAGTACCAAATTAAAAAAGTTATGGAAATTTCACACACACACACACACACACACACATATATATATATATATATATATATAAAGAGAGAGAGACTGAGAGTAAGAGGCAGACTGACGGATGTATATGCTTGTAAATTAGAAAGAGTATCACCAACTTTTCAAATATATATCGTTTCAATTCGTACGTTATACTTTGTTTACGGAAAAATAGTTCGTACTGCAAATTAAGAATGAAGCCGAAATGATGGCCTTGTCGTATTTTAAAATTAGATTTCAACTTGTTTTACAACAGATTGGTTTATACTTGAATATTCCTAATTTGGCTTCCGAATCGTCTGTCTATATATATATATATATATATATATATACTTATACTTGTTATAACGTTATACTTGTTGCTGAGAGAGGGGTCTTACCCTTCTACAGAGTTGCAGTCGGTACATTCAACAAGCCTGAAAGAGAAGACGATAATAACACTTTCTTGACAAGAGAATTTTGTTGTTCTAAATGAATAGAGTGTTAAAAATAATGAAAGCAAAAAATGAGGTAAATTTATGGATTGTCCTGGGAATTTTAACGCGACATGAAACATGAAAATGACTGTCAGGGAAATAATAGTCAGAACCCAGAGAAGTATCTCAAAGAGTATGTGAAAGAGTCTTAGATAACATGAGATAAGGGTAACGATTGAAATTATTTAGACATTTACACTGTTTGGGTTAGCTCAAGTAATATATAGAGTTTGTGATGTGATGAGATATTTTGTTATTCAGAATTCAATAACCAGAAATTACTAGTTTGAAAAACTTAAAAAGGTACTATTTACCAAGCTCTCCGCTCGGGCAGGATATGACACATGGTCAATTTTTAAGCGGAGTTTAACAGGTTTGAATTCAGAGTTTTCCTTCTCCTAGACTAGTTGCCTAACCAAGGCTGAAGAAGCTAGTCTGTCCTACTATTTACCCATAGCTAGAGGGAGAATAACTGGATTCATACCTTCCCCAAGGGTATTAGTGCCATGTGAAATGCAATCAGTCTCGTCCAGGTTTTGAACTCGTGTCTCCGTGTCCATTTCCTACGACGATAACGGCTACACCACGGGCACCTCCTGAAAACTTAAAAAGGTACGATAGAAAATATATACTCAGGGATTGATCAACATATTTTCAAAGGGAGCTAAACGAGTTAGAAAAATGGATCCATGACTTGGATTGACTAAAAAAGAAACATAAGATATGATCCCACAACACTGGATAATAGACAATCTCAGAATGTAAAGAATAAAAGACAAAGCCATAAACTTTATAAAAAAAAAACAAACTAGAAAGTGGATCTGACTGCTGGAGGGAAAACTTTAACTGAGGTGAAAATCCAGAGAGTTATGTTTCAAAATGCACTTTCACCATTACTATTTGTAATAGCGCTAACACTACACAATCACATGCTCAGAGTTAACAAATTTTCTAACTCGCAAGAAAAAACAACAACTATCGAATATACATGAACGACATCAAGCTGTTTGAAATATAAATGAAAAAGAAATACAGATTCTAATACAAGCGATTAGAATATACAGTCCGGACAGAGGAAAAGAATTTCACAATGACAAATACGTCATGCTAATCATGAGAAACAGGGAAAAAATAATAAAAGGAATAGAACTACAAAAGCAATAAAAATAGGATTTCTCAGAGAAACAGAAATTTACAAGTATGTGGAAATATTGGGAGCGGACAGCATCAAACAAATGGAGATGAAAGAAAAAAACAAAGGAAGAGTATCTTAAAATAGTTAGAAAAAATTCGAAACTAATCTCAGCAGCAGGAATCTCATCAAAGAGAAAATACCATGGTTATCCTCCTTGTAAGATTCTCCTGACCAATTTTGAAATGGGCGCGAGAAAAACTCCAAAAATTAAAGCAAAGAATAAGAAAGTTAACGACGATACATAAAGACTTACATCCCAGAGATTACATTCACACTGACTTTATGTGTCAAGAAAATGAAGGATTGGTTTGGTTTGGTTTGGATTGATTTCATGGCATACCAACCATTGTAGGTGATTAAATGCCAAATCCATTTTTATACATATTAAGTTTTATTTCAACCAATTCAGTTTAACATAAGTACACAATTTAAATGTCAAAATTGATCTATTTTAAATTATCCAGTTTAACATAAGTACTAAGTTCTATTTGACCCGTGGTGTAGTCGTTATCGTCGTAGGAAATGGACACGGCGACACGAGTTCAAATCCTCGACGAGACTGATAGCATTTCACATAGCATTAATACCCTTGGGAAAGGTATGAATTCAATTATTCTCCCTGCAGCTATGGGTAAATAGTAGGACAGACTAGGTTCTTCAGCCTTGGTTATGCAACTAGTCTAGGAGAAGGAAAACTCTGAATTGAAACCTGTTAAACTCTGCTGAAAAATTGACCTTGTGTCATATCCTGCCCGAGCAGAGGGGTTGGTAAATAGTATCAGGTGCTACCACATCGGGCTAGAGTGGACCCAGGAGCGATGGCAGTAAACGGATAGTCTGCATTTCCTAAAGCCCCAGCATTACTGGAACCTCACGATCAGATTGTTTAGTTTCATATCCAGGACACTCTTTGCGGGAGTCTTACCCCTCTGTAGAGATGTAGTCGGTGTATTTTCTTGCCCCAGCCGACTGGGACCGAAAAAGGTGAAAAGGAATTGCTGGCATTAAAAATAGCGTCAACACAGCAATACGAGGACTTGAAGACTACATTAAAAAGTGCAAAAACAGACAGATTCTATCGATTAGAAACAGCACAGACAATATAAAGATTAACAAAGTTAGGAAACAGAAATAGGAAGAAAAACAACTGTATGGATATTTCAAGCGACAAACTAACCAAATCTCACTCGAGAAGACCAGGACATGATGAAGAAAATGAAACTTTAAGAAGAGAAGCTGAATCTCTTCTAAAAGCAGCATAAAACAACGCCATAAGGACCAGTTATGTTGAAGTAAAATAGATAACACGCAACAGAATAGCAAATGAAAGTTATGTGGTGATCGAGTGGAAACGATCAATCACTATGCAAAAACAGCAAACTAGCACAGAAAGAATATAAAACTAGACACGACTGGGTGGGGGAAGGTGATCCATTGGGAATTGTGGAAGAAATTGAAATTTACCATTCTGCCAAATGGTGTGCACACAACCCAGAATCCATCCTGGAGAATGAGACGCTCAAATTTTTCCGGGATTTTGAGATTCAAACGAGTTACTTAATCCTGACCAGACAACCAGACCGAGTTATAGTTAATCAAAAAAGAAAAAAACAAAGAAAGAGAACCTGCCGAACAGTTGGCTTTACCGTCCTAACGGACCACAGAGTGAAAATCAAAGAAAACGACAAGAGAGACAGGAACTTAGACCTTGCCAGAGAACTAAAAAATCTATAGATTGTAAAGGTGGCATTGATATTAATTGAAATATGTGTTATTGGCACGATCCCCAAAGGCTGGGGAAGCGGTATGAAAGGCGAGACGAGATCATTCAAACTACAGCATTGTTAAGATCGACCAGTATACTGAGAAAAATCTAGTAGACTTGAGGAGACTTTCTGTCATTCAGACTCCAGTGAAAGACCAACAGCTAATGCTGGTGCAAATACTCGCTAGAAATAATAATAATAATAATAATAATAATAATAATAATAATAATAATAATAATAATAATAATACACAAACCAGCATCTGTCCTAGAAAATGACGCACATAAACTCCTATGGGACTTTGATATACAGACGGATCACCTAATCTCAGCCAGATGACCAGACCGTATAATAATGAACAACAAAAAAAGAGAATTTGTAAAATTGTCGACTTTGCTGTCCCTGCTGACCACAGAATAAAATTGAAAGAATGTGAAAAGAAGGATAAGTACCTCGACCTTGGTTGGGAATTGAAAAAGCTATGGAACATGAAGGAGACAATTATATGTTTGGTGCTATCGGTACGGTAATTAAAGGATTATTAAAGGGATTGGAGGGACTTGGAAGTTGGTGGACGAACGGAGACCATCCAAAAGCCAGCATTATTGAAAAAAGCCAGAATACTGAGGAGCGTTCTGGAGACTTGAGGAGACTTGCTGTCACTCAAACTCCAGTGAAAGACCATCAGTTAAAACTGATGTGAAAAACTCTAAATTGGCACAGAAGGAGTAGAAGGCTAGACACGACTGGGTGATCCACTGGGAAATGTGCAAGAAATTTAAATTTGACCATGCCAGCAAAGGGTACATGTACAACTCCACACCTGTCCTAGAAAATGACACACACTAACTCCTATGGGACTTTGACATACAAATGGATCACCTAATCTCGGCCAGAATACCAGACCTTATAATAATCAATAAAAAAAAAGAAATCCTGCAAAATTGTCGACATTGCAGTCCCGGCTTACCACAGAATAAGACTGAAAGAATTTGAAAAGAGAGATAAGTACCTTGATCTAGCTAGAGAATTAAAAAAACTATGGAACACGAAGGTGACAATAATACCAATTGTGATTGGTACTTTTGGCACGGTAACTAAAGGATTATTAAAGGGCCTTGAGGGTTTGGAAGTTGGCGGCCGAGTGGAGACCATCCAAAGGACAGCCTTATTGAGAACAGTCAGAATACTGAGAAGAGTCCTGGAGACTCGAGAAAACTTGCTGTCACTCAATCTCCAGTGAAAGACCATCAGTTAACGCTGATGTGAAACATTCTAATCCTATTTACCAACCCCTCCGTTCGGGCAGGATATGACACAAGGTCAATTTTTAAGCGGAGTTTAACAGGTTGGAATTCAGAGTTTTCCTTCTCCTAGACTAGTTGCCTAACCAAGGCTGAAGAACCTAGTCTGCCCTACTATTTACCCATAGCTGGAGGGAGAATAATTGGATCCATACCTTTCCCAAGGGTATTAGTGCTATGGGAAATGCAATAAGTCCAGGATTTGAACTCGTGTCGCCGTGTCCACTTCCTGCGACGATAACCATTACACCATGGGCACCTCTAATGGGTAAAAATGATGATAATGCACAACACGGCATCTGTCCTAGAAAATGACTCACATAAACTCCTATGGGACTCGGACACACACATGGATCTTCTAATCTCGGCTAGAAGACCAGACCTAATAATAATCAACGACGAAAAAGAGGATTTGCAAAATTATCGACTTTGCTGTCCCGGCTGACCACAGAATAAAACTGAAAGAAGGTGAAATGAAGGATAAATACTTCGACCTTGCAAGGGAATTGAAAAAAACTATGGAACATTAAGGTGACAATTATGCCTGTTGTGATTGGTGCTATCGGTACGGTAATTAAAGGATTATTAAAGGGCCTGGAGGATTTGGAAGTTGGATGACAAATGGAGACCATTCCAACTACAGCATTATTGAAAACAGTCAGAATACTGAGAAGAGTCCTGAAGACTTGAGAAGACTTGCTGTCACTCAAACCCCAGTGAAATACTATTTACTAAAACTTGTGTAAAAGAACTCGAATGAGAACGGCTAGAATACTAAGAAGAGTCCTGGAGACTTGAGGAGATTTGCTGTCACTCAGACTCCAGTGAAAAACCATCGGCTAACGCTGATGTGAAAAGCTCTAATGAGTGAATAATAATAATAATAATAGTGCAAAATTATCGACTTGGCTGTCCCGGCTGACCACAGAATAAAACTGAAAGAATGAGAAAAGAAGGATAAGTACCTTGACCTTGTTAGAGAATTGAAAAAACTATGGAACATGCAGGTGACAATTATACCAATTATAATTGGTGCTTTTGGAACAGTAACTGAAGGATTATTAAAGGGACTGGAAGACTTGGAAGTTGGCGGACGAGTGGAGATCATCCAAACTACTACATTATTGAGAACGGCCAGAATACTGAGAAGAGTCTTGGAGATTTGAGGAGACTTGTCGTCACTCAAACTCCAGTGAAACACCATCAGTTAACACTGATGTGAAAACGTCTAATAAGTAAATAATAATAATAATAATAATAATAATAATAATAATAATAATCTTTGAGGAGCTATATCCATCAATTACTTCACTTGGTATGTATGTATTATATTTGTTTCTTATCGGCTTTCAATTGTTCTTTCTTAAAAATCTTTAGTTTTCTTTCTTTTACTTGTTTCTGACTTTGCAGATGATCAAACAAAAGAATTAATGCAAATTCCTTTACTGCAATTCTTTTTCAATCATTATCTTCACCATTTTCAAATTTTAAAAAAAAATTAAATAAACGACTAATATGAGCGTCCATTGCTCCGAAGCTCTCTCTTCTGAACTTGAGTCGATCACATCTGACATTCTTGAGACTTTGAATTGGACACTTGATAAATACGAAAACAAATGAATCTTAATCAATCATAACGCAAAAATAAAAATCCAGAATTGAATGGCTTACAAGTTCCGTTGTGGGAGTTTGCAGTTTTCAGCTACTCGACATTTTGTTTCAATTCCATCTTCGATAAATGACGCTTTGTTTGATTCATCGTTCAAGCTGCTCCTGAGAAAGAACGCTACGAGAAGTGTTTCCAGAATCAAGCTACTTAATGGGCTGACTGCGTCGAGAAGCAGAATAAAATCTCACAAAGTAAAGATAAAACAGAAAATGTAACTCTCATAACGACAGGTCGAATAATGTTACAAAGAAATCGGTGATCAATGCCGAAATATAATTTGTTTCATTTTTGTGATATTGTTAACTACACCAAAAATTACGATTAAAAATTGGCAAATATTCTTGAATGAAAATCGTTTAAGATTTTATTCTGAGGATCTCGGTGTCTCTCTCTCTCTATCTATCTCTCTCTATAGCCATGTAATTATCTATATATCTAACTATATCTATAAAAATCAATTCATTATATATCTGACAGTGAGAGAGAGAGAGAAAGAGAGAGAGTAAAATATCCTCTCTCTCTCTTGCTCTCTCTTTCTCTATGTCTGTGTCTGTGTCTCTCCGCCTCTCACTTTATATATATATATATATATATATGGTGCAATAAAAAAAGTGTCGCCTAAATTTCACAACGAATGAAAAAGATAAACCTATTTTTCATTTTTTGTGTAATTTAGACAATTTTTCTATTGCACCAATTATACAAATATTTATGTGTGTGAGTGTGTGTACGTGTGTATGTGTGTATATATATATAGTGAGAAAGAAAGAAAGAAAGAAAGAGGGAGATAATGAAAAAGAGAGATCCTCTCTCTCTCTCTCTATATATATATATATATATGTATGTATATGGTGTGCTAGAAAAAATGTCGTTTAGATTATGCAAAAAATAAAAAAAAGATTGACATTTCATTTTATCAGATATATTTACCGAAATTTAAAAAAAATATTTAAAATACGATGAATTAATCTTAACAAGGAAGTCAGCATTGGCTCCAACAACGGCCTCCTGCCGACTTCGAATTATCTTGCAGCGTTTCCGACAGTCTACTCTTTTAAATAAGAAAATGTTGCCGTCTGGCTTGCTTTCAATTCAGCTTTGAGATTGTAAGGAGTTTTGTTGGTCTCTGTTAACCGTGCCCACACATAATAATCAAGGGGACATTACAATCAGGGAAGTTATGGAGACAAATATAAGCTGCAATGTGCTCGCTGAAATTTTCTCGCTGCCAAAATTGAGTTTTTTTTGTTTGTGTGGCTCGGCGAAGAGGCTTTTTGACAGGTGTAGGGTCTTTCAAAAGCCATCCTCTCGATCCAAGGTAGTACCCTCCCCAAACATTTGATAAAGACAACTGTGTTGACCGTGAGGTCACGTGGCAAGAATAGAAGCATAATGTCACCATCGCTAGTGACCAGACCAAACTCCATATTGTGTACTGGATGATTCGTTTTACTTCCTATCAGTATATACTGGTGGAGGCAGAGAGAGAAAGGCCCTGCGTGTTCTATGAGTTCAACATCTGAACCTGGCTGAATTCTTTTTATTCAGAGAAAAAGCAAAGCATGATCGGTCGGAGGGTATGCTTTAGTTTCATTGAAAAGTTTCGCAGCATGACCTTTACTATTCTTCTTCATGGTCTCTGATAAAAATTTGCCCCTGCTTATCTTAACAGAAAAATAACGAATGTCTTCATGTGTTGTATAGTCATATGCAGATTCATGCAGAAAGAATCATAACGACGCAATAATAACGACGAGACGAGACAGTCTTTTAGAAAAATATACCTCTCACTTTATTTAGAAGGTTGCGTGTGAGAGGGAGTTTGAAACCGAACAGAACTGCAATATATTGACCTCCACTCTTATGGCCATCAACATTGTGTCTTTCTCGTTCTCCAGGGTTGCTCAACCGGGGCCTTGGGACCCACTCCGCTGGTTGCGGGCTTTCTCTACCGCATCTTGTCACCAACGGGTCTGGTCTCCAAACTGGTCTCCAAAATAACTGACTTCATGTCTTCACCGAGTTATATAATAGTTCAGTCACCCACTCAATATCTCCCCATAACTGGCCATCGGGATGTGTCACTTCCGCTGTCCTTGGAATGGCATGTTTGATTGTCATCAAGCGGAAATAACTGTCATGCAGTTCACAGGTCACTCTCTTCCGGTGCATCAGTTTATGACTGTACCATGTACCTTGTCCCATATTGTCAGCCAATCCTGCCTACGCAATTTCTTCCCATAACTGCCATCGGAATGTGTCACTTCCTTCCGGTGCATCACTTTGGAATGGCATGTTTGGCCGAGTCGAAGGTCAATATACAATACATGTATTACCTACTTGAATAGAAACATACTACGAACTTAATTGATTAATTGGATCATTGTCAATCGTGATTATGATCTCAGCAACAACTTCGAACTTCTTTCCTCATCATAATGACCAGAGTATAGCTTCCCATTTGCTGTACCTTCGTAATCACAATTGAACTCACCCAACTCTTTTTGAATCCACTGGATACAACACAAAATAATCTGATGTTGAGGATCCAGTTATGCAGGAGCTTTGAAAAATGCGGAGTATCCATTTATTGCCATCGCTTCCAGGTCTACTTTACCCCGGAGTAGTAGCATCTTATTGGGTCCTATCTATGGGCCAAATAGAACTAAACTGTCTGATAGTGATAAAGTGAATTATTTGAAATAGAACTGTTTTTTACATTGAAATTGTGTACTTATGCTAAACTGAGTTGTTTGAAGTAGAACTGTTTATATGTATAAAAGTGGATTTTGCATTAAATAACCTACAATGGTTGATATGCCATAAAATCAAATCAAACCAAACCCAACTTACCCAATCGGCTGAGGCTTTAGAATACACTGACTGCTTCTCTGCAGAGGGGTAAGCCCTACCCAACGAGCGTCCTGCAAATGACCCTAAAATATCTTATGGTGAGGTTCCAGTAATGCTGGAGCTTTGGGGAACGCGGAATACGCCTTTATTGCCATTGTTCCCACGTCCACTCTTGCCCGGAGTGGTAGTACCTGATAAAGATTTTATCTATGGGTTAAATAGAACTAAACCATGGTTCCTTGAGTTTACTGTTTTTTGCATTTAAACTGTGTATTTATGCTAAACTAAATTGTTTAAAGTAGAACTGCTTTGACATTTAAAAGGCGTACTTATATTAAACTGAATTGTTCGAAATAGAACTGTTTTGAAATCTAAACTGTGTACTTATGTTAAACTGAATTATCTGAAACAAAACGGGTTTGACATTAACTCTCTATTGTCCAGCCGGCTGGGACTGTAGAATACACTGACTGCACCCCTTCAGACGGGTAAGACGCCCTCAACAAGTGTCCTGGATATGAGACTAAACAATCTCATGGTGATAAGGTTCCAGTGATGCTAGAGCTTTGGGGAATGCGGAGTACTCTTTCATTGTCATTGCTCCCAGGTCCACTCTGGCCCGGAATGGTAGCACCTGATAGGGCCCTATCTATGGGTTTAATTGAACTAAACTAAATACTAATGCTAAACTGAATTGTTTGAATTAGAACTGTTTGACTAAACTGAATAGCTTTAAATAGAAATGCTTTGGACAATTAAACTGTGTACTATTGCTAAACTGAATAGTATGAATGAGAACTGTTTTCGACATCGTAACTGTACTTACGCTAAAGTGAATTCTTTAATATAGAACTCTTTTGACATTTAACTGAGTGTAAACAAAATCTATACTTATACTAAACTGAATTATCTGAATTAGAACTGTTTGAATAAACTGAAAAGTTTGAACTAGAAATGTTTTTGACAATAAACTGTGTACTCACGCTAAACTGAATTATTTTCTTTTGGTATAAAAATGGATTTGGTATTACATAAGCAACAAAGGTTAATATGCCTTAAAACTCAAACCAACCAACAAACAAACCAAACTTTTTTTTTTATCAGAGCAGAGTACGGTTTCTTGTCAGCTGTACATTCGTCATCATCATTGGACTCATCCGAATCTTTTAGAATCCTTTTCAATTTCCTCAGTTTGTCACCCAAACACTGTGAAATTTTCGTTTTGGTGTTTCCGTTGAATTCCAAGCAGCAGAGCATGCCGTTTCAAAATTTCAGGAGGAATGAATTTCGTCCAGTTTTTTTTTTTTTTCTTTTTTTTTACTCAGAGGCTGTGGCCAAGTAACTTTAGTCTGCTGCACTGAAGACAAAACCTGAAACAAACAATAATCTAAAATGGCAACAATTTACCATACGTGTATATATACATATATATATGTGTGTGTGTGTGTGCGTGTTTGTGTATGTATTCTTGATCTCTCTTTCTCTCCCTCTCTCTCTCTCTCTCTCTCTCCCTCTCTCTTTCAGCACATATATATATATATATATATATGGGGAGAGAGAATGAAAGTGACACAGAGAGAGAGAGAGAGAGAGAGAGTAACAGAGAGAGATATATTTATATACATGTGCCTGTGTATATCTGTGTGTGTATATTCATAATATCTATATCTCTCTTTATCTATTTCTCTCAGACTGAATATATAAATATATATTCAGAGGGAGTAAGAGAGAGAGAGAGAGAGAGAGAGAGAGAAAGAAAGAGAGAGTGAAAGAGAAAAAGAGTGAGAGATTTATATGTGTGTGTGTGTGTTCTTATGCTTGTGTGAGTGTGTCAGTCTATTCATTATCTCTGTCTCTCTCTCTCTCTATATATATATATATATATATATACATATATTTGTGTGTGTGTGTGTGTGTGTGTGTGTGTGTGTGTGTGTGTGTGTGTGTGTGTGTGTGTGCGTTTAAGTAAGAGAAAAATGAAATGAGTCAGACAAATATATTGAAGAATAAATAAATGGAAAAAGAATATTCTTGGTATGGATGATTTTCTTTATTATTGCTGACGCGTGTTTCGACCTCAATGCTTTGCCTGCATATATGTTTTCCTATTTAAGATTATTCTAAGCATACAAATAAAATAATATTGATGGAAAATAGACTTCTCCTGCAAGTTAGAAAGTTGGCTCCAGGGTAAATATTTTGAATTTTTAGAAACAAATAATACAAGAGAATTTATTCGAAAGCGATTACCTCATGAAACGGAATCTTTTTTTTTTTTTCTAAAGTCAGCATCGGTTCATGGTTCTGTGAAAATTTTAAATAATTTATGATATGAGAAATTTAGCTAAAAAACACAGTTTGGTATTAAGGTGGTATTTTATAAAATCCTGTTCTTTGTAAAATAGTATCAAAAGAGTATATTGAATAGACTTCAATTATTCTGCGTTTATCATTATTATGAATGAATCCAATTATTGTTGAGTCTTGAAAGTCAAATGATTGGTCGGTTGAAATGTTACGCAAAACTAAAGAAGTGTATATATTTCCGGATTTAATTATTTTTATATTCATACTTCTTTTTTAGATTTCTGGAAGTTACCTCTTAGTATATTTTCTTACATTCTCGGCAAGAACAGCGTAAAAACTTTTTTACTGTTTTTTTTAGCCACTGTTTAATTGTTTTTGATGCACGCGTAATATTTTTTATGCCAATATATATATATATATATATATATATATATATGTGTGTGTGTGTGTGTGTGTGTGTGTGTGTAAGTAGTAGTATTCAGTCAGCGTCCGAAGATAGTGGGTGTAGATTATTCGTTTTTAGGATATATGATGAATGTTATATAAATCTATGTGAGAGGTCAATGTATGACGATTGTTATATCTCTTTTTCCTTCCTGGTGTATATAACAAAACTCACATACAGAGCGAATATAGTACAATTAGAAGGAAACATAAACCTAGTTAAATTGTCATTATAAATTTATTTTGCCGGAGAATATTTATTATACTCTCCGTCTCGTCAGATGACTTTTACATGTTAGACTTGAGGTTGCAGAACAGCAAATGTGGATTACAGTTAATATGTGTTTGGAAAAAAATAAAGTAGCACTTGATAAGGGTCCTATTTATCGGTTTAAATACAACTAAATTATGGTTTCTTGAGTTTACTGTTTTATGCATTTAAACTACACATTTATGCTTAACTGTACTGCTCGAAATAGAACTGTTTTGACATCTAAACTGTGTAATTATGCTAAACTGAATTATCTGAAATAAACGGGTTTGACGTTAACTCTGTGTATTACCCCGTTGGCTGGGGCTGTTGAATATACCGACTCCAACTCTGCTGAGAGGTAAGGCCCCACCAACGAGTGTCCTGGGTATGACACTAAACAATATCATGGTGATGAGGTTCTCGTGATGCTGGAGCTCTGGGGTATGCAGAGAATCCCTTCATTGCCATTGCTCCCTGGTCCACTCTGGCCGGAATGGTAGCACCTGGCAGGGCCTTATTTATGGATTGCATGAAAAAAAAAACAGCATGCTTATGCTAAAATGAATTGTTTGAATTAAAACTGTTTGACTAAACTGAATAGCTTGAAACAGAAATGTTTTTGACAATTAAACTGTATTTACATTTAAACTGTGTGCTTATGCTAAACTGAATTGTATGAAATAGAACTATTTTTGACTTTTAAACGCTAATTACACTAAACTGAATTGTTTAATATAGAACCGTTTTGACATTTAACCGTGTGTAAACGAAATCTGTACTTATACTAAACTGAATTATCTGAATTAGAACTGTATGAATAAACTGAAGAGCTTGAAATAGAAACGTTTTTGGCATTTAAACTGCGAACTCATTCCAAACTGAATTGTTTGAAATAGAACTGTTTATTTACAGTTTATTTGTCAAAAACATTTCTATTTCAAACTATTCAAGCAGTTACATATAACAATTCAGTTTAGTGTAAGAAGTTTCAATGTCAAAAACAGTTCAATTTCAAACAACTCAGTTTAGCAAAAGTACACAGTTTAAATGTAAGTACAGTTTCATTGTGAAAAGCATTTATTTCGTGCTCTTCAGTTTAGTCAAGCAGTTCTAATTCAGCTAATTCAGTTTAGTATGAGTACAAATTTTGGTTTGGTTTGGTTTGTTTGGTTTTATGGCATATCAACCTTTGTAGATTATTTAACGCCAAATCCATTTTTATGTAAATAATCTGTTCTATTTAAAACAATTCAGTTTAGCATAAGTACACAATTTAATTGTCAAAAACATTTCCATTTCAAACTATTCAAGAAGTTATATGTAACAATTCAGTTAAGTGTAAATACAATTTCAATGTCGAAAAACAGTTCTATTTCAAATAATTCAGTTAAGCATAAGCACGCAGTTTAAATGTAAGTATGGTTTAATTGTCAAAAGCATTTCTATTTCAAGCAATTCAGTTTACTCAAACAATTCAGTTTAGCATAAGAATGCTGTTAGTTCTATTTTACCCATAAATAGAGCCCTATCAGGTGCTACCACTCCAGGCCAGAGTGGACCTGGGAGCAATGGTAATGAAGGGGTACTCCGCATTCCCCAAATAAAACTGTTTGTCATTTAACTCTGTGTATTGCCCAGTCAGCTGGGGCTGTAGAATACACTGACTGCACCTCTGCAGAGGGGTAAGACTCCTCATAACGGGTGTCCTAGATATGACACTAAACAATCTGATGATGATGTTCCAGCAATGCTTTGGGGAATGTGGAGTACCCCTTCATTGCCATTGCTCCCAGGTCCACTCTGGCCCGGAGTGGTAGTATTTGATAGGGCCCTATCTATGGTTAAATAGAACAAACGGCGTACTTATGCTAAACTGAATTGTTTGACTAATCTGAATAGCTTAAAATAGAAATGTTTTTGACAATTAAACCGTACTTACATTTGAACTGTTCTGACATATAACTGTGTGTAAACAAAATCTGTACTTTTACAAAACTGAATTAGCTGAAGTAGAATTGCTTGACTAAACTGAATAGCTCGAAAAAAAAAAAAATTAACAATTAAACTGTACTTACATTTAAACTGCGTGCTTTTGCTAAACTGAATTGTTTTAAATTGAACTATTT
>OY757911.1:115814975-115847475 GCA_963585895.1 Sepioteuthis lessoniana
TTCTCCCTTTATATATATATATATATATATATATATATATATATATATTAATCGTACGAGGCTATATATATATAAATATAACCTCGGACGATTAATAGTTATTCAACTCCCTGAATTGTTTCTCTAAAGCCTAACTTTACAATTGATAGTAAAGTTTGAAATGAACTGCCTAAAAATAAGTAGGAGTTGCTTACATATTTACACAAAACTCGGGAATCATTTCCACTAACATACTTTTCAAGTTACTAGAAAATATGCAAAGAATTCGTTCAGCAATTGTAAATGTACGTAATGGGTCCTTTGATGAAACTAAGATAATAATTATTTTATATTCATTTTGATTTAAATTTTTGTAATCATAGAAAAATATTCGTTTCCCAGAGATTTGAACATTTATTCATTTTTGAGTTTAAGAAAAAAAGTCAATATAGTGTCAAACTGGGGATCGACATTATATATATATATATATATATATATATATATATATATATATATATATATATATGTGTGTGTGTGTGTGTGTGTGTGTGCATGAATATGAACAGATGGATGTTTTCGTATTCGTATGCCCACCGTTGGATACAATTTAAAACAGCACCCCATCAACAAACAATGGTATGAAACGTAGAAATAAAACTTAAATATAAAGCATATATCACAATATTCAAATAATAAACTATTGTAGTACACCAATCAACTCCCTGGGCGAAATCTAAACAAAGTCGATCACTAGGTCTGCAACGTTATATTTATGTGTTTGTATATATGTCTGTGTTCGTGTAAATGTGTATAAGTTTATATATATATATATATATATATATATATATATAGAGAGAGAGAGAGAGAGGAGAGAAAGAGAGGAAGAGAGAGAGAAAAAGTTTGGTTTAGTTTGGTTTGATTTGGTTTTATACCATATCAACCATTGTAAGCTACCTAATGTCAAATCCTATATATATGTATATATATATATGATTTGTAAACATAAGTCAACAAAATTAAATAGCTTCAAGTATTCCTATGAATCAGTAACAATTTAATTATACACCAGTCATTTGTTTACACACTGTTAAATTATAAAACAATTCTTTTTCTAACAATTCAATTTAGCATAAGTCATTTGTTTGCACACAGTTTAAAAATCGAAAAGGTTTTTTTGATCCATTGATAGGACCCTATCAGGTGCTACTATTCCGGGTCAGAGTAGAGCTGGGAAGAGATACTCCATATTCCACAAAGTTCGAACATTACAGGAGCCTCACCATCGGTTTGTTGAATGCAATACGCAGGACAGTCGGTTGGCGGGGGGTCTTACCTCTAAGCAGAGATACGGTCGTTGTATTCTACAGCCATGCAGACTGGGCTGGGGAGTGAGAGAGATAGAGAGAGAGAGAGAGAGAGAGAGAGAGAGAGAGAGAGAGAGAGAGAGAGAGAGAGATGAAGAACAAAATATTTAGCAAAATTAGAATATACCTCGAAGTTATTTATTTTTTAGTTGTCTTTAACTAGTTTCGACCTTATATCATCATTAAGAGAAAAAATAATAAATGAAGTGTTGTATATCTTCTCATCTATCAGGAACCATCAGAAAGGGTATATAACAATGACATTCTGATTGGAGAAAATACGTTTATCAATTCACAAGAAACCGTTTTAGATTATAAAAGCATTTGCATTTCATTTTGTAACTGAAGGATGATTATTTGAAGTTGGATGTCGGAGAAAGATGTTTTGTTTATTCAAATTCTCGATACGATATATATACCAATGAAATTTTAATTAGGATTCTTCATTACTTCTTAAACAAAACCAGCCATTTCATCATGGATTGGTGTCACAATGGTAATGCAACAATTTTAGGTGTCATCTTTAACATATCAAGCATTTCTCTGCCTCTCTCGCTCCATCCGTCCCAATCGCACATCCCTCCTGACAGGTCTTCGAGACTACCGCACAGAGTTGATGTAAACAAGTTCTTGGTGGTCAGCCAAAACTGACGCGTCCATGTGTAGGGTTCCATCGAAGTACGTCACTCAGAAATTCATCCTCGCTACTCCAGCAGTGTCCCACATATCTCGTTCGTATGGGACGGTTTTAGAAATGAGAGGTAACTGGGCATACATCTGTGATTTGGTGGGGTGTTGCTTCCAGGATTTGTTCAATAAAGCCCGTATCATTTTTGTATAGTTCATATCTAGCTTTTTCTGTACGCGTTTTGTAAACATCCACGTGGTGCATCCATACAGTAGTATTGACACAGCCACAGCTTGGAAGAAATTCCGTTCTATTTTATTGGAAAACAAACAGCCAACGAATTATTACCATGACTCTTATATATATATATATATATATATATATATATATATATTGTGAAGTTCTTCTGACATCAATATATATATATATATATATATATATATATATATATATATATATATTGATGTCAGAAGAACTTCACAAAAGGAAAGCTTTGCGTAAAAAGAGTGCTCCATGCTCTTATGGTAGAGCATGTATAAGACATGTATGAAAGCTAAAATTTCGTTACTCATGTTTTTTGTATTTTATAATGTATTCAGACATGAGTGTGAAAAAATGGCCTGTCAAGCGTTAATATAAGGTGAAATAAAGTCACATGATCTTTAAATGAAACATAAAGCGTGCGTTTTCTCTCTCTCTCTCTCTCTCTCTCTCTCTCTCTCTCTCTATCTATCTATCTATCTATCTATCTCTGACTGTAAATACATATTTTTGTAAAGAAATTTTTCAATCATTGCCCATCCCTCACAAATATGTAAATATGGGATTAGGTTAGATGCTCATCGAGTGTGAGACTTGTTTTGGAGACTCGTGCAAAAACCATTCAGAATAATTGTGTCGTGTTGAATGGATTATAATAGTATCTTTTGGGTCAATAAATGAAAGAGGTTTAGTTAATTATGTTAGGATTGTAATGACAAGCCTTCTCTCACCATTGATAGTTATGTGTTATATATACAGTGGGGTGAAATAAATATTCGTACATCTGAACATTTTTATTTATCAACTTTCAAACATAGGCTGAACAAATTTTTTATAGACATTTACTGTATAAGGATATACTCTACTAATATGTTAATATAAACGTTAGTTAATATTAATTTTACAGAAATTAATGCTATTTACTCAATTTCATGAGCGAAAAGAGTAATTAATTTAACAGTGGTTTAGCTGGGAGAACCATTTGAGATCCGTACCAATACCTTTTTTTTAAGCCTGTTGCCATACCAAGGCTAAAAAGCCTAATCTGCCAGCTATTTACCCATAGATGAGAAAGAATAGCCAGATTAATATATTTTAATGGGTATTAGCACTAAATGAAATGTAAACAACCTCGTTTAGGATTTGAAATCGGGTCACCGTGTCCATTTATTACGATGATTACCATCACATTACGAGCACCAACATGAGCCATCTACTGGGGTGAATAATGTCGTTTTGGAAATAAGAAGATGACTTTTAAAAAATGTATTACGATTTCCTTTCTGAGTTTCTTGCTGGTTGCATATCACATAAAAATATGACATTTCTCTTCTTTTTTTTTTTTTTTAACAAGACGGATTTGTGAGACGTAAACGATACAAATTGTCATGTGAGAATTCTGAGAATGGATATTGCGGATAACTTATTGTTCTGCATTGATCGAAGATAAAAAGCAAATAAATTATATGTTCACTCATATACAAACTCACACACACGGACATACCATTCGCCACACACTGATAAATGCACATATTTTGAGAATATGTTTTTTATAAGAGAGAGAGGGGGGAGAGAGAGGGGGAAGAGAGAGAGAGAGGGGGGGATATCAGACGCGATCAATCATTTTGTTTTTTTTTATTTCTTTTTAATCGGTCAATGTGACATCGAATTCCTGTGTTCGATTTAGAATGCGCTGATCATTTACTGACTTGTGACGTATAAGTCATACTTTAATGAAAGATTCTTCCGAGCACTGACCTTAATCACCCCTGAAAAATGCCTCGTCGATCAAATTCTGTGATGCACGTGGCAAGTAAAACGTTGATTCTTTTCATTTTTTCCTCGTTTTTATTCCATGTCTAAATTGTTACAGATGCAAGCTGATTAAAAATGGGGTCACTTTGGGGAATCAGTCAAATGTCATAAATTTATAACCTACAATCTTTAGACTTTACATCAACGTAAAAAAATAAGATAATAATAATAATAATCAACAAATAAAAGATAACTTGCAAAATTGTCGACTTTGCTGTCCCGGCTGACCACAGAATAAAACTGAAAGAATCTGAAAAGAAGGATAAGTACCCCGACCTTGCAAGGGAATTGAAAAACTATGGAACATGCAGGTGACAGTTATACCAATTGTAATTGGTGTGTTTGGAACAGTAACTAAATGATTACTAAAGAGACTGGAGGACGAGTGGAGACTATCCAAACTACTACATTATTGAGAACGGTCAGAATACTGAGAAGAGTCCTGGAGACTTGAGGTCACTTGCTTGAAAGCCCATCAGCGTTAGCTGATGTTAAAACCTCTAATGAGTAAATAATTGTAATAATAATAATAATTGTAATAATAATAGCCATGATAATGATGAAAAGCGGGAAACGACCCAAGCCGAAACCCTGCTACATAGCCTGGAACGCGCAGCTGCTGGCATAGGCCTGCCTCCATGTCAACGCATACAAAGCAGAGTACATGTGCTTTAATCAAGGAGGCAACATCTCCACTCTAAAGAGTGGTCATTTGAAACTTGTGGACAAGTTCACCTAGGAGGCAGCACTCCACAAAACAGCAGTTGTACGGCCACCAACCACCCATCACGAAAATTATCCAAATTAGATGAACAAGACATGCGGGATATTACTGGAGAAGTAAGGACGAATTCATTAGCGATATACTCCTGTGGACCCCTTCACATGAACAAGCATAGGTTGGATGACCAGCTCAAACGCGTGGCACATTTCGTAGACCCCAACTGGTCTCACCTCGGCGAGACCAAAAATCGACTACCTTCCTCTAGACTCGAATCTCAACTAACTGTTTTTTTTTAAATTCAAAAATCCTCAGCGCTTCCGGGCATGATGTCATTCACGTCCCCGGTTATATTTTCCATCTGGGGTTTTTATTGTGACATCTGTGATTGTCACATCCGCCCCGCGCGTGCGTGAAAACCTGCACTCTCAGTGTGCACCTAACTAACCCATGCACTGAGCCGAAAGGTTCCCAGCCTAACTAAACCGAAAGGCAAGATATATAAAACGAAAAATGATAATATAAAAAAATCCCTCTGCACTTATATTACATTAGGAAATAAGGTTTATTCTATTATCTGAATACATTTTCATTATCACCGTGATATTGTCTAATGTGTCTTTTTCTTTCCTTTGTGTGATGATGAAATTTGTATCCCTGTTAAGACGTTTGAACGTTTAAGCAGAAATCTTGTTTTACAAGAATTAGCTTGTTGTACTCTATATATTTTATTTGGTTTCTTTCGTAGCTATTTTAACATTTCAACACATTGTTTACGACTGTGTGAGCAGTTCAGTAAATAAATTACATTTTTGCTACTGCAAATAGATTAGTGGTAAATGTTAAAAGCCTTTTTAGTTGTGAAACAGGTGAATAAGTTGACAATTTGAGATGTGTGCAGCATAAGTTGGTTTTGATGTTACTGGGTTGGCCAAATGTTGAGGATTTTATTGTGGATTTTCTAATTGAATTGCTTTATAATTTAGTGTGCTGTTGCTTCCTATCATTTCTCTAACGTTAATTTGGTCGATTGATTGGTTAGCAGACCTAATTTTGACAAATATCTTCTGAGTTTGGATTTAATAAACATATTTATATTTGCATATGCGTCTATATGCAATGTGCCCACTAATACTAATATGCAGACCTCAAATTAAAAGGGGAGAGCGAGTGATCGTTCGTAAATCGTAATATATCTGCATATTGTTGTATAAAGAAAACATACAAAACAATATGGGAAGTTTTTTTTTTAAATATCTCTGTTGGCATAGTGATTTGGAAAGAGATGATAGTGTTCATGAGTAATGATATAAAACTTTGCACACATTGACAAACTAGCTAACCATTTTAAACAAGGGCCAATTTGATCCTTTTTTTTATATAAGAGCCTGGTATAATGCATTCTATAGGGGACGCTTATATAGTGCATTTTATGTAAGGATTTTGAATAATGTATTCTATGTAACGGCCAAAATAATATGTTTTATTTATGGACTATATTATGTTTTATGTTAGAGCCAATGTAATGTGTTTTCGATGGTTGGTTGTTGGTTGTTTGAGTTTCACGGCACATCAACCACTATGGGTTATTCAATGCCAAATCCGGTTTACATATCTGAATTATATATGATTTGTAACCATTTTTTATATATGAACTCACTTTTTTCTTCAAAAACTCACTTTTCTTTTAAATTCATTTTTTGATCCATTCAACCCACAAGTAGGAGTGTGTTTTCGAAATATATTTTATATAAGAGCTGAGTATTATGTATTTAACATAAAGGCCAATATGATGTGTTTTGGAAAGATATTTTATGTAAGGACCAATATGGTATATCTTATATAAAACCCTAATATCGGGCCATTGTCTTAATGAGTAGTGTTCACCAATGGTCCGGGATACTGGGTTCAATCCCAGGTCGAGACACACCAAAAACTTAAAAATTGGTACTCGATGCTGCTTTGCTTAACCCTCAGCATTATAAGATTAGGATAAAGAGTAAAGTGAAGGAATCCAGGGAATAGAGTAGCACTATCTCCAACAACTCGATGTAGTAGCAATTGAAAAGGGAGCCTTCAGGTTATCCTCAACTAAAGTCGCCAACTTATATTGTATTTTATGTTAGGACTAAAATAATATATTCTATAAAAGGGTCTAGTGTAAGGTATTATATGCAAGGGTCTGATATGCATTTGGAAGATTATTTTTAAGTACCGGTATTGGGTATTTTATACAAGGGCTAGTATAGTATATTTTATGTTAGGTCAAGTATAATGCATTTTATTCAAATCCAAGTCAAACTTATTTTCACACATATATTTAATTGGGGTAAGCATACGAACAGTGATACGATGACAGTGACTGTTAACTGACAGAAGCAACGCTACAGCAAAAACATGCATAAACATTGTGTTTGGGTATCTTTATTACCTTAGAGGTTTTCAAATCCGAGTCACTAGAGATGTGGATTAAAAGTTATGTTTACTTTTGGAATTTCATCACCTTCGACATTCTGCCTAATTCGGCCTTTAATTTTGCTTATTTCGGCCTTTAATTTTGCTTATTTCGATCTCCAGGCCTGCAACAACTTCTCTTCCTGTCGGCTGGCATAACCCTGGCAAAATCTGCAAGTTAAAACACACAAACACTTACACACGCACACACATATAGTTGCGTGTGTGTGTGTGTGTGTGATTTCTCTTTTCCGTTGACATGCTAATACGCGGCCGAAGAATTATTCAGATTTTTCAAATTTTAATTTTAGTTTCGAGATTCGCTTTAAATAAAACATCCCTGTTTACAATGTTATGTGAAACCTTGCCTTGCTTTTCCGACATGCCCATGTTTACAAAACAGTTGTGTTCGGATTCATTTTTACCAAATAATAAAGTAAAGTAAAGTTGGTGAACTTAGTCGAGGGGCACCAGAAGGCTCACTTTTCAATAGCTACTACACCGAGGTGTAGGGGTGGGAGCTACTATTTTCCCTGGATTGCTCCACTTTACCCTTGATACGTACCTAATATTGCTGAGTGTTAAGCAAAGGAGGTATCAAGTACCATTTTTAAAGTCTTTGGTACGACGCGACCTGGGATTGAACCCAGGTCTCCCGGACCATTGGCGAACACTCTACCCTCTCGCTTTATTTTCTGGATATACTGTTGTTAAGCTTTTTTGCCAGAGTTATCATTAAACACACACACACACACACACACACACACACACACACACACACACACACACACATATATATATATATATATATATATATGTAGTATTATTCGGTCCAGTTAAACCAGAGTTGGGAGTAATTCCTTCAGGACAAGAAAATCATTCAAGAGCTGAACATTTAAATTTTCCTGGTAGAGAGCTCAATGTAATTAATTTTACAGAGCAATACTTTCTTTAAAGAAATAGGATGGAAATAAATTTATAATCCTAAAATAACCGGTCTTTGGTTTTTTCTTTAAAGAAAATATATATATATATAGAGAGAGAGATATTGAAAAAGGGTCCAATCCGTACGTCGACTAGGTTTAGAGAACCGAATACGTAATATATATATATATATATATATATATATATATATATATATATATATATTGAAAAAGGGTTCAATCCGTACGTCGACTAGGTTTAGAGAACCGAATACGTAACATAAGTTTACTCTCTCGGTTTCGCCGAAAAAGTATCTTTTGGAAAATTACATAAGAAATACGCAAAAAGAAACATATATACATATATATATATATATATATATATATATATATATATATATATAAGAAAATGTTTTAGAAATTAGAATAGGGGTGAAAAGACTCATACATAGACAGATAAAATTTGAGCAGCCATTTATTTCCCTGCCTTCAATTTTTCAAAATTTTCATTTAACATTTCTTTAAAATTTTGCTACGCTGCAATAGCCAACAATTTTGGAAACAAGAAAGCCCAATTTATCCCCGGCTTTATAATCTCATTTTACCATTCTGCGCTCCAAGATAAGGTCTACGCCATATTAGATTTAATGTCCGAGAATTTTTTATTGTGTGCATTACAATGTCTTCATTTAGCTTGTGCAAAGTTGATTTCATAATTTTCGAATCTTTTTTTAAAGTACCTTGGGTAGAGCCAAAGTATTTCATTTCAGGATTTATTTCCATTAATTTGTATATTAGCTTTACGCAATATTCAATTTGAAATTTACCATCATTTCTTTAAAATTTCAATTATACAGTCGATCTTCGGTCTTTTGTTTTTTACCCTCGTTAATTTTGTTGATGTGACTAACAACATTAAGCATGCTGCTATAACTCAAATTAATTGTATTCTTGTTAAATATTGTATATAGTTCGTTAATTGTTGAAAACGTTTCTTTAATAATTAAAAAGTCATTTCTTATTTTTTTCTATTAATTAATATATTAATCATATTAAAGGTTGTTCAAAACAAAGCATTCCTTGATATATTTTTCCCTGTTTTTTTCCCACAGAGTCGGTTTGTTAAGCGTCAACATTGTACATTACAGTGGGCTGATATCCATTGTTTTTAGAGCTTGTTCGTATTCTGTGTTTCTTCTTGGTGAAAATGTTTATATTAGAAAACTTTCTTGATAATTTTGTCGTTATATTCTGGGGGACTTGTTTAAACGTCTGTTGGTGATTTGATCCTGTGTTAAAATAACAAGTCTTTAGGGTCGTATTTTGAACGGAGACAGTTTCATCATTCAGGTGTAAAGTAATACCCAACAATTCAACAATTTTCAAGTCAGTTTGGATTTCTTATCTAGAAACAAACGTTTCAAACGGCCAATTCAGTTTATTTTACGTGCTATAAATCCAATATCCGATTCATTAGGCGCTATTAAAAAATAAAAATACTATCAATCCGGTAAAGAGGGATTTCAAGGGTCTTCATTTTTATTATTATTTACTCATTAGAGTTTTTCACATCAGCGTTAGCTGAAGGTCTTTCACTGGGGATTGATTGACAGCAAGTCTTCTTAAGTCTCCAGGACTCTTCTCAGTATTTTGGCCATTTTCAATAATGCTGTTGTTTGGATTGTCTCCACTCGTCCGCCAAATTCCGAATCCTCCAGGCCCTTTAATAATCCTTTAGTTACCGTGCCAAAAGCACCAATCAGAATTGGTATAATTGTCACCTTCATGTTCTATAGTTTTTTCAATTCTCTAGCAAGGTCGAGGTACTTATCCCTCTTTTCATATTCTTTCAGTTTTATTATTATTTACTCCTTTAGAGGTTTTGACATAAGTGTTAGATGATGGTTTTTCACTGGCGTCTGAGTGACAGTAAGTCTCCTCAAGTCTCCAGGACTCGTCTCAGGATCCTGGCCGTTCTCAGTAATGCTGTCATTTAGATAGTCTCTACCCGTCCGCCAACTTCCAAGTCCTCTAGGCCTTTTAATAATCCTTTAGTTATTGTACCAAAAGCACCAATCACGATTGGTACGATCGTCACTTTCATGTTCCACAGCTTTTTTAATTCTCTATTAAGGTCGAGGTACTTATCATATTTACCAACCCCTCCGCTCGGGCAGGATATGACACAAGGTCAATTCTTTAAGCGGAATTTAACAGGTTTGAATTCAGAGTTTTCCTTCTCCTAGACTAGTTGTCTAACCAAGGCTTAAGAACCTAGTCTGCCCTACTATTTACCCATAGCTGGAGGGAGAATAATTGGATTCATACCTTTCCCAAGGGTATTAGTGCTATGTGAAATGCAATCAGTCTCGTCCAGGATTTGAACCCCTGTCGCCGTGTCCATTTCCTGCGACGATAACCATTACACCACGGGTACTTAATACAGATAGCGACATTTAACGTGAGAACCCTAAATAGAATAGGTCAACTATCAGAGCTAACTTCATCAGCCGTAGAACATAAGATAGACGTAATTCGATTTCAAGAGCACCGATACACGCACACCGAAGATATCAAATATCACGAAACTGGCAATGGATGGATACTGGTGACTGTATCGGCATGGAAAAACTCTGTCAATACATCGGTAGGAGGGGTGGGAATGCTTATAGGACCAAGAGCGTTAAAAACACTGAACAGCATAGAGAGAATACAACCTAGGATGATGGCCGCAACGTTTAATGGCAACCCTAAAGCAACAATTATCTCCTGCTACAGCCCTACCAATGTTAGCGAAGAAAACAAAATAGTCACCTTCTACGAAGATCTATCCTCCCTAGTACGTAGCATTCCGAAACACAACCTGCTAGTCATTGGCGGAGATATGAATGCACAAATCGGGAAAAACAGAAACAACAAATACAGCCTACACAACGCGTCAAACAGGAATGGACAATATCTAATAGATTTCATGATAGGAAATAGATTAACATGCCTCAATACAAACTTTCAAAAAAGGGAGGGGAAATTATGGACCTACACATACGCGAATAAGAGTAAAGCACAGATAGACTACGTCCTTATAAACAGAAAATGGAAAAACAGTGCAATGAATTGCGAGGCATACTCCTCTTTCGAGGGTGTGTCCTCCGATCATCGAATAGTTACGGCCAAAGTACGACTAAGCCTACGAAAAAACGCCACACGTAAAGCGACAACCAAGCACTATGACTGGGCCCTACTCAACAACAGAGATATTAGAGATAAATATGCATTAGAATTAAGAAACAGATTCGAAGCACTACAAGAGAAGGCAGAAAAAGGTACCCCAAATAACGAATATGAAAATTTTGTAGAAGCACACCTTGAGGCGGCATCAAAGTGTATTCCAACAAAACCTAGAACTAAATATAGAGTCCCTTGGGAAACGCTAGCGGTTAGAGAAAAACGTGCACTCGTGAAAACTGCCTCCAAATGCTATCAAAAGAACCCAACAAACACAAATGCACGAAAACTAGAAAAGGCACAACATCAATTAACAGGAATATATCTAAAAGAACAGGCAGAATACATACAAAATCAGATAGATAAGATTAGAGACTCGGTGGAAGATAGACAATCCAGGATTGCCTGGCAAACAATAAACGAAGTAAGTAGAAGGACGAGCACAGACAAAGCAAAATTGAAAGCTGCAAGCCAACAAGAAAGAGTAAAACTGTGGGAACAAATTTCAAAAATCTACTAGGAAACCCACCAGAAATAACGGATGAACCGATCACCAGAATTATTAGTAAGCAATTAGACGTTAAACTAGGTCCTTTCACCAAAGAAGAACTCGACTCGGTTCTCAGAAGAATTAAAAATTGGAAAGCTGCAGGGCTAGACGAGATCCCCCCAGAGGTGTGGAAGACTAGACAATTCGACGATATACTGCTACGGCAATGCAACGCAGTCTATAGTCAAAATAGGATAGAAAGATGGATGAAGGGATGCATCCTTCCTTTCCCTAAAAAAGGTGACCTCGGACTAGCCAAGAACTACCGAGGGATAATACTTACATCCATAGCAGTCAAAATCTACAATGCCCTACTACGAAACCGCATAGAATCCAAAATAGACAACATCCTTAGGAAAAACCAAAATGGCTTCCGGAGAAATAGATCCACAACCTCACAAATACTGACCATCCGTAGAATCCTTGAAGGCGTTCGGGCAAAAAACCTTCAGGCGACATTACTATTTGTCGACTTTATCAAGGCCTTCGATTCTATACACAGAGGGAAGATGGAGCAAATCCTACTAGCATACGGCCTACCTAAAGAAACTGTAGCAGCGATAATGATTCTCTACAGAAACACCAAAGTGAAAGTACGTTCACCAGATGGAGACACGAAATACTTCGACATTGTTGCAGGAGTACTACAAGGAGACACACTAGCCCCACGCCTCTTTATCATCTGTCTAGACTATGTGCTTAGGACTTCGATCGACAAAATCAGAGAAAATGGCTTCGAGCTGACTAAGAGAAGAAGCAAAAGGTACCCCGCAAAAACAATCACGGACGCCGACTACGCTGATGACTTGGCGTTACTAGCGAATACGCCTAAACAAGCAGAGACACTACTGCATAGTCTGGCACGAGCCGCAGCTGGCATTGGCCTCCATGTCAATGCAAACAAAACTGAATATATGTATTACAACCAAACAGGCAACATTGCCACACTAGACGGAGCCTCTCTGAAACTAGTAGACAAATTCACCTTCCTAGGAAGTAGCGTCTCATCAACCGAAAAAGGCATCGACACACGACTGACAAAGGCATGGACAGCTATCGATAGGCTCTCGATCATATGGAAGTCGGACCTAACCGATAAAATGAAACGCAGTTTCTTCCAGGCAGCGGTTGTGTCGATACTGCTATATGGATGCACCACATGGACGCTAACTAAGCGGCTGGAGAGGAAACTAGACGGAAATTACACAAGAATGTTGAGAGCAGTATTGAACAAGTCCTGGCGACAACACCCCACGAGACACCAACTATACGGACACTTGCCCCCCCCCATCACGAAAACTATACAAGTTAGACGAACCAGACACGCGGGACACGGCTGGAGAAGCAAGGACGAGCTCATAAGCGATGTACTCCTGTGGACCCCCACATATGGATGTGCAAAAGCAGAACGACCAGCACGAATTTACATACAGCAACTATGTGAGGACACAGGATGTAACCCTGAAGACCTGCCGGAGGCGATGAATGATAGGGAGAAGTGGCGAGAGAGGGTCAGGGATATCCGTGCTGGCGGCGCGACATGATGATGATGACTTATCCTTCTTTTCACATTCCGTCAGATTTATTCTGTGGTCACTGGGACAGCAAAGTGGAATTTTGCAAATTCTTTTTTTTTTTTTTTTTTTTTTTGGTTGAATATTATAAGGTCTGGTCTTCTGGCCGGGATTATTATTATTATTATTATTATTATTATTATTACTATTATCTATATACAACTGTAGGCAACACATGAACCATTATATATATATATATATATATATTAAGAAAAAGGATGAAATAGGTAATTCATTGCTGATATCTTGTCGAATTTAATAGCTTAATACGGTATCGGATTAATTTTAAGAAATCTCCATTGTTTACTTAACCTAATCTTTTGTAATGATAAATGTTATAATTATTTATAATTTGATCAACACATTCTGGTCGAATGCGGAGGTTGAGTTAAAAAAAAAAAAGAGCGAGATGAATCTAATGTAACGCTCCAAGATTAGAAGGATGTGAATAAGTTTTATGTGACACACAATCGAGGAAAAATTTACGTCTTCTCTCACCAGCAATTCAGACTCATTTAAGAAAAATGCAATTATTTATTTAATTTACCAAGAACTTTCAAATTGACAATATATTTCGACCAGCTAAATTTACACCTGAAAATCAGAAAAGGGAGAGTTTATATATATATATATATATATATATATATATATATATATATGTGTGTGTGTGTGTGTGTGTGTATATATATATAAATATATATAAACAGTATAAAATTGAATAAAACTATAAAATCTCAAGACAGTGAGTTCCATGTGGTCGATCTTCAGTTATCCCAGAATTGAGTCATCAATATATTTCCGTCTGATGATTGTATGCACTATATAAAACATCAATACATTTTCAATATATTTTTCGGGTTTTATGCCTAAACTTCCATAATTGCATCGGGCATCTTTACGGAAAAAATTCTTATACTTCTACTTTTGGAATATATATATATATATATATATATATATATATATACTAGGTGCATACGATAAGTTTCCAGACTGTTTTCGGATGGGCATTTAAAATTGTCGTAGCCTCTTGAAAATTTAGTATTTTATTGCTATACATCTTATAAGATGACGGGCCATGATATCAGGTTTAAATCGACAGCTACAGCAGGATTTGGAATACACCCAAATAAAGCCTGATTGTCACCGCTGGTGAATTTCAAAAACGCAATCTGACACTTTACAAGAACGATATGCAATAAAATTCTGTTTTAAGCTTGGAGAAAATGCCACAGAAACGTATAGAAGACTTCAAATTGCTTTTAGAGCATCTTGCATGAATCGAGCATCAGTTTTTGAGTGGCATAAGAGATTCAAGGAAGACAGGGAGTCTGTGAGGGAGGATGAGAGGTTTGGAAGGCGTAAGGAAGTCAATACACCAGAGTTGATTGGTTAAAGGGTTAAGGTTATAGTTAGGGTTGCTTTGTTGAGGTTTTAAGGGATTCAGGAAGAGATTCCGTTGGAAGAGGCCAGCACTCTTCAAATCAGGCCAGTGGCATTTCCACCAGGACAATACACTAGTCCACAACTCCATCGGTGTCACAGACTATTTGACCAAGATGGACATCAAGACTGTTCCTCACCCACCCTATAGTACAGACCTTGCTACCTGTGACTTTTGGTTATTCCCAGAGCTCAGAGGCTGTCGTTATGAGACAATTGAGGAGATGAAAGAGGCTGTGACGAAGGTCATTGATACGGTCACACAAAAGGACTTCTATGGAGCCTTCCAGAAGTTGTTGGAACAGTACAAAAAGTGGATTGCAGCCGGAGGAGATTACTTCGAAGGGGACTAGAGTTTCATGTGTTTATCATCAATAAAAGTGCCCATACAAAAAAGTCTGTAAACTTATCGCATGCATTTCGTATATATATATATATATATATATATATATATATATATATATATATGTGTGTGTGTGTGTATATATATATATATTATCACCAATTAATATATATATATATATATATATACTCCTACTAATTGTTTGCCTAGTCAGATGGGGCTATAGAATACACCGACTGCTTCTCTACAGAGTGTATTGGATATGACACTAAACAATATGATAGTAAGGTTAGCGTAATGCAGGAATTTTGGGGAATGCGGAGTACCCCTTTATTGCCATCCCTCCCAGGTCCACTGTCGCCCGGAGTGATAGCATCTGATAGGGTCCTATCTGTGAGTCAAATAGAACTAAACTGCTTACTTATGCTAAACGGAATTACTCGAAATAGAAGTGTTTTGATATTTAAACAGCGTACTTATGCTAAACTGATTTGCTTGAAATAGAAATGTTTTGAGATGTAAGCTGCACATTAATACTCAATTGAATTCTTTGAAATAGAACTGTTTTGATCTTTAACTGTGTGTGGAGGAAAAGTATACTCATATCAAACTGAATTGTTTGAATTTGAACTGTTTGACGAAACTGAATAGTTTGAAATAGAAATGATTTTGACAATTAAACTGTGTACTTATTCTAGTCTGAATTGCTGAAATAGAACTGATCATTTGTTTAAAAATGGATTTAGCATTGAATAACCTACAAATGTTGATATGCCATAAAACCCAACCAACCAACCTACTAATTGTATGTAAAATGTTAATGTTCCTCTAAACCAAAATTACCAGTTTTTTTTATTGTTTATAATTGAATATTATACTCTCAAAATACCTGGAATATACGCGCTTAATTCGGCGCCAGTAGGTGTCGTCAGTTATGTTTAATCTTCAGGGTCATTGGGAAGTTTCGGGTCTTGCAACATCATACTCCCCTCACCAGAACGACCCGATCAGAGATAATCAAACTCTGGGTCACCCACCCTATAGGGCGCTCTGACAAACATATGGCTTTGGACGGCTTGAAATAAATAATCCCTCAGACCAGGCCGAGCATTCGATTAAATATATCTAGTATTATTTATAACCAAACTGTACGGCACTGAAATTCTTGAAAAATTGGAGTACGTAGCAGTCAAAAAATAAGTATCTTATGTAAAATAAGTATATTTTCAAACTGATCATCAATACTATATTGAATTCAGTAATAAATAATTCCTTGAATTATTCAATTTAATTGTATCAGGGGAAATGTAAATACCTTCAAACTGTCATCTCTCTGTTGCAAGTGAAACCAAGCAAGTGGTAACGGTAGTTCTATATAGCTAATGTCTTGCTATTTTTTGTAGATACGATCAGTTACGATCATTGTGTCGACTGATGCATACTGAAAATTTTATCCTGTTCCAGGTAAAATTTCTCAATCTTACCAGTATCGATGTTCTATCCAAAACAACATCATTCTAACCTAGCTCGAAGTGAGCCCGAAAAGCTGTCTCTATGTAGTAACTACAAATTCATTAGTCTAAAAGAAGAAAACATTTTAACAGCAAACACACGATGTTCACCGGTCTAAGCCAACAATATAACTGCTCGAAAATGGAGAAAATGTGAGACATGAGCTCAATTAAGATACCGATAATACTTATCAAAGTTCACTCGGTTCATTGGCCCAGTGGGTAGAGTGTTCGCCAATGATCCGGGAGACCTGGGTTCAATTGCAGGTCGCGTCATACCAAGGACTTTAAACATGGTATTTGATACCTCCTTGCTTAACACTCAGCAATATAAGGTACGTATCGAGGGTAAAGTGGAGCAATCCTGGGAAAGGAGTAGCGCCCTCCCCTACACCTCTGTGTAGTAGCTATTGAAAAGGGATCCTCCTGGTCGTCTTCGACTACGGTCGCCAACTTCACTGACTTACTACTTGCACCACAGAGTTTACTTTTTAAAATGTTGTTGTCATTTCTGCCACATTCGATATGTCCCACTAAAAACAATAAAGTACAGTTATTTTTGTTTTTAAAAAAGTCCCTATTGTAACATAGAACCAACGTGTTGTGCTGTAAAGAAAGGAGTCCGCAGAAAAAGAAATATTCAAACTCGAAGGTAAGGGAAGAAAATATAGCTATGATCGCTGCAACTCGAAAGGTTAATTCTAGTTACGTCCTTCTTCTCCCTTTCTCTTAGTGGGGACGGGGTGTGGATGAGAGCTGGCTATTGACACACGCCTGTCAAAGCAGACTGGGTAGGATGGGTCGGGGCCTCGGAACCTTTGACGCGCCTGTTTTGAAAGCTGCCTTCAACTCTGCCAAAATCTCGTTACTTGTTTTCTTATATTGAAATTTTGGAGAACAAATCGAAGATGCCTGAATGTTCGATGTCACCAGTGAGACACGTGATAGTTCTTCTGTGATAATTTTAAAATCACATCTAACTTTGCAGGTCATTCTGCTCGCACGCGCTAGTCTCGAAACACCTTTACTGATTGACGACAGTGCCCAGTCCGTAATATTACACTATAAATTTCTAATAAAAAGTTAATTGCTTTTCTCTCAACAGTTTTGTATTTCTTCATGTGACACATTACGTCATGGAAATCATTATTAAGTGCCTTTCATTATTACTACATAAAATTCTATTTAGTAAGCATATTTCAAAACCAAATTTCAGTGTAGTGAAGTTTGGTAATAAATATTTCCTAATGATATCCATTTTGGTTGTTTAATGTTCAATGATCCTGCTATCTTTTGTTATGAAGAAAATATTCTTATAAAGAATTGTCTCTCTTAGAGTATGTCCTCGTGGCGTAATGGTTAAAGCGATGGACGGCAGAATCGTTGTAAGTGAGTTCGTACTCCAGTCGCGCTATTACGTTCACTTTCGGACAAATATCCTTGGGAAAAGTATGAACCCCCTTATCCTCCCAGCTATGGGTTAAATAGTAGCACAACGGTTCTTCTAGACGCATGGCTTTGGCATTAAATAACCTGCAAAGGTTGATATGACATTAAACAAAGAAACCGAACCAAATCTCTCCTTTTAAATCCTCAGTTACCCCAAAACGTATCTGAACTATATAGCAACAATAGATTCAGTTGGTTTATTATTTAACCACGTTTGATCACTCAATCTTTTATTCTTTTCCTCACTTTCTCCTCAAACAGCACTCAAAACATTCACACCTGTCAGCCTTATTTGCGAATTCCTTGTAATGAAGCTTTGATACTTAGGAAGTTAAACTTTAGAAACATTTTCAGTATTCATTCGACTATTTTACAGCTTTTAACACAGATGTAATATAATTGTGGAGGGATTTCGTTTTATATATCTTGCCTTTCAGTTTAGTTAGGCTGAGAACCTTTCGCTTAGCACATGGGTTAGTTAGGTGCAACATTATGTGTCATTTAGAGATGTCAAAATAAAATCCCCGATAGGAATTGAGACCAGGGTATTAGGGTGACGTCACGCACTGGGAGCGTGGGCTGAGATTTGAGAGAAAGCAGTTAGTTTAGTTTCCGCCTCGGAAGGAGGTTGAATTTCTGAGCTGGGCGAGGCCAGACGACTTTGTGCGCTACGGGCGCCGCGCGTTAGTTGGGGTGAGAGCTGACGATGTAAAAGCAGTCAGCATAGAAAGATTGTGTTTCTCTCTCTTCTCATGTCAAAAAAGCTTTTAACTCAAAGATAATAAAAAGTTTCGTACCTGAACCAATTTCGTGTTTTTAGATTTCCTACGTCTATTTCACACATCCGTGTATTATGGGTATGTTACACAGAGATTTTCACTAGTGATTGGGACATATATTCTTCTCTAAACATAATTGGTTTTTAAAAAAAGTATATTATACCATTCGGGGGAAACGGACCAATAGTTGAATCGACAATTCGTATATACATATATATATATATATATATCCATGTGTTTATCGAGTCGGCTGGGGCTGTAGAATACACACAACGCACCTCTGGTAAGACCCTCTAAACTAGTGTCCTTGATATGACACAAAACAATCTGATCTGTTGGTTGGTTGGTTTTAATGTATATCAACCCCTATAGGTTATTTAATGCCAAAGCCTGTTTACGCATATCATATGTATGGTTTGTAACAATTTAATGGGGATGCGGATTACTCCTTCATTGCCATTGCTCCCAGGGACACTCTAGCCCGGAGTGATAGCCTCTCATAGGGTCCTATCTATGGGTTAAATAGAACTAAACTGCGTACTATTGCTAAACTGAATAGTTTGAAATAAAACTGTTTTGACATTTAACAGTGTTTAAAGAAAATCTATTCTTATATTAAACTGAATTGTTTGAATTAGAACTGTTTGTCTAAACGGAAAAACTTGAAATGAATATGTTTTTGACAATTAAACTGTGTACTCATGCTAAATTGAATTGTTTGAAATAGAACAGATTATTTATACAAAAATTGATTTGGCATTAAATAACCTTCAAAAGATGATATGCCAGTAGACCCAAACAATCAACCATATATATATATATATGTAACTACGTACTTGACGGGCTTTGGCGTGTACGTGCTCAAAAGGGAAAGGAAATGGTAAAGTCAGTTTAGGGAAATCCAAATTAATTATGAAGTACATAGATGGATTTGTTTAGAACACAGCAGCTCTCTTTGTGGAGATATTATCAGTGAAAGCATAGTTAGAGCTAATTGCATTCCATCAAGCTTTCTCATTTTCACTGAAATATTGCACCTGAATCTCAAGTTTGACTATATATATGTGTGTGTGTGTGTGTGTGTGTGTGTTTATTACACAAGAATGCTGCGAGCAATCTTGAACAAGTCTTGGCGGCAACACCCCACAATACACCAACTGTACGGCCACCTGCCTCCTATCACGAAAACTATTCAAGTTAGACGAACCAGACATGCAGGACACTGCTGGAGAAGCAGGGACGAGCTCATAAGTGATGTACTCTTATGGACCCCCGCATATGGCCGTGCAAAAGCAGGACGACCAGCACGAACATACATTCAGCAGCTCTGTGAGGATACGGGATGTTGTCCAGAAGACCTGCCTGAGGCGATGAATGATAGGGAAAAGTGGTTAGAGAGGGTCAGGGATATCCGTGCTACCAGCACGACGTGATGATGATGATGATGATATATATGTATAAAGTAAGTAAAGTTTGCGACCTTAGTCGAGGCTGACCCGAAGGCTCCCTTTTCAGTAGTTGCAACACCGAGATGTAGGAGAAGGTGCTACTCCATTCTCTGGATTGCTCCACTTTACCATCGATCCTTACATTATAATGCTAAGTGTTAAACCAGGCGGCATCAAGTACCATTTTTGAGTATTTTTGGTATGAACCCCGGTCTCTTTCCCCAATGTACGCTATTGAAAACCTTGATAATGAAGTAACTATGCTGATATTTATAGTGTGACTGCGGCACATTATTTTTAACTTTGACACTGTATCTAGTTGTAAAAATTGCTATGCATGTGTCTGCTTTTTCAGTATAGTTAAAAGTTTGGCACTATATATATATATATATATATATATATATATATATATATATATATATAAAGTTAAATGTTCGGTATATATATATATATATTGTGCCAAATATTTAACTATTTTGAATAAGCATACACGTGCATAGCAATTTTATACAACTAAATAAATTGATAGTTAAAAGATAATGTACTGCAATCACACTATAAATATCAACATAGTTACTTCCTTATCAAGATTTTCAATTGCGTACATTGTGAAAAATCCTTTTCATATTTTTAAAACGTTTTTTAAAGGTTTACGTTTCAGTTGTGTTTTTATGGCATATCAACCATTGCTGCTTATTTAATGCCAATCCATTTTTTTCATATATTTTCGATCAAACATGTCTATTTCTAGCGAGTCAATTTAGCATAAGTCAGCAATGTTAAATTTTTCCAAGTATTACTATGTATCACTAACAATTCAATTTAATATCTGTCATTTGTTTACATACAGTTAAATGATGAAACCGTTCTATTTCAAACAACTCAATTTAGCATAAGTAAATTGATTAGCCTCAATTTAAAAGTCAAACAGTTGTATTTAACCCACAGACAGAACCCTATCAGGTGCTACCACGCCTGGCCAGAGTGGACCTTGGAGCGACTGTATTGAAGGAGTACTCTGCATTTTCCAAAGCTCCCGAATTCCTGAAACCTTACCATTAAATTGTTTAGCGTCATATCCAAGACACTCGTTGGTGGGGTTGGTGTCTTACCCCTCTGCAGAGATGCAATCAGAATATGCAACTGCCCCCAGCTGACTGGGCTTTTAATCATCAGTTTGCATAGTTGTATTAGATATAAAATTTAAATTGCAACGCTCTGAATATCAGTTTTCGTTTACTCCCGGTTAGTCATCAAAATAATGAGGGAGCATTTTCGTAAATTGTCACTTTACCTAATACTCTGGACTGCGGCCTCGAAGTAAGATGGTTCAAACTCCAGTCACGCTAGTATATTTACTTCCGAACAAATACCCTTAAGAAAGATATGAACCCCCTTTCTCTTTTAGCTAAGGATTAAATAGTATCACTACTCTCCTTTTTCAAGGATGGTATTGGCATTAAATAACCCAGAGAGGTTGATATATCATAAAACCAAGGTGCAAACAAATCACATTATGAACACCTCTATTGAGGAAATATCTACCAAACTTTCGAAAACTAAAATTCGTAACAGGTTATGGTTTTGGAAGAAGCGGGATACTTTAGATTGCACCAGGTGCTCAAAACCCACGACATATCAATGAACTTGGGTATGTCCTCCCGCATGCATACGATTGTGTAGATGGTGAATGATATCCTGGGTTACACTATTCTAGGTCAAATATCGGAATATTTGGCATATTGGCTCCAGGTTAACATTGGCATCGACCGTCAGTGTTGCAATTTCATTTTCTCTCAATACATATAATGAAACATTGTATATCATTTATTTTATTATCATACGAGGCATATCATTTATTTCATAATGATATATTGTAAAAAGATATCATCCCAACGAAATGGTTTAATTTTGTTTCTTTGTTTTATGGCATATCAACCTTCATAGGTTATTCAATACCAAACCCGTCTTTATAGAAGAACCATCGTGATTCTATTTATCCCATAGTTTGAAGGATCAGGAGGTTCATGCCTTTCCCAAGGGTACCAATCTGAAAATAAACATAAGAGAATGACTAGGGTTCGAACTAGCTTACTAAAAACTTAAAGTCTTGAGCGTTAGACAATACACAACCACAATGGATTCGACACGCTGAATTCAAATTCAAAGCGATACTTTTTGCATTTCACTTCGTGCTAATGCCCTTAGTAAACGTATTAATTCTTCTATTTTCCTTCCTGTAGTGTCTTATAGTAGTGCAAACTGTGTTGTCAAGCTTTGCTAAATACCTGAGTTGATGTGATTGCTCAAAGTCATAAAACTGCGATTCGTGTTTTCTTTAATGTCCACCAAAACCGAAGTTTGGCACTAAAAATAATCCAAGAATTAAAGGTACATTTGCATAGGTGGTTTACTGATTCTTTTCTCATATCATCATCATCATCATCATCATCATGTCGTGCCGCTTGCACGGATATCCCTGACCCTCTCTCACCACTTCTCCCTATCGTTCATCGTCTATCGATAGCTGTCCATGTCTTCGTTAGCCTTGTGTCAATATCCTTTTCGGTTGATGAGACGCTACTTCCTAGTGTCACGTGATATCCCACGGAGACGATAGAAATAAGATTAATACTATCCTCCCGTTGGAATGAACAGTGGCAACCCGTCAAAAAAGTGACCGTTAAGAAAGAATGTAGGTCACAGAGGGGATATCAACAGATGTTGGTACTTAGTAACCTCAGGTCACCGGACACCAGAAGGGAGAACAAGAGAGAAGCCAAATGATTGGCTGGCACCCTAAAACAGAAGTGGCACCTTCTCCCCGTCGGCGAAAAAAAAAACGAGAAGAAAAATCAGTTATTGGAAGGGGCTCGTGGCAGACAGACCCATAGCCATTACTCCGGGTGAAGAAGACAAAAACATATCTTGGACACGAGGGACCCAAGTTCCTCAAGCCAGTGTTAAAAATAGCATAATGTCTATTATCCCGTGAAAGAAGAAAGATTCTGCCGTGGAACCCCGTCGAAAACTAAGATAAGTAACTTTGGGGCTATTTCTGCTTTATACTCAAATTTTATATACCACCCCCTCTCTCTCGCTCTCAATTTGAAGAAACGAAAGAACAGAAAAGAAGAAAGACATTTATGTCCATGGACTGTTCAATTCATTATACATATTTGACACTTTGAAAGTGTATCGCTTTGTACAGTAAAGGATTCATGTATTTTTATGTTACCACGTGGTCTAAGTTGTTCTTTGCAGTTCTGATACGATTTGTTGTGTCACATTTCCTTTTCAGCTTCTATTCGCCTTATGTTATCTTGCTTAGAATTGTCCTATTAATTCCTTTAAAATATCACACGGGAAACCGGAGTTGCCGACTACTACAATATAATATTATTACGACTAAAACCTATAGGTCCATATCTTCTGTTGCCTAGGGGAGGTAGTTTAGCGACCTGGTGGGTGTGTGGATAGTGTGAAATTTGGAACCCCTTGCCAGCGGCGGTCAGTCTGGCCCTAAATTAATCCCTCACATAATATGCCAGTTCTTATATGCCTGAGAGAAAAACTCTGAACGAGGACTTATTCTATAGGGGATCAAGTGCCAACCTACCCCGTCTTCCCACGTACGAAAATAAAGTTCCGTTTTGGGATTTTAGTCAATTTGCCGTCACACTAGATAGGTGAATTTGTCTACTAGTTTCAGAGGGGTTCTGTCTTGTGTGGAGATGTCGCCTGTTTGATTATAGCACATATATTCAGTTTTGTGTGCATTGACATGGAAGCCAATGCCTGCGGCGGCTCGTTCCAAACTATGCAGTAGTGTTTCAGCTTGGTTGGGTGTATTTGCCAGTATCGCTATGTCATCGGTGTAGTCGGCGTTGATAATTGTTTTTGCGAGGTACCTTCTGCTTCTTTTCTTTGTCAGTTCGAAGCCGTAGTCTCATATACTTTGTATTAAGTACTGATAATTTAAACACCCTGTACGTTGGGTTTAGGATAAGGTCGATGTATTCACTACAAATTTAGGAATATCCCGCAAAAAGACGACATCTGATTAAGGGACTCAAGTATTGGAGCTCTGAAAAGCGTGGAGTACCTTTTGATTGCCCTTACTCTCAGATTTACTCTGACCCGGGGCAGTAATAGTTGTTAGGCTTCTCTCCATGAATCAAATAATTCTATTTAGAAGCTATTCATATTTGATAAAACCATATGCCAAGAATCAAATTTAAAAAAACTAAAAAAAGCATCACCAATAATCTAAATATGAATATACAATGATTGCAATTCCCTCGGCTCTCGACATAAAATAACATTTCATGCTATTGAAATCAATCTCTGCTAAAATTGGGCACCAGGATGGAGCTTCTTGAACAACTCCGAGTTCTTGCTCACCTGGTGACTTGCACGGAACGTGTTGCCCCTTCTCTGCTTGAACTTCAGAGCGGGACTGGCAGACATGCCTGATTGCGCTGGTTGCGGAAGTGGTTTGGAAGAAACTGCTGAGCACGCCTTCTACTATTGCGAGCGAGTTCGCCCGTCCTGGGATCACGTTAGGGAGTGGACGGCTGGCATCGAACCCCAGCAGCTCATGCTGCTTGACGTTGGTTATGCCATAAACAACGTTTTACCTCCGTTTCAGGATGAGAAGCTTGTGTTTCTCGCGATCCTAGCTGTAGCTCGAATGGTGATTTGGTTGACAAGAAAGGGATTGTATGACGATGCAAACTTGGAAAATATGCCACAAAAAAGTAGGGAATGCTTTAGACTGCTTTTGGACCATGGCATAAGAGATTCAAGGAAGGTAGAGAGTCTGTGAGGGATGATAAGAGGTGAAGAAGGAGTAAAGAAGTCAATAGACCAGAGTTAATTGGCGAAAGGGTTAGGGTTAGGGTTACTATGTTGAGGTTTTAAGGGTGTTTGGGAAGATATTCGGTCGGAAGTGGCCAGCACTCTTCAAATCGGGTCAGTAGCATTTCCAGTAGGACAATGCACCAGTCCACAACTCCATCCTTGTCACAGACTATTTGACCAAGATGGGCATCAAGACAGTTCCACACCTATAGTCCAGACCTTGGTCCCTGTGACTTTTGGTTATTCCCTAAGCTCACAGGCTGTCGTTATGAGACAATTGAGGAGATGAAAGAGGCTGTGACGAAGGTCATTGACACGGTCACACAAGAGGACTTATATGGGGACTTCTAGAAGTTGTTAGAACGGTACAACAAGTGCGTTGAAGCTGGAGGAGGTTACTTCGAAGGGCATTAGAGTTTCATGTGTTAACCATCAATAAAAACGCCGATATGAAAAAAGTCTGGAAACTTATCGTATGCCCCTCGTATCAGCAAATAATTTGGTTTGGTTTCTTTGTTTAATGGCATATTAACATTCATGGGTTATTTAATGCCAAAGCTATCCTTGTTAAAGAAAATCAGTGATATTATTTAACCGATAAAGGTCCATACATTTCCCAAGCGGAATTGTCCCAAAGTGAACCAAATAGTACCACTGGACTTCGAGATTGATTACATGGCGGCCGTTGTTCCACATTTTAGCGGTTACACCCCAATCACTCCCCCCATAAGCGAATGAGGAATTATATAAAAATGTTTTTATAAGTCTCGTGAAATAATATTTATTTAAATTCACCTTCTCCAGCACGATATGCGACACATTGACATCTGAATGAGTTGTCACAGGCAATTTTATTATCAATCAGTATATATTATGAAATATTGCAAAATGTTAATTATTATATAATAAAACATTGTCTTATCATAAAATTAGCAATAATACATATATATATATATATATATATATATATATATATATATATATATAACTGTTATAATGTATTATTATCTAATAAACAAATAATATTCTTTATTAGTTAATACATTAAAACGGTTATCGACGTAAAGAAATGAACTTGACGGACCGAGTTCAAATCATAGACGAAGTTGTTGTCATTTCCTTTCGTGCTAATTTCCTTAGGAAAGCAATAAATCATTCTCTTCCAGCTATTTTCCCAGTTTGCTGGGGCTGTAGAATACAATAACTGCACCTCTGCAGATGGATAAGACCCCCTAATGAGTTTCCTGAATATGACATAAAACGATCTGATGGTGAGGCTCCGGTGATGCTGGAGCTTTGGGGAATGTGGAGTACCCCTTCATTGCCATTGCTCCCAGGTCCACACTTGCCCGGAATGGTAGCACCTGATAGGGCCCGATCTATGGGTTGAATTGAACTAACTGCATACTTATGCTAAACGGAATTGTTTGAATTAAAACTGTTTGACTAAACTGAATTGCTTGAAATAGAAACGCTTTTGACAAATAAACGGTGTACTTAAATTTAAGCTACATGCTTATGCTAAAGTGAATTGTTTGAAATGGAACTGTTTTTGACATCGAAATTCTACTTACACAAAACTGAATTGTTTAATATAGGACTGTTTTGACATTTAACTGTGTGTAAACAAAATCTGTACTTCTACTAAACTGAATTAGCTAAATTAGAACTGTTTGAATAGATCTAAATATCTTGAAATAGAAACGCTTTTGACAATTGAAGTGTGTACTCATGCTAAACTGAATTGTTTGAAATAGAACTGATTCAGCCTTAGATAACCCACAAAGATTGATATGCCATAAAACCTGTTATATGCTCACATAATAAATATGCTTATATACACATATACATGTTCATGCAGTATCACAACGACACCATAAATAATTAAACAGACGCACAATGATAAAGTCGCAGGAAGACTTCTTTATAAAATATTTTACCTCTCACTTTATTTGTAAGGTTTCGAAAAGAGGCTACTCAAAGTTTGCGTGAGAGAGGGAGCTGGGGACCGAACATTACTGAAATATTTTGACCCCGAAGTTATGGCCGTCAGCGTTGTGTCTTTCTCGTTCTCCCTGGTTGCTCAACCGGAGCACTGGAGTCGGCTGGGTGCTGGCTTTCCTTACTACAGCTTGTCTACCTCCTCAACTCTACTCGCCTGTCTCCACTGGCTCGTTGAACCCAACTGACCGGAACTCAACTGTCCTCTGTTCAATTCGTCGGCTTTATATTACCTTCAAACTCCCACGCGGTGATATGGACACGCCTCCGCAACGTCTTCCGATATCTAGCGACCGGGATGTGTCACTTCCGCTTTCTTTGGAATGGCCTGTGTGATCGTCATCGAGCGGAAATAACTGTCATCCAGTTCAGAGGTCACTCTCTTCCGGTGCGTCAGTCTATGAGAGTATAATGGGATTTTTTTTAACCTCGTCCCATTTCATCAGCCAATTTCCGCCCACGCGATTTCCTCTCATAACTGCCGTCAGAATGTGTCACTTCCTTCCGGTGCATTACCTTGAATGGCATTTTTGGCCGGGTCAACAGGTCAAAACATAACAAGCCCAACCTACCAACCAAAGAACCAACCAACCTCTTCCAGCAATGAGGAAAAAGTACGGCAACCTAAGCTCTTTAGGAGCCCAGACAAATATCCTGGATATGATACTAAACAATCTGATGATGAGACACCAGTAATGCCGGAGCCTTATGGAATGCAGAGTACCGCTTCATTGCCATTGCTTCCAGGTTCACTCTAGCTTGGAGTTGTAGCATCTGATACGGTTCTCTCTATCTCTTTCGGAGGTGCCCGTGGTGTAATGGTTATCGTCGCAGGATGTGGACACGACGACACGAGTTCAAATCTTGGACGAGCCTGATTACATTTCACAGAGCACTAATACCCTTGGGAAAGGTATGAATCCAATTATTCTCCCTCCAGCTATGGGTAAATAGTAGGGCAGACTAGGTTCTTCAGCCTTGGTGAGGCGACTAGTCTAGGAGAAGGAAAACTCAGAATTCAAACCTGTTAAACTCCGCTTAAAAATTGACCTTGTGTCATATCCTGCCCGAGCGGAGGGGTTGGTAAATAGGATACGGTTCTCTCTATGGGTGAAATGGGACGGTTTTACATTCAAACTGAGAACAAATGACTAATGTTAAATTGAATTGTTTGAAATAGAACTGTTTATATTCAACTGTGTGTAAACAAATGACTGATGCTTAATTGAATACACAGCACTGCTTACAACCACTTTACTGGGAATATAAGAATGAGTATAGATTCGTTAAAAACTTTATCAACAAATTGTATTTACAAATCATATATAGAATATATATGTATACAGACGATTTGGCATGAAATAACCTGCAATGGTTGATATGCCATAAAACGAAACGTAATCAAACTTAAATCTTAAGCTTTTGAAAAGCAAACAGTCAAGAAAAAAGAAAATCTCTGAATTCAAATCTGAGCAATTAAAAAAAAAAACTTTTAAAACTCTCCTTATCGTGTAGGATATGCAAGGATTGTTAAAAAAGTTCTAAGCCTCACCCTGAAATTTTTGCTGTGGCAACATACTAAGATTTCTCATAAAACTACAATGAATTCAGATTTCTATCTTAATTTCTGTGCAGGTGAGGCCCATATAAAGGTGGGAAGAGTGCGACAAATATGGGTGAGAGTTAAAACTTTTTAAATGACCATTGTTCGACGCTTGGACAATTTATTGTGGAATCCCAAGCACGTTCGCGTCAGCCAAGCTAAAAGAAAAAGCCATAGATCCTGGTTGCCTCTGTGATGTTAGAGTCAGGCTTCTCCGACGATTTGATGCAGTGAGGAGGTACTGCTGCAGGTCCTGTATCTCCAGGACTAAGCTCCTCTCGATTTCCGCCGTTTCGTAAACGAAAACAAGCCACAGGATAGGGAGAGCAATTTATACTTCACCTTAAGGAGACCAGGTGAAAAAAGAAAGGACCTTCTCTCTTTCGCTTGGTTTTTTTTATTTGAAATCAGCAAAATTCGATGATTTCTGTCGCATTAATCAAATATTTTGAATTTATATTTTTCCTTTGTTATTTTGTTCTTTTCAATGTTGATATTTTTTTGGCGTTTGCTTAAATAACTTGCGTGTGGGCTGTTCAATATTGCGGAGTTTCTTTTTGTATATGTGTATGTGTACCTGTGTATGTGTGCTGGCGGAGGTGGGTATTTTCCTGTCATGATTTCTCTTTTGACACGAAGACTTTTTAGAAGATGATGACATAATCCATGGTTTGCGTTTTTAACCTTCCTATTTGACATCATTCACAACAACAGGTAATTGAACCGCGACAAAAAAGATATTTTTTTGAATTGGCTTATCAAGTTGAAAAAAAAAGCATCTTTACTTCAGTGTGAACTAGGAGAGACACTCAGTAAGAGAAGTGAGAGAAAGAGAGAAAGAGGGAGACAGAGATAGATAGATTGATAGATACAGAGAGAGAGAGAGAGAGAGAGAGAGTTGAAGATCTATTTTGTTATGATCCTGAACTTTGTTATTGATAGAGCTGTCAGTCAACATAACGTGGTTAATGTGGCTGTGTAGTTTTTTTATACGTCTGTATATAAGCATGTGTGAGAAGGAGAAATAGATAGATAGATATCAATAGACTGAGATGGTACGGAATAGATAGAAATAAGAATTATATATATATATATATATATATATATATATATATATATATATATATATATATTTACCAACCCCTCCTTTCCCAAGAATATTAGAGCTATGTGAAATGCAATTAGCCTGGTCCAGGATTTGAACTCTTGTTATATATATATATATATATATATATATATATATATATTCACAGAGCACTAATATACTTGGGAATGGTATGAATCCATTTATTCTCCCTCCAGCTATGGGTAAATAGTATGGCAGACTAGGTTCTACAGCCTTGGTGAGGCAACTAGTCTAGGAGAAGGAAAACTAAATTCAAACCTGTTAAACTTCGATTAAAATTGACTTTGTGTTATATTCTGCCCGAGCGGAGGGGTTGGTATATATATATATATATATAATTTTTATTTCTATCTATTCCGTACCATCTCAGTCTATTGATATCTATCTATTTCTCCTTCTCACACATGCTTATACACAGATGTATAAAAAAACTACACAGCCACATTAACCGCGTCATGTTGACTGACAGCTCTATCAATAACAAAGTTAAGAATCATAACAAAATAGATCTCCAACTCTCTCTCTCTCTCTCTCAATCTATCTATCTCTATATCTATCTGTCTCTGTTTCCTTCTTTCTCTCTGTCTCTATTTCTATATACATATATATAGAGAGAGAGAAAGAGAGAGAGAGGGAGAGAGGAAGAAAGAATGACAGATAGACAAAAGCAGTGACAAAAAGAGATATCGAGTGACAGACAGACGGACAGAGAAGTTAATAGATATGGACAGAAATTGATATGAATAAACTGAGATAGATAGATTGATAGATAGACATAAATGGAATTGTTTTTATTTTTAAGCTGATAATAACACACACACACACAAATGCACATATATATATATATATATATATATAGAGAGAGAGAGAGGGGAGAGAGAGAGAGACATATCTATCCATCAATCAATCTGTCTATATATATATATATATATATAGAGAGAGAGAGATGGGGAATGAAAACTGATGAACAAGGAGAGCTATGAACGGAATTTTATTTACATACAGTTTGATAGATAGATAGTGAGAGAGAGAGAGAGAGGCAGAGACAGAATCATGGAGAGACAGAGGAAGAAAGAGAGTGAGATGTTTACTATGTAATCAATGTAACATTTAAGGCCCATCTACGTTGCAAAGAGGAGATCCAAGCAAGCAAGCATCCAGATCTTTGAAATAAAACCAGTGTGTTTGTTAAACGTAATAAATCAGATTTATTATCTGTTCGCATTTCAAATCCTTTGTGAACTGCAAGAGATCAATCACGCCTTCATTGTCATCAAGCGTGAGCGAGCGTCGTCTTGCAATGGCGAGTTTGATGGCCACTTCACTCCCTGGTCGTCTCATTGTTAGTGTCTTTCATATTTGTTGCTCCCGATCCACAAAGTCCGACCGACATAAGAGAAAGAGCAGAACTAAAATATCGACAAAAGAAAAAGAAAGAAAAAAAAAAAAAAAAAAAAAGGAAAAACAACAACAAAAAACAAAGGAATTGTGAGTCACTTTTTTTTTTAATAGATGACATCCCGTGTAGAGGTCATGGAAAGGAAATGAACCCTCGGCTTTAATCCGCCATTTTCTTTTGCTACACTTTAGAATTATTCTGGACATGAGCTTAGTTCGAAGCAGGTAACATAGATTCAGTCTGTCATTGTTCAAATCTCTTCGTTGTTTTTTGTTTGTTTTTCCTTATTACAACTATTGGTTCATCTGGTTACATCATAATCGATTTATATATTTGTTTATGTAACTATCATTCTTCGTTATGAGATCTATATATTTTGCTTGAGAGAAATGGATTTTTTTTTGTGCAAATAACATAACAGATATAAGAAAGAAACTGTTTTCCCAGTTTCAGGTCTGACTTGTCAATTGCAACGCTTGTGTACACAAAGGAAAAACACCTCAACGTACCCCATCACATTCACCCCAACACGTATACATACACAGACATAGATAAACACACACACACAAAAATAAAACATATATATACATATATATATATATACATATATATATATATATATATATATATATATATATATATATGAGAGGTATTCGTTTGTAAACATGGACATTCCTGCTATATGCATTTAAGTTCAGTTATTGTCATGCATATTACACACACACACACACACACACACATACACACACACACACATGTATATATATATATATATATATATATATATAAAAGTCTGATAGTTTATCAGGATAAATTTTTGCCAACGGCCACAGATATATGTGTACGTGTGTGTGAGATATGTATTGTCAATGTATGCATGCACACGTTCATAAATACGTACTAACACATATATCCATGTGAACCATACTCAGGATATATATATATATATATATATATATATATATATATATATATATATAGAAGTGGATAAACCGAAGGTTGCGGTTTATTACCTTTTTTGTCATGTTGTGGGATTTACCAAAT
>OY757911.1:115849975-115942475 GCA_963585895.1 Sepioteuthis lessoniana
TTCAGTTTAGCATCAGGACGTAGTTTAAATTTAAGTACGGTTTAATTGTCAAATACATTTCTATTTTAAGCTATTCAGTTAGGTCAAACAATTCAGTTTAGCATAAGTATGCCGTTAGTTCTATTTAACCCATAGATAGGGCCCTATCGGGTGCTACCACTCCGGGCCAGAGTGTACCTGAGAGAGATGGCAATCAAGGGGTGCTCTGCATTCCCCAAAGCGCCAACATAACTCGAACTGCACCATCAGATCGTTTAGTGTCATATCCAGGACACCCGTTGGGGGATTCTTAACCCTCTGCAGATGTGCAGTCGGAGTATTCTACAGCTCCAGTCGACTGGGCGAAAAGTTTAATAAAAAAAGATTCTTACTTTCAGGGTATAACGGGTTTTTTTTTCGTGAGATGAGTTGGTCTCCGGGATATTCACGTGTGTATCCATAATACAGAGATGATGACTTGGTTTCCCGAGTTCAATACCTGAACGAAGTCGCTTGCCTTTTTTATAGCGGTAATACCCCTGGACTATATAGATCCAACTTTTATCCCTCTAGCTATGTGTAAATTAGTATGACAGCCCGGTCTCTTTAATTTTGCTATAGCTACCAATCTAGGAGAAGGAAAAACGCTGAATTCAAATGAATTCAAACGTGCCCGTAATGTAATGGTTATCGTCGTTGGAAATAGACGCAGCTAAGTTCGAACTCAGGACGAACCTTTAAAAAGATATTAATCCAAGTTTTCTTCCTCCAGCTATGGGCAAATAGTAGGGCAGACTGGAATCTTTAATCTTTGTATGGCAACTAGTCTAGGAGAAGAAAAATTCTAAATTCAAATGAATTCCACGTGCCCATGTGTAATTTTTATCGTTTTTGGAAAAAGATATAGCGAATCGATTTCAATTCCAGGATGAACGTGTTCGGATTTCACATAGCATTAATAACTTTGGGAAAGATATTAATCCAACTATTCTCCCTCCAGCTATAGGAAAATAGTAAGGCAGACTAGATTCTTTAACCTTGGTATGGCAACCAAACTAGGAGAAAAAAATCTCGGCATAAAAATGAACCTGTGGAGGGGTAGGTTAAAAAAATGAAAAACTCTTAATATCAAAGGCGCTTTTGTTTAGACGTTTATAGCTGTTTCAGAATATTGATAGCCCAGTAGAATACACCGACGGCATCTCTGCAGAGGGCTAAGACCCTCTCTAACGAGTGCCTGTTATGCTATTAAATAGCGAGGAGCTTTGGAGAATGTAGAGTACCACTTCATTGAGATTGTTCCAAGGTCCAATCTGACCTGGAGTAGTAGCAGCTGATAGGGTTTTCTTTATGGGTCAAATAGAACTGTTTGAATGTTTAAACGGATTACAAACAAATAACTTATGCTAAGTAGAAGTGTTAGGAATAGAACTGTTTGATCATTCGACAGTGCGTAAACAAATGTTTAATTGAACTGTTAATGACACAAAACAATACTTGAGACCATTTAACTGAATATGAAGAATAACTAGAGTTAAGTAGCAATATCTGTTAACACTCCATTTTGCGGAAAGAAATGATAACTCATCATCATCATATCGCGCTGGTAGCACGGATATCCCTGACCCTCTCTTGCCACTCCTCCGTTTCGTTCATCGCCTTAGGTAGGTCTTCAGGACAACATCCCGTATCCTCACATAGCTGCTGAATGTATGTTCGTGTTGGTCGTCCTGCTTTTGCACGGCCATGTGTGGGGGTCCATAAGAGTACATCTCTTATGAGTTCGTCCCTGCTTCTCCAGAAGTGTCTTGCATGTCTGGTTCGTCTAACTTGAATAGTTTTCGTGATAGGAGGCAGGTGGCCGTACAGTTGGTGTCTTGTGGGGTGTTGCCGCCAGGACTTGTTTAAGATTGCACGTAGCATTCTTGTGTAATTGCCGTCTAGCTTCTTCTCCAGCCGTTTTGTTAGCGTCCATGTAGTGCAGCCATATAGCAGTATCGATGTGACCGCTGCCTGGAAGAAACTGCGTTTCATTTTATCGGTTAGGTCTGATTTCCATATAATCGATAGCCTATTGATAGCTAACCTCGTTTTGATGTCCTTTTCGATTGATTCGACGCTCCTTCCTTGGTAAGTGAATTTGTCTACTAGTTTAAGAGGGGTTCCTTCTAGAGTGGAGATGCCCCCCGTTTGATTATAGCACATATATTCCGTTTTGTGTGCATTAACATAGAGGCCTATGCTTGCTGCTGCTCGTTCCAAACTATGCAGTAGTGTTTCGGCTTGGTCAGGTGTATATACCTAAAGAAACCGTAGCGGCAATCACGATTCTCTATAGAAACACCAAAGTAAAAGTACGATCACCAGATGGAGACACAGAATACTTCGACATTGTAACAGGAGTACTACAAGGGGACACGCTGGCTCTGTACCTCGTTATCATTTGTCTAGACTACGTACTTAGAACATCGATTGACAAAATCAGAGAAAATGGCTTCGAACTGACGAAGAAAAGAAGTAGAAGGTACCCCGCAACAACAATTACCGATGCCGACTACGCCGATGACATAGCGATACTGGCAAATACACCTGACCAAGCTGAAATGATAACTAGTATAGAGAAATATTCATGTTAGATAGAAATGTCTGAACATATTTGACTTTGTGAAAAAAAAAAGCTCAGGCCATTAAAAATGTTAGGAATAAAATTTGTTTACAAATGATATTTTTCACGTCGGCCGGGGCTGTAGAATGCTGCGACTGCTCCTCTGCAGAGAGCTAAGACCCCACTCAATAAGTGTCTTGATATGACACAAAACAATCAGGTGATGAGGTTCCAGTAAAACTAAGTCCACTCCTAAGTCCACTCTTGCCCGGAGTGCTAGAACCTGATAGGGCCCTATGTATGGGTCAAATAGAACTAAACAGCGTACTTACACTAAACTAAATTATTTGAAATAGAACTGTTTTGATATTTAAGCTGCATACTTATGCTAAATTGAATTATTTGAATTAGAACTGTTTGGCTAGACTGAATAGCTTGAAATAGAAATGTTTTTGACAAACTGTATACTCATGTTAAACTGAATTGTTTGAAGTAGAATTGATTATTTGTCTAAAAATGGATTTGGCGTTAAATAACCTACAAAGGTTGATATGCCATGAAACCCAAACAACCAACCAACATATAAATAATTGCTTGCAAAAAGCTTACTTCGGCATTAAATAAATCAATAAGGGTTAAATAGCCAGAAAACTAAACCAAATATTATATATATATATATATATATATATATATATATATATATATATGTGTGTGTGTGTGTGTGTATGTGTGTGTCTGTGTGTGTCTATGTTACAACCCCTTGAAATAATTATGGCATTAGCGCACTTAGAGGGTGTTCAACAAGGGTTTTAAATTTTTTATTTTTTGATTTGAGGTGGATAATTTTAATGGTCTACCAAGGAATTTCTGTTAAGTGACATTCGTTAAAGTTGGAATCACTTTAATTAAGTATATTGTTTTAAATAATGAATTCCATGCCCAACAGAATTAAGACTATCACAAAATCTAGAAGGAAAACCAGATATTAATCCAATTTTTTTTTATCCTTGAGGAGTGAGCACAATGATTAAGGGAATTTCTCTGGCCTTGCAATTACCTTGAGGATCAGGAAAGCTCAGGTAGCCCAAGCGTAGATTCCGAGGCTCTACTCTAAGCCATAGAAGCAAATTCGGAGAGTATCATGCAAACCCAGCATCTCACAGCAAGCATTGTTCATCATTTTCATGTCATTGGCAAAAGTATCCGAAGATACACTGTGCTTTACTTACTACTAAAATATTGCACTACTTTTGACTCACGCCCATGTTTTATATACAAAATGTATTTTACGTCATCATATGAAATGAAACAGTATAAGACCGTTAATTAAATACATAAAACATTCCCCATTTGAAAGATACACATTGTGAATTAATTTTAATAATTTTCTATTTCAAAATACAATTTTCAACATATTATTAACATGCAATATCGATAAAAAAAATGTCATTAATAACTCTCTTAAAATGAAAAATAAAAATGTAAATATCTAATTATTTCTAGATCTTTTTTAACGTATGGACATTTGAGTTTCTGTTAAATGGGTTTCATTGCATTGATATAAGATTATCAGTGTAGAGCTCTCTATCATGTGAGATAATTTTCCTTTTCCGGTGTGTTCAATTTTGAGCTTCCCACGCAGCGCACAAATTGCCATTGCGGTTAATCTATAAATACATTTATTATAAACATTTACAATGATCCGGGCAGAGGACTGTGATGATTGGTTTCAAAAGGAATATTGTTTATTATTCTTTCTAAAAGTTTACACTCATAAAAATACTATCAGCTCTTCTCTTCCTGGATGCACATCATCATCATCATCATCGTCGTTATCATTATCAAGTCACGTTGATAATTGCAGATGATTTGCGAGATCGGAGGTAAGTGGCCTCACAGCAGCTACTTAAAGGGATTTGTGCAAAACTGCACGTAGCATTATTGTATAGTTCAAATCAAGCTTTTCCTCCGTGCGTTTCTTGCCCATTCGGCTGGGGCTATAGAATACACCAACTGCACTTCTGCAGAGGGGTAAGACCCCAACCAATGAGTGTTCTGCATATGACACTAAACATTCTGATGGGGAGGTTCCAGTAATGCTGGACCTTTGGGGAATGCGGAGTACCCCTTAATTGCTATCGCTCCCAGGTTCACTCTGGCCCAGAGTGGTAGCACCTGATAAGCGTCCTATTTATGGGTTAAATAGAACTAAACTGTGGTTTCTTGACTTTACTGTCTTTGGCATGTAAACTGCTTATTTATGCTGAACTGAATTGCTAAAAATAGAATTGTTTTGACATTTAAACTGCGTATTTAGGCCAAACTGAATTGCTCAAAATAGAACTGTTTTGACGTCTAAACTGTGTACTAATGCTAAACTGAATTATCTGAAATAAAACTGTTTTGATATTACCTCTGTGTATTGCCCAGTCGGCTGGGGCTGTAGAATACACCAACTGCTTCTCTGCAGAGGGGTAAGACCCATCTCCAATGTATGTCCTGCATATGACATTAAACAATCTGATGGTGAGGTTCCTGTAATGCTGGAGCTTTGGGGAATGTGGAGCACCCCCACATTGCTATTGCTCCTCTTGCCCGAAATGCTAGCACCTGGTAGTGCCCTATTTATGGGTTAAGTAGAACTAACGGCATATTTATGCTAAACTGAATTATTTGAATTAGAACTTTAAATAGAAATGTTTCTGACGATTAAACTGTTCTTACGTTTACACTGCGTGCTTATGCTAAACTGAATTATTTGAAATGGAACTGTTTTTGACATCGAAACTGTATTTACACTAAACTGAATTGCTTAATATAGAACTTTTTTGGCATTTAACTATGTGCAAACAAAATCTGTACTCATACTAAACTGAATTAGCTAAAACAGAACTGTTTGAATAAACTGGAGAGTTTGAAATAGAAATGTTTTTGACAATTAAACTGAGTACTCATGTTAAACTGAATTATTTGAAATAGAACTGATTATTTGTATAAAAATGGATTTGGCATTAAATAACCTACAAAGGTTGATATGCCATAACACTAAAACAACCAACCCACCTAGTACTGTCATAGGTCAGTAAATTATGATTTTCAAAAAATGTATTTTAGTTCTTGGAGGTTTTCGTGGGGAAATTTTCCTGGAAGTCGACGCCCTATATATTCAAGGAACCAGTAAAAAGCTGTAGTAAGCACAAGCGGGTCAATAGGAACAGTTGAAGTCGAAGAAAGCAGTTAAGATTTTGCAGAGGCAGGAGAATACTTATCAGCGCTTAAGTCTTCATCTGCTGTTCATATCGTATTTGTAAGACTCTGCAGAAGAGGTAAATGTATATGCTTAAAGAAAACATATTAAAATAATAAATAAGGACGGAAAAGAAACTGTATTTCTTTTTTTTTTCTTTTTAAAACTAACCTTAAGCGTTCAGTCTTTCAATCAAACCAGTCAGCCGATTATCCGAGGTGCATCCGATAAGTTTCCTTTCTTTTATCGTATGGGCTCTTATATTGATTGTACAAACATGAAACTCTAGTCCCCTTCGAAGTAACCTTCTCCAGCTGCAATGCACTTGTTGTACCGTTCCAACAACTTCAGCAAGGCCCCATGTAAGTCCTCTTGTGTGAGCGTGTCAATGACCTTCGTCACAGCCTCTTTCACCTCCTCAATTGCCTCATAACGACAGCCTCTGAGCTTAGGGAATAACCAAAAGTCACAGGGAGCAAGGTCTAGACAATAGGGAGTGTAAGGAACTGTCTTGATGCCAATCTTGGTCAAATAGTCTGTGACAAGAATGGAGTTGTGGACTGGTGCATTGTCCAGCTGGAAATGCCACTGACCCGATTTGAAGAGTGCTGGACTTTTCGCACGGAATCTCTTCCTGAACTCCCTTAAAACCTCAACATAGTAACCCTAACCCTAACCCTTTAGACAATCAACTCTGGTGTATTGAATTCCTTACTCCTCCCACACCTCTCATCCTCCCTCACATTCCTAGAATCACTTATGCCACTCAAAAACTGACGCTCGATTCATGGAAGATCCTCCAAAAACAGTCTGAAGCATTCCATACGTTTCTGTGGCATATATTCCAAGTTTAAAAGAGAATTTTATTGCTTATAGTTCTTCTAAAGTGTCAGATTGCATGTTTGAAATTCACCAGGTGTGACAATCAGGCTTTAGAAGGGTGTATTCTAATTCCTGTTGTAGCTGTTCATTTGAACCTGAAATCATAAAAATTGTTCAGTAATCTCATAAGATAGATAGCAATAACATACTGAATTTTCAAGAGTCTACAACAATGTTAAATGCCCGTACGAAAAAAGTCTGGAAACTTATCGTATGCTCCTCGTATGTTTAAAAAAGAAGAAAAAACACAACGTTGGGAAAAACATGGGTTAACAAACAACACAGGACAAGGTATGGATTGATATGTGTCCCCAGGGATACATGCCTTAGGGTATTACTTTGTTAATCTTGAATAGCTAATTAGTTTCAATGGTGATCATTTTCTTGAAATGTTAAAGTTTTGACTCATAGCAAACGGTTTGCGATTGCAATAAATATTCAGCAGTTATCAAATTTTTTGAATGTTTTATTAAAATTTTTAATCTCTTGGAAACTAATGATGACGTGTTAATCTAGTAATATTGTGCGGTAATCTAATGTTGAGATAAGACAGCTGTATCCTCTCAGGTCTCTGTAGCTATCATTTATTTCTCTCTTTGTTTAAGTTATTTTCTCTTTTTCACTGTGTTTTCATCGTATTTTAAATTCCCATTTATATAGAAACAAATGGAGAAAAAACTGGTTGCAGTTAGTTGGATGTAAAACCATATTATCTGTATGTTGGTGTAATTTTTTAAATCTATTTTTTCTGCTTTAGCATTGGTTGTTGGTTGGTTGGTTGGGGTTTATGGCATACCAATCTTTGTAGGTTATTTAACGCCAAATCTATTTTATGTGAATAATCAGATCTATTTCAAAGTATTCAGTTTAACATGAGTACACAGTTTAATTGTCAAAAATATTTCTATTTCAAGCTATTCAGTTTATTCAAACAGTTCTCATTCAGCTAATTCAGTTTAGTATAAGTACAGATTTTGTTTACAGACAGTTAAAAGTCAAAACAGTTCTATATTAAACAATTCAGTTTCGTGTAAGTAGAGTTTCAATGTCAAAAACAATTCAAGCTATTCAATTTAGTCAAACAATTCAGTTTAGCATAAGTATGCCGTTAGTTCTATTTTACCCATAGATTGGGCCATATCAGGTTCTATCACGCCAGACCAGAGTGGACCTGGGAGCAATGGCAATGAAGGGGTGCTTCGTATTCCCCAAAGCCCCAGGATTACTGGAACTTCACCATCAGATTGTTTAGTGTCATATACCAGGACACTCATTGGTGGGGGGTCTTACCCCTCAGCAGAGCTTCAGTTCGTGTATTCTACAGCCCCAGCCGACGTGGCAAATATTTGTAAACACATTTTATTCCAAACATTTTTAATAAGCCTGAGGGTTTTTTTTTTACCAAGTCAATTGTTTTCAAACATTTCTATCTAACAGGAATAATTCTCTATTCTAGTTATCATATCTTAGCCCTCTGCAGAGGTGCAGTCAGTGTATTCTGCAGCCCCAGCCGACTGGGCAAATTTAGCATTCGTCCATCGATATCTTTATGTATTCCCCTAAAACCAAGAAAACAAGGTCAATTTTAAGTGGAGTGCAACTGGTTTGAATTTAAAGTTTTCTTTTTTATTTCGAACACTGTCTTATGAGGATCATTAAATAAGTTTCCAGACTTTTTTTTCGTATGGGCACTTTTATTGATAGTAGACGAATGAAACTAGTCCGCTTCGAAGTAATCTCCTCCGGTGGCAATGCACTTGTTGTACCGTTCCAACAATTTCTGCAAGGCCCCATTGAAGTCTTCTTGTGTGAGTGTGTCAATGACCTTCGTCACAGCCTCTTTCATCTCCTCAATTGTCTCAAAACAACAGCCTCTGAGCTTAGGGAATAACCAAAAGTCACAGGGAGTAAGGTCTCGACTATAGGGAGGGTGAGGAACTGTCTTGATGTCCATCTTGATCAAATAGTCTGTGACAACAATGGAGTTGTCAACTGGTGCATTGTCATGGTGGAAATGCCACTGACCCGATTTGATGAGTGCTGGCCTCTTCCGACGGAATATCTTCCTAAACTCCCTTAAAACCTCAACATCGTAACCCTAACCCTAACCCTTTAGACAATCGACTCTGGTGTTCTGACTCCTTTATCCTCCCACACCTCTGACTATCCCTCACAGACTCCCTGCCTTCTTTGAATCTCTCATGCCACTCAAAAACTGAGGCTCAATTCGTGCAAAATGGCAGAAAAGCAGTCTGAAGAATTCCATACGTTTCTGGGGCATTTTTTCCAAATTGTAAACAGTATTTTATTGCATATCGTTCTTCTAAAGTGTCCTCACTGCCAGATTGCATTTTTGAAATTCACCAGCTGTGTCAATCAGGCTTTAGTAGGGTGTATTCCAATTGCTGCTATAGCTGTTCATTAGAACCTGAAATCATAGAAATTGGTCAGCCATCTCATAAGATGTATAGCAATAACATAGTGAATTTTCAAGAGTGTACGACAATGTTAAATGCCTGTACAAATAAAGGCTGGAAACCTATTGAATGCACCACGTATGTAGGCTTAAGAAACCAGTGAAAATGTTTCACTTTTCTTCGTCTTTTTTTTTTTTTTTGTATTCTTCCTTTGTATTTTTGGGTATATAGCTCATTCATGTTGTATGTATCCTGGTCTCTTCACCATATGATCATATATGTGTTTACCTAATCTCTCAAGGGTTCCAGTTGAAGTTTCAACTTTGTAATGTTTAGTTACCAAAGCAAAATACATTTCTTCGTCGTTACAATGAGACGATTTTTGTAATCTCATCTCCACAATCACGTCGTGCAATCAGCACAGATATCGCAGACCCTCTCTCGCCACCTCTCCCAATCGTCAACTGCTTCCTGCAGGTTTTCAGAGTTACATCCCGTATCGGTACAGAGCGGCTATATGTAGGTTCTAGCTGGTCCTCCTGCTTTTGCTCGTCCATGTGAAGGGATCCACAGAGTACATCCCTTATGAGCTCGCCCCTACTTCTCCAGCTGTGTCCCGCATGTCTGGTTCGTCTAACTTTGATTGTTTGCGTGATGGGTGGTTGGTGGCCGTACAACTGTTGATTTGTGGGGTGCTGTCTCCACGACTTGTTCAATATTGAGCTTGGTAGTCTTGTGTAGTTGCCATCAAGCTTTTTCTCCATTTGTTTAGCTAGCGTACATGTAGTGCATCTATATAGCAGTATCGACACGACTGCTGCTTGGAGGAAACTGCATTTTATTTAATCGGTCAGGTCTGACTTCCATATGACCGATAGCCTACTGATAGCAGTCCATGTCTTTGCTGGTTGCGTGTTGATGTCTGTGTCGGTTGATGAGACACTGCTTCCTAGGTAGGTGAACTTGTCAACTAGTTTCAGAGAGCTACTTTTAGTCTGGAGACGTCGCCTGTTTGATTAAAGCACACACATCCCGTGTTGTGTGCATTGACATGGAGTCCTACACCTGCTACTGCTCGTTTCAGACTATGTAGCTGGGTTTCGGCTTGGGCGGGTGCATTTGCCAGAAGCGCTATGTCATCGGCGTAGTCAGCGTCCGTAATTGTTTGTGCAGGGTAGCTTCTGCTTCTTTCCTTTGTTATCGTGAAACTGTTTTCTTTCATTTCATCCATAGGTGTTCTAAGCACGTAGTCTAGACAGATGACGAATTGGTATAGGGCTAATATGTCACTTTGCAGTACACCTGTTAAAATGTCGAAATAGTCTGTATCTAAAAAAAAAAGTTTAATAATCCAAGCTTTCAAAATTCTACCAGCGTTCCAATTACTTTAAAAAGCATTTTTTAAGTTACATTTCCAGGTGAACGAACACGCACTTAAGTTTTAGCTTTATTTGTTTAATTATGATAAGAAGGCTGTATTGTTCCAATTATCTAAGGGTTTCACAGCCCTCTCAGCAAGGTGTAGGATACAGCGTTTGTATCTATGCAGATGTTTAAGACCCACCAACAAAATGGTGTGTTTGTCTTAGACTTAAATGCATCTTGTGGTCTGACACAAGTTCCATCGTTCTGGAAAGCGTGAAGCCACCCATTCATTGCTATTACTCCCAGGTAAGCTGTGATCAAAAGTAGTAGGACATGACAGTGTCCCATCAGTGGGTTAAATATATTTGAAAATTATTAGTATTAAATAGGTTTACAATCTTACTGGGTTATTTTATGTTGAGCATAAACAATTGAAGTTATATGTGTATAACAAATATTTTCATTAATTAATCGAAATCATATAATCGTTGCCCAGTCGGCTGTGGGTCAATAGAATACACCAAGTGTTCCTCTGTATAGGGACCACACCCCACCCAATGAGTGTCCTGTGGCCCAGTCGGCTAGGGCAGTAGAATAAACCAAGTGTTCCTCTGTAGAGGGGCCACACCCCGCCCAATGAGTGTCCTGTGGCCCAGTCGGGTGGGGTTGTAGAAAACACCGACAGCACCTCTGCAGAGGCGTAAGACCTCGCCCAATGAGAGTATTGTGGCCCAGTCGGGTGGGGTTGTAGAACACACCGACAGCACCTCTGCAGAGGAGTAAGACCTCGCCCAATGAGTGTCCTGTGTCCCTGTCGGATGGGGTTGTAGAACACACCAATAGCACCTCTACTGAGGGGTAAGACCTCGCCCAATGAGTGTATTTAGACCCAGTATGTTGAGGTTGTACAATACACCGACAGCACCTCTGCAGAGGGGTAAAATCTCTCCCAATGAGTGTATTGTGGCCCAGTCGGGTGGGGTTGTAGAATACACCGACAGCGCCTCTGCAGAGGGGTAAGACCCCGCCCAATGAGTGTCCTGTAGCCCAATTAGCTGGGGTTGTAGAATACACAGACAACGCGTCTGCAGAGGGGTAAGACCTCGCCCAATGAGTGTCCTGTGACCCTGTTGGCTGGGGTTGTAGAATACACCGACAGCACCTTTGCAGAGGGGTAAGACCTCGCCCAAGGAGTATATTATAGCCCAGTATGTTGAGGTTGTAGAATACACCGACAGCACCTCTGCAGAGGGGTACGACCTCGCTCAATGTGTGTATTGTAGCCCAGTCGGTTGAGGTTGTATAATACACCGACAGCGCCTCTGCAGAGGGTTAATATCTCTCTCAATGAGTGTATGGTGGCCCAGTCGGGTGGGGTTGTACAATACACTGACAGCACCTCTGCAGAGGGGTAAGACCTCACCCAATGAGTGTATTGTTGTCCAGTTGGCCGGGGTTGTAGAATACACCGACAGCGCCGCTGCACAGTGTTAAGACCCCGCCCAATGAGTGTCCCGTGGCCCAGTCAGCTGGGGCTATAGAATACACCCACTGCGCCCTTCTAGAGGGGTAAAACCTCTCCCATCGAGTGCCTAAGAAATGATACTAAACAATCTGATAGTGAGGTTCCAGTCATGCTGAAGCTTTGTGGAATGCAAAGTACTCTTTTATTGCAATCGCTCCTAGGTCCACTCTGTCCCGGAGTGGTAGACCCTGATAGGGTCCTATCAATGAGTCAAATAGAACTAAACTGTATACTTAAGATCAACTGATTTTTTAAAATATAGAACTGTTTTTACGTTTCAACTGCTTATTTGTGTTAAAATTAATATGTTTGAAATTGAACTGTTTATATGTATAAAAATGGACTCGGAACTAAATGACTCACAATGGCTGATGTGTCATGAAACCAAACCAAAAAAAAACTATATATAGTTGCTTATATATTATTGGTATTAGATAGGAATACTTGTTACTATAACTATATGTAAGCAAATAACTATTGTATGAGAACAGTTATTTAAACTTTAAAATTCTGTATGAATTATTAGAATCATAGGAGAATATTTGATAGTATGCAACGATATGCGGCTTATTTCTATTAGATAGGAATAGTAAGTAAGGTTGGCGACCGTAGTCGAGGGCGACCTGAAGGCTTCCTTTTCAATAGCTACTACACCTAGGTGTAAGGAAGGTCGCTACTTTGAACCCCAAAAACTGAAAACAAACAAATATTATACTCAAATAAAAAGGCACTTTTAAAAAGGGTTGAAATAAAGCATTAAAAGTTATAACTGTTATCAACCATTCACCAATTAATAAAATTTCTGCATTAAATAACCCATAAGAAATTGGTATGTCGTTAAACAAAATAGTTGTAGATATTTTAGAATGACTTCAGCACAAAGAGAAGACATGACGCCAGCATCGCATGGCACAAATCCAAGGAAGAATAATGATTAGAAATCTATTAATGTTATGGTTGCTGTTAATTTTTCACTCTTTCTTGACCCAGGGCGTTGACGACCGAATGTAGTCAGGGGTACCAAATTCCTGGATCTTCGTCATTTATATGCAATCAGATTATCAGTATTTGAGATACTGCAAGTGCTGGATTTACCCATTAGCTAAATAATCTATAGCTTAGGCCACATACCTTTGTGGTGTACATGTTTTAAATGTATATTTGTTTTAAATTTGTTTGATTTTTTATTTAACAAGAATTCATCCACAAAAAAGAAAAGGTCATGGAATATATAGAATCGGAATTATATTACAAAAGATCTGGTAAGTGGAACAATATTAGAAAAAGTTGAAAATTCTTTATATATATATATATATATATATGTGTGTGTGTGTGTGTGTGTGTTGGTGTCTGTGTCAGTGTATTTCATATATATACATACATATTTAGATACATATGCATACGTATATGTGTATATGTGTGTGTGTGTGTGAGTGTGTGTATGTGTATTCATATATATAGATACATATCTATATTCATATGGGTAATATACATGAGCTTGAGTCGTGCGTGTGTTGATATTAAAATTTGAACAAAATATTATATTCAAAGGATGTATTCATTTAAATATTTTTACATATTTGCATACCATCGGATATATATATATATATATATATATATATATATATATATCTTCATGATTACTGCTTAGAAATAAAAAAATTTTACCCCATTTTTTTCTTTCGAGAAGGACCTCAAATTTCATGTCTTTAATTAGGTGGAAATCAGGCTCTGCTTCCTGCCTTGAAAATAAACATTCACTCCTCTAGTCTTCATTCTCTCTACGAACCCTGTCAGCATTCGGAAAAGCATAGCCTGTCTTATGACCAGGAATTATTTCTCAAAACCCTTGTGATGTCGATCAAGCTTCACTTATTATCATCTGCCCTTTAACGCTGTCATTTGGATGGTCTCCACTCTTCCGCTAACTTCCAACTCCTCCAGCCCCTTTAATAATTATTTTGTTACTGTACCAAAAGCACCAATCACAATTGGTTTAATTGTCACCTTCATGTTCCATAGTTTTTTTCAATTCTCTAGCAAGGTTGAGGTATTTATCCTTCTTTTCACATTCTTTCAGTTTTAATGTTGTCAGTCGGGACAGCAAAGTCGACAATTTTGCAAATTCTCTCTTTTTTTTTTCTTTGCTGATTATTATAAGGTCTGGTCTTCTGGCCGAAATTAGGTGATTCGTTTGTACATCAAAGTCCCATAGGAGTCTATGCGTGTCATTTTCTAGGACAGCTTCTGGCCTGTGCATATACCCTTTGTTCATATGGTCAAATTTAAATTTCTTGCACATCTCCCAGTGGGTCACCTTGCCCACTCGAAAGACGGTGTTCTTTTTTTTTCATGAAATCTTTTTTCGCGAAAACGTTACATGTAACATTCATCGGCATCTATTCATCTTTCCGCTTAAAAACCCAAAGGAAACGATGAAAAAGACAAATGTGTTAGATCGTTTTGGAATAGGCTGAAACCTACAACCTGGTTTATTTACGGCAACAATTATCTACGTTTTATTTAGGTGCACACACACACACACACGTGCGCACCATCTTACACACATACACATTTATGCAACCGAGCGCAACACAATGCAATTGCACCCACCTCACACATCCATGGTTGGTAAAACTTTCCCACACACATACACACAAAGTCACATACACACACACACACACACACACACTAACTTACACTTACTATAATCACACATATACACACAAACTCACAAACATACATATATCCTGGAATACGAGCACAAAACCACCCAGTTGCATCCATCAACATATCCATGGCTACAGAAACTTTCACACACACACACACACACACACACAAACTCACACGCATACACATGTTCTTGCAACCAAACACAACACCTTGCAATTACACCCAATCTTGTATCCAAGAATATCTGCATTTGCACATGCGCCAACATGTATATAAACATATATATACTAGTGTATAAACTGCTCACAAGCAAACACAGATTATTAAGTAAAGTTAGATGAGAGTGACCCGAAGGCTCCTTTTCCTATAGCTACTACACCGAGGAGTAGGAGAGGGCACAATTCCTTTCCTGGTATTGCTCTACTTTACGCTTGATACACACCTTATAATGCTGAGTGTTAAGCAAGGCGGCATCAAATACCATTTTTTGTGTCTTTGGTATGGCTTGACCTGGGATTGAACCTCGGTCTCCCGGACCATTGGCGAAGATTAATGCATACACATAACTTCATGTAACACCGGGGGTAGTCACCGTGGTGTCGTAGTTAACGTACTAGTCTGCGACATCATAGTAAGTGTAAGTTCAAACTCCAGTCACGCCATTACTTTTCCTTGGGAAATGTTAGAACTCTGTTTTCTCCCCAGTAATAAGATAAATAGTTTCATTGATGTTCTTCTGCAGTTTGGTTTGTTGGGTTTTATGGCATATCAACCTTCGTATGTTATTTAACGCCTAATTTATTTTTATGTAAATCATCTGTTCTATTTAAAACAATTCAGTTTAGCATAAGTACACATTTTAATTGTCAAAAACATTTCTATTTCAAACTATTCAAGCAGTTATATGAAACAATTCAGTTAAGTGTAAATACAGCTTCAATGTCGAAAAACAGTTCTATTTCAAATAATTTAGTTAAGCATAAGCACGCAGTTTAAATGTAAGTACGGTTTAATTGTCAAAAACATTTCTATTTCAAGCTATTCCATTTAGTCAAACAATTCAGTTTAGCATAAGTATCCAGTTAGTTATATTTAATAGGGCCCTATCAGGTGCTACCACTCCATGCCAATGAAGGGGTACTCCGCATTCCCCAAAGCTCCAGCATTGCTGGAACCTCACAATCAGATTGTTTAGTGTCATATCCATGACATTCGTTGAGAGGGGTCTTACCCCTCTGCAAAGAAGCAGCTGGTGTATTCTACGGCCCCAGCCGACTGGGCAAGCGCTAGTTGAGGCATTACGTCTCCCACAAAGGTTGATATATCATTAAACAAAGAAAGTAAATCCTGCAGAATCACGTATTTGTACACACTCATGTGTTCTGGCGTACTTGCATTTGCACATACTGACGCATACGTAGACATATTGACATACACAATTAGCTTACGGCCACAAAACATGAACCCACCGATGACAGATAGAGAAATTAATGCATTCAAATATATAGATGTAAATGAGAACAATTCCATTCACTTGAAAACACTCACTGTTTAAAGAATCTGTGCATTTTCTCATACCCAAACACGTAGGTAAACATACAATCTTAGATATTCTAGCATATCATATTTACCAACCCTTCAACTCGGGCAGGATATGACACAAGGTCAATTTTTAAGCGGAGTTTTAACAGGTTTGAATTCAGAGTTTTCTTTCTCCTAGAGTAGTTGCCTCACCAAGGCTGAAGAACCTAATCTGTCCTCCTATTTACCCATAGCTGGAGGGAGAATAATTGGATTCATACCTCTCCCAAGGGTATTAGTGCTATGTGAAATGCAATCAGTCTCGTCCAGGATTTGAACTCGTATCGTCGTGTCCAATTCCTACGACGATAACCATTACACCACGGGCACCTCCTTATATAGATATTCTAGCATATGCACCACACACACACACACGCGCGAATCAGTATATCACAATCGCCATAAAAAATCCAATTTCTTACCTCTTTAAACTTTCATTTAAAACGATTTCATCTTTTCTTTCTAAATTGCATTTCCATTTTAAAAAATCTTTACTAAGAGCAATTTTGGTATTCCAGATTCTTGAAAAGAGTTTTTCTTGACTCAAAACTTGAACTCGTACAACAGAGACAAAAAGATGAAATTTTAAAATAATGATTCACAAATTCCCGTAAGCTCTTTGAACGTGGATGAGAATAAGTTGATAGTACCCCGTCTAAAGGTGTACACCTCCCTCCCCACCAAAAAAACTATATCCTCGGTTTGACATTAAACTGTAGTTATGATGAGACTCTACTTCTTAAGCGCTAGAAGATGGAGAGTACCCCTTTTTTGCCATTACTCCCAGGTTCACTCTGACCTTTATTTCATCGGATAGGTTAGACTGCTATATGATCGATAACCTATTGAAAGCAGTCTCTTCTTTGGCCAGGAGCATATTGATGTCAATATCAGTTGATGAGACACTGCAAACGAAGTACGTGAATTTGTCGACTAATTTCAGAGTGGGGAGGTGTCCTTTTTTACTTAAAACACATGTAGGGATAAAGTTAACATATCCTAAGCCCCAACGACGCAGTGGACAAAATATTGTTAGATTCTTTTTTTTAATTCATTTTTATATACCAAACAAGTTATTCTCGGCGTGTTATTTTCATATGTGTAATTCAATGTGAATAATTTTAAAGACGTGTAACTAATCTAAAAGGAAAATGGAAATATGATCATAGCAAATCAGTGAGATAGTCTTTCCTGAATATCTAGTCATATTCTTTGACGTCTGGTGATTTTCATTGATGAATACAAATAATTATTCATCATTTTCATCATCCGTGCGATTTCAAAGAGTTGAGATGTTCATCAAGCCAAACATAAAAGGTCGTCTTCGTTCTACAGTGGAATATAAAAAATCACGTCCTAAAAAAATAAGAATTTGACGTTAGCTCTAATTTCAAGAGAAATTTACTAAGAAAACAGTTCAGAAATATTCAATGTTTTTTCACCAATTGCTTAGAGGCAGCCACGTGCGGTCTATAAGTTTAATGTCGAGTTGCATACTTTTCGCATTAATTTCATTATTATTAATTGCAGACGAATAAATTAAGGGAAGTATATTACTATTTGAATTTATTAAACTGAAGGAAAATTGAATTTGTGAATATTGACCTTTGTATATGATAAAAAAACTCTCCTTATTATCTTTAAATTTGATATTAAGTGATTTGAAAGATGTGTTCAGGGTGGGTGAGAATTAATTTCCGACTGGATAGATAGATAGATAGATAGATAGATAGATAGATAGATAGATAGATACTAATTTAAGCATACTGAAGGAGATTGAACGAAAAAGATAGAGGCAGACTAGTTTGAGCAACCGGGGATAGATAGATAGATAGATAGATAGATAGCTAGATAGATTGACTGAAATAGATAAAGAGACGTACAGATATATATATATATATATATATATATATATATATATATATATATATATATAGGTAATATTCGGTCAGGTTAAAACAGAGTTTGGAGTAATTCCCTCAGGACAAGAAAATCATTCAAGAGCTGAACATTTAAATTTTCTTGGTAGAGAGCTCAATATAGTTTATTACAGAGCAATATTTATTTAAGTAAAAAAACAAAGACCGGTTAATTCATGATTATAAATTTATTTCCATCCCGTATTTTCAGTTTCTGGTGTGAACCAAAAACTTGAAGAAAAAAATTAATACAGGACTTCTTCAGACCCAATGGATAATTAAATAAATTTAAATTTAAATCTTAATTTAAATTTAAACCAGAATAAACATGTGGGGTGTAGGGGGACGAGATTTAGGAGTTACCTCCTTGTTTTATTGAATTTCCGTTTTATTTTAATTTTTCAAATTTCTTCTGTCAGTTATAATTACGGTAATTTAACTTTTTTATTTATTCGTTTAGTTTATTTTCTTTTCATGTTAGGTTCGATGATTAACTTTTAAGAGAAATATTAATGCTTATATCAATTTCGATACCATTTAATTAGCTACCTTTTTTTTTAGTGCATATGTTAGATACTTTTTTTTCCTGGTTTCACTATTTAATTCTATGTTTTTAAATTTTTATAGTTTAAATTTAGTCTTATGTCTACATCTAGCTATCAATTCGTTTCTCTTATTTTATAACTTATCGGCCAACTTATAATTTAGAATAAAAATTTTCTCTTCTAGGCATAAATTGCATCTACCGTTTAAACTATTTGGAGTATTTGATTTTCTCAAAATAGACCACAAAGATATATATATATATATATATATATATATATATATATATATATATATATACACCCACTTCCCAAAAAACCTGGGGTGTCTCCACTTTCAATCCACTGACCATTTGGCTGCTTATGTCCTCTAATGACTTGATCAATGTGCTTACGTTGTGTTTTTGATCCCCACACCAGATCAATCGCTGATCGGTGTCGCCAGTTGATAAGTAGACGGATGAGACCGCACAATTCAGAAAGTAAAAAATAAAAACTCGACGCAAACAGAGAACAGAACAAGGCTTTGTGACCATAATGATATTTAGTCTGAAAAAGTCTCTTTAAAAGTGGTACATCTATTCTCCCATCTAAGAGCTACGGAATTTATGGTCGAAAACCCAATTCACAAATTAACAGAAAATTGGTTGACATTCAAAATCAGGAATAAGGCTTCTCAGTGTATCATATAAGTGTTAGGCTTTTCTATTCTCATTTTCTGTATTCTGGCACAAGGCAATCTCAAATGGTAGTTATATTTGTCTTTCTAAATCTTTAGCTCTCAGGTTCTCTTGGTATTGATAATCTGGTACAGGGTGATTTCAGTTAGGGTGTTATGCTAATTTCCCTCGTTTCTTTACTTTTACGAGTCCTGTAAAGGGTATTTCAAAGTACACGTTGCTTTCAATAGGTTTCCAGACCTTTTTTGTACAGGCATTTAAAATTGTCGTAGACTCTTGAAATAGATATCAGTCATCTTATGAGATGATTGATCAGTTTTTATGATTTGACGTTCAAATGAACAACTACAGCAGCAATTGAAATACACCCTACTAAAGCCTGATTGTCACAGTTGGTGAATTTCAAAAATGCAATCTGGACGTGAGGACACTATAGAAGAACGATATGCAATAAAATTCTGTTTTAAACTTGGAAAAATGCCACAGAAACGTATGGGATGCTTCAGAATCGAGCATCAGTTTTTGAGTGGCATAAGAGATTCAAGGAAGGCAGGGAGTCTGTGAGGGATGATGAGAGGTGTGGGAGGAGTAAGGAAGTCAATACACCAGAGTTGCTTGGCCAAAGGGTTAGGGTTAGGCTTAGGCTTAGGGTTACTATGTTGAGGTTTTAAGAGAGTTAAGGAAGAGATTCCTTGGGAAGAGGCCAGCACTCTTCAAATCGGGTCAGTGGCATTTCTAGCAGGACAATGCGCTAGTTGACAACTAGAGTGATGATTTTTTACTTTATTAGCGAGCCATTCCTAAATGTAATCTTTGCCCATTTGCCCTGATCGAATTGTATCGTTAAGTCATCACTATAAATTTTCACATTGCTTAATACACCTTGTGATTCGTCATCATGTTTTGATATAACTTTATATCATCATCATCATATCGCGCTGGTAGCACGGATATCCCTGACCCTCTCTCACCACTCCTCCCTATCGTTCATCGCCCTTGGTAGGTCTTCAGGACAGCATCCCGTATCCTCACATACCTGCTGAATGTATGTTCGTGCTGGTCGTCCTGCTTTTGCACGGCCATGTGTGGGGGTCCATAAGAGTACATCTCTTATGAGTTCGTCCCTGCTTCTCCAGCAGTGTCCTGCATGTCTGGTTCGTCTAACTTGAATAGTTTTCGTGATAGGGGGCAGGTGGCCGTACAGTTGGTGTCTTGTGGGGTGTTGCCGCCAGGACTTGTCCAAGATTGCACGCAGCATTCTTGATGACATTATATGGTCTATACATAATTGATTTCTTGTCTTTTAGTTACTGTTTTATATCAAGAATCTGTGTTTTTACGTTGTTTGGAGAAAAGTATTATTGGTATACAAAAATAAGAAGGGAAAGTGAGTCTACTCTGAAGATTCTATTGTTGATATTTAGTTTATTAGTTTGGAACACACCTTTTTCATGGATTGATGTGAGGTAAGTGCTCCACTTTCCCATGTTGTAGTTTAGGAATGTTATTACAACTGTAGATATCTTTAAAATATTGAGAACTTTTAAAACCCATTTCTAAAATTCGCTATCAAAAGTTTTTTGTTTTTTTGTTTGGTAGTCAATCGCAGCCACAGTTTGATTTTCTGTTTAAATCGACAATTCTCTATGATCTTCTTGTTTATGAAGTCTTTTCAGAAATAGGATTTTTTTATGTATCGCCTTTTTTCTAAAGAGATGTCCCAAAATTCCTCGAATTTAACTCTTATTATCATTAGAATTGATGTTATCATTTAAATAATGTGTGAAGGTATGTGATTAGTCGGTTGCTTTTCGCGTTTGTTGTTTTTTTTTGTTATTAGTAGTAGATATGTTAGCAGATATTGGTAGTATATATGGAGGTAGATATTGGTAGTAGATATGTTATTAGATATTGCTAGTATATATGTTAGTAGATATTAGTAGTATATATTTTAGTAGATATTGTTAGTATATATGTTAGTAAATATTGGTAGTGTATATGTTATAAGATATTGGTAGTATATATGTTAGTAGATAGTGGTCGTATATATGTTAGTACATATTGGTAGTACGTATGGTAGTAGATATTGGTAGAATATATGTTCGTACATATTCGTAGTAGGTATGTTAGTACATATTGGGAGTATATATGTTTGTAGATATTGGTAGTATATATGTTAGTACATATTGGTAGTATTGGCTTAGTGGGTAGAGTGTTTGCCTAATGGTCCGGGAGACCTGGGATCAATCCCAGGTCGCGTCATACCAAAGACTTTAAAAATAGTACTTGATACGTCCTTGCTTAACACTCAGCTATATAAGGTACGTATCAAGGGTAAAGATGAACAATTCAGGGAAAGGTGTAGCGCCCTCCCCTACACCTCTGTCTAGTAGCTATTGAAATGGGAGCCTTCTGATCGCCCTCGACTATGGTCGCCAACTTTACTTACATATTGGTAGTGTATATGTTTGTAGATATTGGTAGAAGATTTGTTACGCTTTCTGTGAGCCAATTAGACATTTTTCGGATTTTTTAATGATTTCTGAAATAATTTCGCCATAAGTTGATAACTGGAGGATAAGCGGTGGGGCCAAAAAATTATTTTCATCTATTTCAGGTGACTTTTATTCATAAGATGTTATTCTTATATATATCTTATATATATTTTTTTTATTCATATGATGTTATTCTTATATATATATATATATATATATATATATATATATATATATATATATATATATATATATATCTTATATATATATATATATGTTATTCATAAGATGTTATTCTTATATATATCTTATATATATGGTATTCATGAGATGTTATTCTTATATATATCTCATGTATATATATGTTATTCATGAGATGTTATTCTTATATATACCTGATATATATATATATATATATATATATATGTTATTCTTTAGATGTTATTTATATATATATCTTATATATATATGTTATTCATGTTATTCTTATATATATATTTTATATATATATGTTATTCTTAAGATATTATTCTTATACACATCTTATATATATATATGTTATTCTTAAGATGTTATTCTTAAGATCATTTAGTATCGCTTTTAATGTAATATCATTATACATTTGTGGCTCAATATTTTTATATGTATTTTATATTTTTGATCCACCGTAATTTTCTCGTATATGATTTCTTATGATTCCGTATATCACTCTAAAATGTTTGAAATTCTTCAAGTGTGGGGTTTCATATATATCTATTTCTCTTTTACGATTGCTTGATAGAATATATAGGGGTCATCTTGAAATATATTGTTGTGTATAAAACTTTTTCTTCGTTTTCACAATTTTCGGACACGCAGTGCTTTTATTTGGATTTTTTGCTTCAGTTTTTCTTTTATGATTTCATCTTATCTAAGATTTTTATCATTAATGTTATCTCTAATTTTCTTTTCATTTTTCTTGCTCTCAGAATTTTCACTTTGACATCTTATGTCATTTCATCAAGTATTTATATTTCTCTTCTATATTTCTGGTTGGTTGGTTATTTAGGTTTTATCGCATATCAACCTCTGTAGATTATTTAACGCCAAATCCATTTTTATGAAAATAGTTCTATTTCAAATAATTCAGTTTAGCATAAGTACGCATTTTAAATGTGAAAAACCTTTCTATTTTAAGCTATTCAGTTTAGTCAAGCAGTTCTAATTCAGCTAACTCAGTTTAGTATAACTACATATTTTCTTTACCCACAGTTAAATGTCAAAACAGTTCTATATTAAACAATTTAGTTTAGTGTAAGTACAATTTCAATGTCAAAAAATAGTTCAATTTCAAATAATTCAGTTAAGCAGAAGCACGTAGTTTAAATGTAATTTCGGTTTCTGTTGAGCATAAGCAGGCAGTTTAAATGTTAGTACAGTTTAATCGTCAAGAACATTTCTATTTCAAACAATTCAGTTTAGCATAAATATGCAGTTAGTTCTATTTAACCCATAGACAGGGCCCTATCATGTGCTACCACACCGGGCCAGAGTGTACCTGGGAGCAATGGCAATGAAGAGGTGCTCCGTATACCCAACAGCCCCAGCATTACTTGAACCTCACCATTAGATTGTTTAGTGTCATCTAACTAGGACACTCATTGGTGGGGTCTTACCCTCTCCTGGGGTGCAGTCAATGTATTCTACACTCCAAGCCGACTGGGCAATTCTGTATTCCCGTATTTCTTTTAGTGTCCTTAATTTCTATTTGGTCCATTCTATTTTGTTTCAGTGTTATGTTTATTGGCCTCTTTACTGTAGAAATCGCATTTATCATTTCCTTTAAAAGCGTAAGATTTAGTTTAAAGTCTTGTAGATCTTTTATGACATACTTTGCCAACTTTATCTACACTAAATTGATTTTTCTTGTTTTTGGAGGTACCGTTTTTCATATCAGTTTTAGTTTCTTTAGAAATTCCTCTCATTATATTTTGTTTTATTTCGTCGATTTTAATCTAATTTCCTGTGAAGTCCGGGTTTCCATTTGATGTTAACTATTATATAATATTTTATAATCATATTCTGTTGCTGGAGTTTTCATACAAGCTATTCTTGTTTGTTTAATTTGTTGTATTATGAAACACGTTCATTTTAAGTGTTACACTTTCATCTTGTCGGATATCAGCAATTACATGTTCTTAGATATTATCTTTTTGGAGCACCTGTTAAGCAGTTGCTTTTTATTATATTATCATCATTGTATCTGTTCTTTTAATCCTTTCTTGCCATATATTGTAGGTTTCTTGAGTTTCATTTCGTCCTGATATTTTTTCTTGTGTTTTTATCTTTTATAAGTCTTACTGATTATTTTGCTAGGTCAGGTCTATAATTATTCCAAATCTGATAACTACAAACGTAAGAAGATTTAGTTCCACTCGCTGATTTTTCGATCCCAACGTGGTTCATCGTATTGAAACGATTTTTTATCGGCAAAAATACCGATACGGTATGTATCATTTGTAGTTTTAGTGCTTTTTATTCAAATTGCTTAGAAGTATTTTCTTTTTGTTGACACCATTAGCTTAAGAAATAAATAAAATAAAAAATCAATTCGATTTATCAATTGTTCAAAGAGAGAGAACTTAAATTATACTGTGCGAACGAAAACAAGATTGATTGACTACTTAGAATCCGTTTGCCTAACTATTATATCAAAAGATCATGATAAAATAGGACATTACATTTATTGACAAGTATGTAAATACTATGGTAAACATTGAATTGAAAAAAATCTTATAAAGTAAATTATTAAACAATTCCTGTTGAATTTGAAAATATTAACATCCCCTGGCAAATCGTCGAAAGGAAAAATCTAGCCCTGCAAAATATTTACCCTTTATGATTTAAAATTTGTAAGTTTTAACTTAGAATTGTACATCTCTCCATGCTTGTAAAATCATTCTTTGTGGTTTGACCTTTTCCTTAATTTTAATTAAATTTTAATTAAGCTTGATGAATAAGTTCAATCAGTGCATTTTCACATGTAACATTTGGACAAAATAAAGTGATTTATTTACCTCTCCTTCTCTCTTTTCTTAATGCTTTCTAAAAATTCGTTCATTTTTTTTCAAAAGTATCACAGAATGATAATAAAGCTTATTTACCAAGAATTAATTAGTTACTTCTAAAATCGAAAATTATGTCCTTTTTACAGTTAAAGACAAAAGAAAGGCATCTGGACTTGACCTTTCTTCTTTCAAGTCGGCAGTTTACATTAGAAATTACAAGAAAAATATCTAAAAAGAAAGAAGAAAAAAATGTCGCTTCAAATCGTCATTTCTCATTGATGTCTGCTAATTCATTCTATTTTAAGGTTAACAATAACATTTCAATATTACAGAATGGTAAAAAAGGTTATTAAATAAGAGAAAGATTACTATTATTATCATTTTACTTCTTGTGGGTTTTCACACCATCGTCAGCCGATGGTCTTTCACAGGAGTCTCCAGGAGTCTCCAGGACTCTTCTCAGTATTCCGGAAGACCTCAACAGTGCAGTAGTTTGGGTGGTGTTGGCTCGTTCTCCGATTTCGAATTCTTCTATTCTCCTTTCCAATCCTTTGGGAACCTTTGCCAATTGCTCTCACCGTCACCCTCATGTTCCATAGCTTTCTTAGTACTCTGGCAAGGTCTATGTACTATTCTCTCTTTCTTCTTTCTTTGATTTTTATTCTGTGGTCTGCTGGCACGGTAAAATCTACCATCCGGCAAACTCACTTTATTTTTTGATTAATTATCTCCAGGTTTGGTTTTCTGACCGGCATTGGTCTATTTGTTTGTGGCTCAATATCCCAGAGAACTTTATGCGTCTCATTCTCCAGGGACGATTCAGGTTTGTGCATGTATCGTTTGGTATTATTGTCAAGTTTAAATTTCTTGCACAGTCCCCACTGGATGACCTTTCCTATCCAGTCGTGTCTAGAAAAACTCATAAGGAAGGAAATTATTATTATTATTATTATTATTATTATTATTATTATTATTGTGGGCTTTTATACGAGATTTAATAGACGGTTTTTCACTGGATTTTGCTCGGCATTTGTTGATCTCAAATATCTCAAAGAATTTTTTGCGTATCGTTTTCTAGGACAGGTTCTGATTTGTGTATACATAATCAGTCACTATGTGTAAATTTTCATCTTTGTACAATTTCCAGTAGATTATTGTTCCCACTCAGTCATGATCATTATTGTATTTATTTGTGCTAGTTTTCTGTATTTGTTTATTATGTGGTTAAGGTTTTCATCTCTGTCCCCCAAATAACCAACTGTTGCGTTCAGTATGATCAATTTTCGCTTTGATATAATAAACTCTTTTTTTTTCATTTTGTGATACTTTTAAAAGGGATTGAGTTTTTCTGATGATTGTTTGGCTAGTTGGTTTTGTTTTACGGCAAGTTAACTCTTGTAAGTTATTTAATGCCAAATCCTGTTCATATATATATGTATTATGAATATATATGATTTCTATACGAATAAGTTGTAGGTGACATTTTAGATGAGACAGAGCTCATTTGTTTAAACACAGTTAAATGATTTCAAGTATTGCTATCAATCACTAATAGTTTTATTTGCACACAGTTAAATCATTTCAAGTATGACAATCTAACACCGATAGTTTTATTGGCACGTAAGTAAAAAAAGTAAAGTTAGCGAGAGTAGTCCAGGGTTACCCGAAAGCTCCCTTTTCAACAGCTACAACACTGAAGTGTTGGGGAGGGCATTATTCCTTCCCCTGATTGCTTCAATTTATCCTTGAGACCTACCTTGTAATGCTGGATGTAAAGCAAGTAGGTATCAAGGACCATTTTTAAGTCTTTGGTATGACCCGACCTTGGATTGAACCCCGGTCTCCCGGATCATTGGTGAACACTCTACCAACTAGACCATGGTTTCAAATATTGCTATCTAACCAAAAAATTCTATTTGCACTCTGAGAAATACTTTCAAGTATTGCTATCTAACCCAATTCTAATTGTACATTGTAAAATTGTTTCAAGTATTACAAACAATAATAGTTCTGTTTGTCACAGCCAAATGGTTTTTAGAATAATAAGTGATTAAACTGTTTTATTTGACCCATAGTTGTGCCCTGTGAGTAATGACAATGAAGGGGTGCGGCAAATTCCTCAAAACATCGATACTTAAGCCTCATCATCAGATGTAGGTTGGTATCATACCCAGGATACTCATTGAGTGGGAGTTCACCCTTCTTTAGAGATGCAGTCGACATATACTAGAACTCTAGCAGACTGGGCTGTTTCTCTTTTGAGGTTTTCTTAGCCAAGTCATCCATTGTATTTTGTCGCCTGAAGCATCCAGGCATTTTTTTCATAGTCATTTTCGTTTTCTTAAATTTATTCTTTTAATTTTGTCCTTTCGTTATTTATACTGATATTGCAGTTAGTGACGCGTGTAATCCATATTTCTTTATTCTTTTTCATATAATCCTTGAATCCATGACTTTTTGCCTGTACACAAACTTAAATGTTATCGAGACTCCTTTTTTTTACATATAAATTTTGTATCTAACCTCACGTGTGTAGGAGCATGGGGATAGTCATCAATTTCCTTGTCTTCTGGCCCATCTATCAGAAATTCGCCATTATCAATTTTATGAATCGTCAAGAACAATAATTCCCAACGTTCGGTGCATGCTTAACCGGTAGGGCATGATAATATCTTTGTGGGACATGTAATATTTTGGTTGTACTTGTCTAGATAACAAGTTAATGAATGTATAAGAATTAAATATTACAGGAGGGAGTATCAGAATTTTAGAAATACCAAAGCGAAGAGTGGCCCAAAATCGGTTGGGAACCACTGGTCTAGAGAATATTACAAGGAGAATTGTGCAAGTGTTTATTCCTTTGATGAGATTTCTGCTATATATCTTGTCTTCCATAAGTTTTCTTTTTCTCCTTCCTAGGTTTTTCTTTCATCTCAATTCGTTTGATGGTGTCTGCTTCGAAAGTTGCAGATTGAATTTTTTGAAAATTCTAACTATATTGTTCTACAAAGATCTCATTATGATTGCCATTTTTCCAGTGTTACAGTAAGAGGGGAAAAAACAAGCAAAAATCGGGTAATCAAGGAGAAAGGAAATTAAATCCACTTTATAATTCAACTATTTTTGTTCCGCTTAAGTTGCATATTATTGTAAAAAATAAAATTTGATTGTGTCGATGCTCCCTAATACAGCTGGATATATGTGTAGTAAGGTACAAGTAATCTCAATTCAAGAATATGGGGATGAAGACTCGCCGTAGCGTAGTAGCTAAGGTGATGGACGGTTACATCGTATTAAGCAAGTTCTAACTCCATCCAATCAATTGTGTTCATTTTCGGATGAATACCCTTGAGAAAGGTATGAAGCCTCTTATCAACCATCTGTTGGTTAAATGGTACCACTACTGTTCTACAAGGATGGTTTTAGCATTAGACAACCTACGACAGTTGATATGCCATTTTAAAAGAAACTGTGGGGTTTGTGTGGCTGAGGAATCAGGGGTTAGGGGCAAGGTTGTGTTGTCGGAAGATATTTGACTCCATATTTTGGTTATATTATTTTACCCCACATTGACTGGCCGGAGCAATGCCAAGCCCAAAGAAAGTCCCAAAGGAAATATACAAAAAGAAAAGATAGGACAGATTAGAGATGAAGACGTTTCTTTTATACTTTCCTTTATTTACTGGGTTCAACAATCATTCCGTGGATGAGGGAGTTTTTCCTGAATACATTGAAAAGGTTTAATCCCCAGTTAAGTTGTCAAAAATGCATTAATTCGTTTCATGTATGTAGTAGTCCTCATTTGGTATTTCGGGCTTCCATAAGGGTTAGTTTTCTTTTTGGAAGTTTTGTCAATGTCCGGTAAAGAATTAGCTTATAGTTCAGTTGTGGGTCTCGTATATCTCAGCATCATGTTAACCGAGAGAGTGCTGCTACTGGGTGAAGGAACTAACCGACGCTACGTCCAAAGATGTATGCGTAGTGCCCAAAACACCAGCACGAGGTTATCAATCCGATGGTCACTGCCTGAAAGAGAAAGAATAACTCGTCCCCTTTGTCAAGAGGAAATGCCTTTTTTTTCTTTTTACGCATGCGTCATCCCCTTTTCCTGTTATTGGCCTCAGGGAGTTTTCTGCAAATTTATTAGTTTTCTTTTTATTTATTTATTTATTTTTTTAAATTTTAATTAAAAAAAAAATTTTAAATTTATTTATTCGTTCCCTACAAAACCAAACCAAATGACAGGAGTTTGTTAGGAACCCATTAGCTGGATAACTTAGGTCCTGCGAACTCTTTTCCGGAAAGATTGTTGTTGTTAGAACCTATCCAGTCGTGAAAGACGTTTTCTCCTGGTGGAAAATAATAACCATAGGAAATAGAGGATGATGCCCAAATTTCAAAACGAAACAGAGAGACTCAATTGGTCAAAAAAAAGAAGATGAAAAAGAGACGTCATCACATTGTGGAGTATGTAGATACAACTATTCAGAGATTCAAGGGATACACAAAAAAGAGCGAGAACGACTGAATACGGCAGCCAACAACGGTAATAACAAAAAACTTAACATTGGAACAAACGTTAAATTAAAAAAAAATCTTGAAAACAAAATTCTGAAGAAAAAAAAATTGTATAAATAAAAAGTTGGCGACTGTAATCGAGGGTGACCCGAAGAAACCGTTCTAATCGCTATTACAGCAAGGTGTTGTGTAAGTCGCAACTTGTTCCACTTACACCTTTGATACGTACCTTATAAGGCTGAGTGTTAAGTAAGGATGTATCAAATACCATTTTTTGAGTCTTTGATATTACTGGAACTGGCATTGAACCTCGGTCTCCCTGACCATTGGCCAACACTCTACCCACCAGAAACGAGCAGGTATATCAAAGTAAATAAAGTTGACAACCGTATTCCAGGTGACCCGTAGGCTGCCACGCAATTTACGCAGCACTTCTGCTGATAAACAAACTACATCATGTTTAATTTAGGAAACTGGTGAACTTCCTGTTTTGCTACCAATGCAATTTATGTGAATTTCTGCCATTTCCGACATCGGTGTCCTGTTTTCTTTTGGCAACATATTCCTTTCCTGTTATGCAACCCACGCAGTTTACATGACATGTCAAAGAGATTTTCAAGTCAATATCCAACTATGTTCAGAGAGCTGAAAAAGTGACGGTTATACTGATTAGGTGTGTTTAAATGTGTTAAAAATGGAACTGAAGCTATATTTGCCAAAATATAAATCAAAAGGGAATGAAATGTTAATTTTATTCCAATGAGTGCTCCTGGAATTTAACGCACTTATTCCAAGGAGTCTTTTTTTTTTATTGTTCAAAGCATTTCTTCTTTTCACATGGTGAAAATTTCCGGTTTTTTTTTTTATTTTCTTCTTTTCCTTAATTCTTACAGTTAAGATTAATTTTCTGTTTAGACAACAAGAAAAATGTTACAGTTTATATAAATTTTAAGTTTAAATAGCAAGAAAAAGTCACGCTGGGTATAATTTGGTGAATATGGAGATTGCTGTAAAAGAAAAATTTAACGTTTTTCCAGAAACTCTTAGATCAAAATGTATCAAGACAGACTTTATTATTTAAAAAGAAGCATTTATTTGTCGACAGCTGTGCTTAAGGTATTTTTGCTGTGTCATGTTAAATACAATTATATTTTAGATTCTTGATGGGGAAATTAAAAAACCGGATGACTCAGTCTTCAATTTTTTTTTTATCACACTTCGCACTAACACGGACACACACATGATTGAGAGTGCATCTCTGATCAGCTCCCTCGAAAAACTTTAATCTTTCTTTGCGTCTGATTTGACTGCGTGTGTTTAACAGTTGTCTTTGTAAATTTCCAAAGAAAAATATTTCCATATCTTTGTTTAAGGACATACAATATTCATAAGTCTTTCAAGTGGAATTGAACACGATTTACACTTTAATCATATCAATATAAGCGTGAGCAGCTGCTTTTGTAGTTGATTGATTCGTCATTGTAAGGAATATTTTTATCATTTCAAAGAGTACCGAAACCAGCCTGATTTTTTAGAAATCACGTTGGCTTCTGATAAAAAGATTACTACTACTACTTCTACTACTACTACTACTACTACAAATACTACTAATAATAATACAAGTAATAATAATGGTAAGTGAAGATTATTTGGTTATAGAGTCTGGACCATTAATCCCATATAGCAAACTTACCAAAAGCGTATAATTTGACCATACTACCAAATGGTATGTGCATGTGCCCGTGGTGTAATGGTTATCGTCGTAGGAAGTGGACACGGCGACACGAGTTCAAACCCTGGACGAGGTTGATTGCATTTCTCAAAGCACTAATACCCTTGGGAATGAATCCAATTATTCAGCTATGGGTAAATAGTAGGGCAGTCTGTTTTCTTCAGCCATGGTGAGGCAACTAGTCTAGGAGAAAGAAAACTCTGAAGTCAAACCTGTTAAACTCCACTTAAAAATTGACCTTGTGTCATATCCTGCCCGATATGGGGAGGGGTTAGGTAAATATGTCTGTGGACAAACTAGAACCCGCCCTGAAGAATGCGACGCATAAAATTCTCTCTGATATTGTGATGCAAACAGATCACATAATCCCGGTCAGAAGATCAAACTCAGAGATAATTTTTTTTGAAACGTGAGTTTGACGTATGGTGGATTTTACTGTACCACCAGACCACAGGGTGAAAACCAAAGAAAGTAAAAAAAGAAACGATTACTTAGACCTTACTAGAGAACTTAGAACTCTGAGGAACATGATGGGGACGGTGATACCAATTGTTATTAGCGCACTTGGAACGGTCCCCAAAGGCTTGGAAAGGAGACTGGAGAAGATCGAAATCAGAAGACGAGCCGAATTGCATCATTGTTGAGGACAGCCAGAATACTGAGGAAAGTCCTGGAGACTTGAGAAGTCTTGTTGTCAATCAAACTGGCGTGAAAGGCCTTCTGCTAATGTTATATACTCATATACAGATTCATGCAGAAAGAATCATAACGACACGATAATAAAGACGAGGGAAGACTTCTTTAAAAAAATATACCTCTCACTTTATTTGTAACGCTTGCGTGTGAAAGGGGGTTGGAGACTGAACAGAACTGCAATATATTGACCCGCACTCTTATGGCCATCAGCGTTGTGTCTTTCTCGTTCTCCTGATGCTCAACCAGAGGCGCGGGGGCTCAGCTTTCCACTGAGTGCTGGATTTCTCTACCACATTATGTCACCAACGGGTCTCCAAAACTGCTGGGGGCCCCGAGGGCCCCTTCTGCTGAATGGTGGCTTTCCCTACCACATCTTGTCTCCAACTCGTCTGATCTCCAACTCTCTCGGGGGCCTCGAGGGCCCCCTCCACCGGGCGGTGACTTTCTCTACCTCATCTTGTCTCCGACCTCACTGTTCCTAAACTCACTGACTTCCTGTCTTCACCGAGTTATATAATAGTTCAATCGCCCACTCAATCGCCCATTCAATCTTTGGAATTGCATGTTTGATCGTCATCAAGCAGAAATAACTGTCATGCAGTTCAGAGGTCACTCTCTTCCGGTGCATCAGTCTATGAGTGTATCATGGGCTTTTACCTTGTCCCATTTCATCAGCCAAATCCGCCTACGCGATTTCTTTCGATTACTGTGCCACTTCCTTCCGGTGCATCACTTTGGAATGGCATGTTTGGCCGGGTCGAAGGTCAATATTCAACACTAACGCTGGTGTGAAAAACTCAATAATTATAATAATAAAAGTAACCATAATAATAAAGATACTCAGTCGAATTAGAAGTGTAAATCATGTGCTGACAGTGATGCGACGGTAAATTTTATGATAAGGGAATACTGCAAACTGGCGCTAAAGGAATACAAATCAAGGCACAACGGTGTAAAAGGTGATCCACTGGGGATTGTGCAAGAGATTAAAATTTGACCTTCCTGATGAACGGTATAAGCACAAACCAGAATCTTTTCTTTAAAATTAGACGCTTAAAATTTGTTGGCCCTTAGAGATAGAAACGGATCACATAATCCCAGCCAGAAGACCAGACTTAATGCTAATTTATTAAGAAATGACATATTTTAGATTTTGCTGCTTCTGCAAAATAAAGACTGAAGATAAGAGAAAGCGAAAAAATGTCAAGTACTTAGATCTTGCTTGATAGTCCAAAATATTGTGGACGACAAAGGAGTTAGTGATACTAATAGTAGTTGTAATCGTCTCCAAAGTTTGGAAAAATATTATAGAGACTAGAAATCAGATGAAGGCTCGAGACCATCTAGACCACAGCAGTGTTAAGATCAGCTTGAATATTCGAAAGAACCCTGGAGACCTGAGAAGATTTGCTATCACTCAGACTCAAGTAAAAACCGTCATATAAAGCCATTCTGAAAGACTCGTAAGGAGTGAAATAATCTCATTAAACCCGTAACAATTTCTTATTTTAATTCGGAACTAAATTCAATTAGAAAGTAAATTTAATTACATATTAATCTTAATTAGCACCGTGGACAGAAGATTTTATTTATTTATTTATTTATTATATTTAAAAATGTAGTTTCCGTGATGTTTTTTTTTTTTTTCTGACAATTCAGTAGAACTTATCTTTACCGTTGGCCATCTGCATGAACCAGGGTTAACCTCAAAGACATTACTTGATCCAGATTCTTTCGTAGGTCAGTGCACTTCATCTATCACCCTCCATCGTCACAGTAACCGCATGTCATCAAATCTAATTGAGGTTAGTAAGTATAGTGTACTCAAAGAAAATTTATGGTCTTCACTTGTATTTCTATCGCCAGTCTATTATTAGCTTCTCTAATTAATATTTCATTGCTTTTTCTCATGTATTCCTCAAGTCCTTGCGTGGTGTGCAATCGTCAATCCTGGAGATACCGCTTCCTCTTTCTCCTTGACACATAATCATTATCATCATCATCATCAAATCGACCCGACAGCACGGATTTTCTTGATTCTCTCGCCTTCTCTCCATCCATCCCTATCAGTCATGACCCCACGCATGTCGTCCAAACTGCACCCTATGTCCGCACAGAGGTTAAGTAAATAAATACTTCCTGGTCGATCAAAACTGGCACGTCCATGTGTTGGGGTACCCAGAAGAACATCACTTGGTTCTTACTTCTCTAGTTGCGTCCCGCATGACATTTTCGTTTTATTTGGATGGTTTTTGAGATGAGAGGTTGATACATACAAACTAGATATACCATGTCTCGGATGTCAAGTCTTGTGCATAATCATAAACTTTCTTATACTCCCGGCCATTTGTCAGGATTCTTTCCTTGTACATTTAAAGAATGGCCCTATCTTACAAAGGGGTATTACCGAGGTATTTATTCCTTTGATAAGAATACTGCAACAGAGCATGGCTTAGAGAAGTGTTCTCGTTCTTTTGAGGTAGTTTTTTTTCATCTCCGTTTGTTTCAAGGTGTCCACTTCCTATATTCCCAAGTTCTTGGAGGTTCTCTTCTTTCAAAGAGTTTTAATACTTTCCTGATTTTGTAGTCAAATTCCTCCACGTTTCATTACCAGCATGGCGCATATTCAATGCCTTTTTCCATTACTATATTCTGGCTGTATAATGTAAATGTTTTCATCGGGGTTACCAGTAACCTTTAATTCTTTTACTAATATCTTTAATTTATTCAAACTTAAAGGTAATTAAACTTTTCTTTTCATTTTGTCAATTTGTAGCCCCCTGTGCATTGTTCAGTGGACGAGACTGATTACATTTCATATTGCACTAATACACTCGGGAAAGGTATGAATCCCTCGAACTATGGATAAATCGAAGGACATACTGGGTTCTTTAGTCTTGGGAGGGCAACCAGTCTAGGAGAAAGAAATATCAGAACTCAATTCTGTTAAACTGTACTTAAAAATTGACAGTGTGTAACATCCTGCACATTCGGAGAGGTTGGTAGATACATGGTGCCTTCAATAAGTTTCCAGACTTCTTTTGTACAGGCATTTAAAATTTTCGTAGACTCTTGAAAATTTGGTATCTTATTGCTATACATCTTATGAGATGACTGATTATTTTTTATGATTTCAGCTTCAAATCAACAGCTAAAACAAAAATTACTACTAAAGCATGACTGTCACAGCTGGTGAATTTCAAAAATGCAATCTGACACTTTAGAAGAACGATATGCAAAACATTTTGTTTTAAACTTGGAAAAAATGCAACAGAAACGTATGGAATGCTTCAGATTGCTTTTGAAGCAGCTTGCATGAATTGAACATCAGTTTTTGAGTGGCATAAGAGATTCAAGGAAGGTAGGGAGTCTGTCAGGGATGATGAGAGGTGTGAGAGAAGTAAGGAAGTCAATACACCAGAGTTGATTAGCCAAAGGGTTAGGTTTAGGGTTACTATGTTGAGGTTTTAAGGGAGTTCATGAAGAGATTCCGTCGGAAGAGGTGAGACCTCTTCAAATTGGGTCAGTGGCATTTCCAGCAGGATAATGCACCAGTCCACAAGTTCATCCTTGTCACAGACTATTTGACTATGATGAGCATCAAAACAGTTCCTCACCATCCCTATAGTCCAGACATTGCTCTCTGTGACTTTTGGTTATTCCCTAAGCTCACAGGCTGTCGTTATGAGACAATCGAGGAGATGAATGAGGCTGTGACGAAGGATATTGACACGCTCACACAAGAGGACTTCCATGGGGCCTTCGAGAAGAAGTTGGTACGGTACAACAAGTGCTTTGCTGTCGGAGGAGATTCCTTCGAAGGGGACTAAAGTTTCATGTGTGTACTATCAATAAAAGTGCCCATAAAAAAGGGTTGGAAACTTATTTAATGATCCTAGTACACGAATAGCAGTGGCGAGATTGAGTTACCCAAGAATATATTTCTTTGAATCTTTTCGCTACTTGGATTTGTCGCCTCACTGTTAATTCCGATTTTCAGTTTTTCGTGCCTTTCAAGAATTTTTGATTTCGTTAGATATTTTGTTTCATAAGAATAAAGTGAGATTCTAACGTTTGAGCACCGATTGCCAGTAAACAAAAATGGTAAACGTCCAGATAGTATAGTTAGAGGTTTTGTGTTGTTAGAGTGGAAGACTTCAGTTATGCACTTTTTTAAGAGACGGATTTCCACGACAGAAAGACTTGGCTGGTACGTTCTTGTTTCAAAACGATTCAGTTATTGTGCTTGTCAACACTAAAGTGCTACAAATAGAAACAATCTTTCATTCTTCATCATTATAGGTTTTCAGACTACTGTCTTTATCTTTATTGTTATTTCCGCAACGTTTTGGCCTTCTTCAGGTCGAACTCGGGAAGCTTCTCGGAACTTCAAACTACGTCCTTTATTGAATCCACGGGGGTCGCCTGTTACCCATACCTGGGTAAACAAACATAATCGGGTACAAGTGTTAAGTATTCCTATATTGTTACTCGCCTACAGTCATGATTGAACCTGCAACCTCCTGATGATTTTCTCCTTAGAAGTTGAGGGAACCAACGCCTATAACCGTTACGCCATGCTGGACAATTCAGATTGAATTTTTATGGACTTATAAACTTAATGTTCTTACCTGACTAGAATTACTACTATTATGTAAGATGTTTTACCTGAGCTCATATTTAGATATATTTTTCGTCTAACCTTTTTAATTATCGGTTCCCATATTGTATTCGTTCATCTTATTTACTAATAATGTTTTTGGTTTCAGTTTCAATGCCGCGGAGTTTGTGCAGGAATAATATCAAATAATATCTGTTTTCATTTTATATTGTTCTTCCCGAAGTTATAAAATTTTGTTTTTTCAGATGGAAATAAACTTTCTGTTAAAAGTTGCACGATGTGAACTTATGATCAATACTATATATATATCTGTGTGTGTGTGTGTGTGTGTGTGTGTGTGTGTGTGTGTGTGTGTGTGTGTGTGTGTGTGATTATAAAGACCTAAAAATTTGCTTTTTGTCATATGGAAATAAAGTGAGACTAGCGTTTTAAGATCGGTCGACAGTCAACCAAAATAGCAACCTCCAAATAGTATAAATAGTGGTACGGTGCTGTTAGAGAGACGAAATTCAACGCGAGAAAGACTTCAGTAATAGCTTGGCCGGTACAGTCTTTGTTCAAAGCGACTTTGTTATTGCTCTAAGCAAGACTGTTGTGTTACGGATAGAAAAAATCTTTCATTTTTCTTATTTTCTGTTTAATGTATCAATTTCAGTTGGAATAAAATACTTATGCTGTTATTTACTTGTCAGTCAATTATTTCTTCTTTTTATGCACATGTGAGTGTTACAAAACGGTGTTTATTTTTAGAAACTCTATTATACCCGTTTTCAATACAATATCATAGTCTTTTTGTCGTTAATCTATTATATGTTTTGACTTTTTTGATGATTTGCTGGTCCCTATATAGTAGGATTTGTTCCTCTTCTTCCCCTACCGCATCTGTTCTGTTTTTTCTGGAAACAGTCCGCGGCATTCAAGCGGGTATTATATTTTTCTCTTTCTGTGTGGTTAAAATTTTCCCCATCATAGATAGATACGATATTACTCTAAAGTTGCTGAGTATTGTTTGTTTTTGGAGTCCTTTTAGATTAAGCTATTTTTTTTCTTTCTTCATCGATTCGGGTATGCTTGTTCTTCAAGCTATTTACTCTGTAGCTGAGACAATCTGTTGTCGAGAGACGTGAATCTTTAGAACGACTATCAATGTCTGCTAACTTCTCTTGGTATTTTCTAATCTAATACTTTCTTGAGTGTTGCTCCAAATAAGACAAGGTGTACTTTCGCTTTAAGAACTTCTTAATATATTCGTTATAATTATATTCGTAATAAGACATTTCTCTATTTGGTCTTTCGTTGAGTTCTTTCTGTTCATATGTCTTGTTCCAAAACTGTTTTCTTTTTTTGCATGCAATTGTTAAGACTCCTCTGACTTTTTGATATAATTTTTTCGTTTTGATTTTTTAGGGTCCTATTTTGTTTGTGATGGTTTACTCTGTCTTGTTCGGTTGGGGCTGTAGAATACAAAGACTTCAGTAATAGCTTGGCCGGTACAGTCTTTGTTCAAAGCGACTTTGTTATTGCTCTAGGCAAGACTGTTGTGTTACGGATAGTAAAAATGCCACAGAAACGTATGTAATGCTTCAGACTGCTTTTGAAGCATCTTGCATGAATCGAACATCATAAGAGATTCAAGGAAACAGGGAGTCTGTGAGGGATGATGAGAGTTGTTCGAGGAGTAAGGAAGTCAATAGACCAGAGTTGATTTGCCACAGGGTTACGGTTAGGGTTACTCTGTTGAGGTTTTAAGGGAGTTCAGGAAGAGATTTCGTCGGACGAGGTGAGAACTCTTCAAATTGGGTCAGTGGCATTTCCACCTGGACAATGCACCAGTCCACAACTCCATCCATGTCACAGACTATTTGACCAAGATGGGCATCAAGACAGTTCGTCACCCTCCCAATAGTCAAGACACTGCTCTCTGTGACTTTTGGTTATTCCCTAAGGGGTAAGGCCCTACCAACGAGTGTCCTGCTATGACACTAAACAATCTGATGGTGAGGTTCCAGTAATGCTGGAGCTTTAGAGAATGCGGAGCACCACTTCACTGACATTGCTCCCAGGTCCACTCTGGCCCGGAATGGAGTGGACCTGGAAGCAATGGCAATGAAGGGGTGCTCTGTATTCCCCAAAGCCCCAGCATTACTGGAATCTCACCATCAGACTGTTTAGTGTTATATCCAGGATGCTCATTGGCGGGGGTCTTACCCCTCTGCAGAGATGCAGTCAGTGTTTTCTACAACCCCAACCGGCTGAGCAATTAGCTGAATTAGAACTGTTTGAATAATCTGAATAGCTTGAAATAGACATTTTTGATAATTAAACTATGTACTCATGCTAGACTGAATTGTTTGAAATAGAATTGATTATTGGTATAAAAATGGATTTGGCGTTAAATAACCTACAAAGGTTGATATGTCATAAAAACCCCTACAACCAAACCAAACCCTGTCAGGTTATTGTTTGAATCTCCCTTCTTTGGCCAATATTTATTATTTTTAGACTTATTACTTTTAGTTGTATTGTCAGTCTTGTCAGCATCTGTTTTTCGGTCTTTTCATTTCATTTTTACTTTCTTTGTAATTTTGCTTTATTTTCACAGTTTCATTGTTTGACCCTCTAGCCTCATTTGCCATCCAGGATTGGTCTTTCCGTTTAGGCCCCTTGGAGGGATGCCAATATTATCACTGACTAGTTCTGATATTATAATAATTAGATCCTACAGTTTGGTGATGTAGTCCACTGGGATGTTTTAAATGTCTCTTTTTTATTTTTGGTTTCTACTTGACATTTTTCTGATCCTGATTCGTTAATGAGACTGTAGTGTAGCTTTCTTTTCATGATTTTTTCAAAGTATTTCTACGTCGTCTCTTTCTTCTTTTGTTAATATTGATGCTGTCGAGATGAGTTTCGTAATATTTTGTTTTTCACTTTATTATATTACATCTCGTTTACTGGATTCTTGATTCTTCAGAACTTACCAGTCCTCATAATTCTAGTTTTTAAAGGTCAAATACCTAATCTACCTTTCAAAGTATTCTAGCCTGCTCAGCAAGTCTTTAACTTGCATTAAGTCCAGCGGACTTTGCTCATATTTTGTTCATCATGACTTTTATGAAATCTCTTTGAGTAGGATTCCTTTTACAAAATAAATTGCAATTCATTTTTCCTGTTTTCTCTGATCCATTATTTTTCTGTTGGCAGTTGAATTATTGCTTTGTTCTTTGTGCTACTGAAATTAGAACAGCTAAACTTCACAAGATGCCGATCGGGTATAACATGTAAGCCATCTAGTGAGCATATGCTGATCATGGCAATTTGACCTGTTATCCAAGTTCCACGTTCATTTGGATTTGACATATTTCATGGATAGTATACTGTAGCAATGCCAGACCCAGAGGTTTAGTATCTGTGTTTCAACCACTGATGGGACGTGATATTTTCCCCAGAAGAACAGCATACTATAGTCAACAAAAAAAAAAAAAAAATTATGCTTATGCAGTTTAAATTTCTAAGTTTTAACTTGTAATCGACCAATTTTAATCTAACATTATAGATTTTAATCTTACATCCTTATATCTGCCGTTGCTACTGTCAAGAGCGGGCGCAAAAGGCAATAGGAAACCGATTCTTGTATTAATTCAAGAGAGGAAACTGTTGTTAGTTTCAGGGCGTATTGAGTCGAGCGCTTTCTCCCTCTCTCTCTCTTGTTAGCTGTTCCTTCTCTCTCGCTTTCTCCCTCGTTCTCCCTCTTCCCGTCTTTCTCTCTCTCCTTCCGGTTCTCGCCTTCCTTCCTTCCTCCCTTCCTTGAGTTGTAACACGTTCGTTGGGAAAATGCACTCAGAACAAATTCGCCCCTTCAGCCGTTACCGTGCGTATTTGTATGTTCGTGAGATCTCGTAAGAATTTGCATACGTGCAAATTACCTCTCGCTGGTTCGAGATCTCCCCTCGTCAAATATGCTCGAGGCAGCTATATCGGTTTCCGCTCTACAAGCCAGACACGTTCGTGCGCGCTTCGAATGCTCAGGTACGTTACCTTCACACTTACTGATATCTAACTATTTTCAGTTTAGTAACTTTTCGCTCAAGGCACATTTATACTTGAATCCAATCCACCAAACACTTGGACTTTAACTGTGAATGTTTCCAGTTTCTTTATGGAAGGTTTGATTCATTCACATTTTTGTGCTCCAATCAAACAGGGGACATCTCCACACTAAACAATAGCACTCTGAAACTAGTTGACAAGTTCACCTACCAAGGGAGCAGTGTCTTATCAACCGACACAGACATCAACACGCGACAAGCAAAGGCATGGACAGCTATCGATAGGCTATCGATCATATAGAAGTCGGACCTGACCGATAAAATGAAACGCAGTTTCTTCCAAGCAGCGCTCGTGTCGATGCTGCTATATGGATGCACTACATGGACGCTAAGTAAATGTATGGAGAAAAAACTTGACAGCAACTACACAAAACTCTACGAGCAATGCTGAACAAATCTCGGAGGCAGCACCCCACAAAGCAGCAGCTGTACGGCCACTTACCACCCATCACGAAGACTATCAAAATTAGGCGAACCAGACATGCGGGATACTGCTGAAGAAGTAGGGACGAGCACATAAGTGATGTACTCTTGTGGATCCCTTCACATGGCCGAGCAAAGGCAGGAAGACTAGCTCGAACCTACATACAGTAGCTCTGTGCCGATACGGGATGTAGCCTTGAGGATCTGCTGGAAGCAATGGACGATAGGGATGTGTGGCGAGAGAGGGTCAGGGATATCCGTGCCAATGACGTAACTTGATGATGATGATGATGATGATGGGGATTTATTCATATTTAGGGACAGGATAATTATTTTTGAATAAAACTGTGATTACTTACAATCTATCGTAAGATCTTTATGGAAGACCGAAGGTGAAAGAAATTAATATCTATATTTATTTATGTATTTATTTATTCAGTTTTGTTGCCTTTTTGGTGTGTTATTATATCTTTCGCTATGGAGATGAGCAGTTCAGAGTTTCTTTTTTTGTGTGTGTGTGTGTGTGTGTGTGTGTATTTCCTTATTATTTTACTCTTTTGGGAGGTTTTTTTACTCCTGTATTAGCTGATAGTTTTTCACAGGAGGCTGAGTTACAGCAAGTCTCCTCAAGTCTCCAGGACTCTTCTTAATATTCTGGACGATCTTAACGATGCTATAGTTTGGATGATCACTACTCTTCCTCTTATTTCCAATTCCCCCTATCCATGTACCAAATATTTGGTGACTGTACCGAGAGCGCTAATTACAATTGGCATCACCGTCACTTTCATGTTCCAGAGTATTTCAGTTCTCTAGTGATGTCTAGGTACTCATCTCTTTTTTCGCTTTCTTTCAGTTTTACCATGTGATCAGCCGGAACGGCAAAGTCCACGATTCGGCATGTTCTCTTTTTATCAACTACCACAAGATTTAGTCGTCAGGTCAAGACTTGGTGATCCGTTTGTATCTCAAAATCCCAGAAAATTATTATTATTATTTGTAATATTATAATTTAGTGTCAGATGATGGTTTTTCACTGGAGTTTGAGTGTCAGCAAGTCTCCTCAAGTCTCCAGGACTCGTCTCAGGATTCTGGCCGTTCTCAGCAATGCTGTCGTTTGGATTGTCTCTACCAGTCCGCCAACTTCCAAGTCCTCAAGGCCTTTTAATAATCCTTTGGTTATTGTGCCAAAGGCACCAATCACAATTGGTACAATCGTCACTTTCATGTTCCACAGCTTTTTCAATTCTCTAGCAAGGTCGAGGTACTTATCCTTCTTTTCACATTCTTTCAGTTTTATTCTGTGGTCTGCCGGAACAGCAAAGTAAACAATTTTGAAAATTCTCTCTTTTTTTTTTTTTTTTTTTTTTTGTTGATTATTATAAGGTCTGCTCTTCTGGACAGGATTAATTGATCCGTTTGTATGTTAAAGTACCACAGGAGTTTATGCGAGTCATTTTCTATGACAGGTGCTGGGTTATGCATATACCATTTGTTCGAATGGTCGAATTGAAATTATTGTTATTATTATTATTATTATTTACTCCCTTTTGAGTAATCCACGCGAGCATTGTCCGATGGTTTTTCCCGGAGTTTGAGTGACAGCAAGCGTCCTCAGTCTTCCAGGACTCGTTTCAGTATTCTGGCCTATCTTAATCATGCTGCAGTTTAGATGGTCCCAACTCGTCCTCTTATCCTGAAGTCCTCCTGTCCCTGTATCAATCCTTTGGTGACCAATTACGATTGGTATCACCCTCACTTTCATGTTCCACGGTTTATTTTCAATTCTATGGCAAGGTCGAGGTAATTATTTCTCTTTTTGTCTTCTTTCAATTTTACTCTGTGGTCATGCGGGACAGCAAAGTCCACAATTTGGCAAGTTCTATTTTTCTTGTTGATTATTACTAGGTCTGATTTTCTGGCCGAGATTAGGTGATCCGTTTGTATCTCAAAATCTCAGAGGAATTTGTGCATCTCATTCTCTGGGACAGACTTTGGGTTATGCATATACTATTTGTTTTTATGGTCAAATTTCAATTTCTTGCACTGTTCCGAATGGATCACCTTACCTACCCAGTCGTGTCTAGTCTTATATTCTTTCGTCTCTATCACCACTTATCCAACATCGGCTGCTATGATGCGTCTTATATATTTTTGCTTTGATATAGTTGGTCCTTATGGCGTTGTTTGGAGCTGCTGTTCTTCTTCTTCTTCTTATTATTATTATTATTTGATGTTGATTTACGCAATTCAGTTTCTGGTTTAAGTTTCTTTAAGATAAGACGAGCAGTGAGCAGAAGAAAACATTTGCAAAACATGTAATGTACTTATTAATCACTGTGATACTTCAAGTCAGCAATGAATGTATTATGCGTGCATGGTCCCAGCAGGTGCGAAAAACAAAACAGCAACAAACCTAATATATTCATTATTTATTATGAAAGAGTCACATGATTTTTGAAAAAAGCACCTGTTTTTAATTGTTTAAACGATGATATAATTAGGAGAAAGTAATGGACATTTAAACATTTTCCATTTCCTTGCAAACTTATTTAATATTACGATATCACACAGAATTTTCGAAAAAAGAAACGGCTGATTTAGACGCTTGAAATTAGAAGCCAATTACAGGAAAATTATGGCAATTAAAAACTTTCATTTTTTACATTGTTATTTGATAGGAAACCACACACAAACTTTGGGAAAACAGAAGTAGTTTTTAATTATTTAATGTGGTTTGTTAATTATGGAATATAATTTGAATATAAAAACTTATTTCTTACGCATTTATCTAAGAAGACATTACACAGGCTTTTAAAAGATTTTTTTTTTAGAGATTTTATATAACGAGATAATTATGGCAAAACAATGCAGAGTTCAACAATAATTTTTTTACATATATGTTTGATAAGCCTTTAAAAAGATAGTTGTTTTTTGGTGGGGTTAATATTACAAGTTAATAGTGACAAAACAATACAAATATACACATGAATTTCTCACGCATTTTTTAATAAGAAGTATCACTTAGATTTTTTTGTTCTTTTTTTAACAAAGTGTTTTTTTTTAAGTTTAAAAGTACCAACTAATCATGACAAAACAATGGAAATGTAAACATGATTTCGTAACACCTATTTTTGAAAAGAACATTTCAAGCAGGTTTTATCACTCAATTTTTCTTTAAAGCAACTCTTTTTGGGCGGGGTTAAAATCACGAGTAAATATAATTTAAGAAAACAATTGCAGCATATCCAGGTCCAAAAATACGAGCAAGATATTTGCATGCATAAAACGTTCATAATGTTCATACACATATAGGAAAAACACGAAATTAGTTCAGGTACGAAACTTTTTATTACCTTTTTGAGTTCAAGGTTTTTCGACATGAGGAGAGAGAGAGACACAGTTTCTTATTATGCTGACTTTTCCATCTGCCCCACCACGTGCGGCCCCTGCCGCAAACTACTGGTCTGGCCTCGGTGAACTCCGAAAATCAACTTGCTTCGTCCAAGTCCAAATCTCAACTCACTGGGTTTTTTTTTGCAAATTCCAAAATCCTCAGCCCATCGCTTCCGGGCATGACGTCATTCACATCCCCCGGTCTTATTTCCTATCTGGGGTTTTTGTTGTGACATCTGTGATTGTCACATCCACCCTGCTCGCGCGTGAACCCCGGCACTCAATGTGTGTACCTAACTAACCCATGCACTAAGCCGAAAGGTTCTCAGCCTAACTAAACCGAAAGGTAAGATATACAAAATGAAAAATGATAATATAAAAAAAATCCCTCCGCAATTATATAACAGAATGGGTTTTTAAAAGTTTTCGAATTTCGTTATAAACGGACACAAATTAAAGACATTGATCATTTCTCTTCTAGCATTTGAGCAATGGTCAAGAGTCTTGTCTCAAAGGTTATTATCAAATTGAGCATGATCCTGTCTAGATGCTCCACGTCTGTAGCATTGTATTATAATAATCTAAGCTTAGCAAATATCAACAGTTTGGCATTATCTATTTGAATTCATTAACTCACAAGGAGAAACTCACGCGGAGTAATAGCTAATGTGCTGTCCTGCGACATTGTAGCAAGCTGGTTCAAATTCTAGTCACGCTAATATTTTCACTTTTGAACTTACAGCTTTGAGAAAGAGAAAAACCCACTTATATATGTTTGTACTGTTGCGTTCTGGTTAGTGAACGCTTGTAATATTATATAAAGGACAAACGGCGATATGAGAGGAAATAGAGATATATTCTCAGGAAAAATTATATACAATAGAGAGACTATTAGTAGACAAGAACATAGGATTAGTGAACGCTTGTAATATTAAATAAATGACACACCACAATATGAGAGGAAATAGGGATATATTCTCAAGAAAAAAAAGTATATACAATAGAGAGACTATTAGTAGACAAGAATATAGGATTAGTGAATACAGAATAAAGATATAGTCCAACGATAGTATTGGCTTCCGTTATTACGGTAGCAAGTAAGGTGATCTAGTGCGATCTTCTGTCTCCAACGCTCAAATACTATTCCTATAAGATGCTGCTCTTCACCTTCTAGTCTGCCCTGGTATTAGTAGCTACTGCTATATATGGCAAATGGACTAGCTCATTGTGTGGGAAAAGGTGGGTGATACCAACAAGTAGTCCAACTGTTCTTTTTCCAGGATAATTTTGTCATTAAATAACCCGTGAAACTGATATGCCATTAAATAAAGAAAGCAAACTAGAGCCGTCAATAATCACACGTACCGTAGGTGATCTTTACTGTTTATTCAATATGGTATTTGTCAGGAACAACCTGCTGAGGAAAGCATGGCACTCTGAAACTCTTTAAAAATCGGCAATCGTACATTCCTATAGAACAGATCTCCCTAACCCACAGGCCACAAGCTGGAAAATAATTAGGGATTTTATTTAATTACTTTAGAGATACATTGTTTTCTTAGCTAAAAACTTTGTGTTCGTAGTTGAAGATTTTCGATCAAAGAGAATAAACCTTGTTTTGCATACACGTATCAGCGTATGTCAAAATAAAGCAAGACATATTTCTTTTGAAGTCACCTGAAAGCAAAATATTCAGATAAAAATGTTGATATGTATCAGCTGCTATTTAACAATGACGTGTCACGTAGTGATTACGTGTGAGATCAATTTGAGAGAATAATTTGAAGAAAATATATAAAGATATTCAAAGATGCCTAGAGTCGAAAAGTTGGTGTCAGATGTAGGAGTCTGTCAGTCGAAGACAGAGTAGGAGACGACTGACGACAAAGAGACCCAGATGTGGTATTGGGAGAAGGGTCAGACCTCGACGAGGTCACACGCCCACAGGTGGCATGTAGAATAGTGAATAAAGTAACTATCTCCCTCCCCTTTTCGTCTCGCATAATAACTATGTCTCTATATTGTCGCCTCGGATTCGTTTTTCTATATGTCGATCTAATGAGCAGAAGTAATTCCTTCAATCTTTCTCTTTCTTCTTCCGGCGGTTACAATGGAGAATGGTAATTGCGAATAAACTTTCGTGTCAGGAAAATCAACAGATACAGTTTGTATTGTTTTTAAAATGTAACGTTACAATACGGTCCTCCAGGCCCATCTATGTAGCCCAATAACAAATGTTCCAAATTTTCTCTTTGCCTTTTGATGCTGACAGTGGAGAAATACCAGTAGAATTGAAAAAAGAAGTCATTCAACTTCAGTGTTTAGAAAATTTGAAGCACCAGTTTCTTGTTTGCCACATTCAATTTCTGTATTAAGCATGCATTATCATCTATACAATAACACAATTTTATAAAGCACACGTAGCAAGAATTAAGTCAGTTTGTTCTCGAAATTGAAGTACACAAAAAGTGCGCTGTGTTCGCAACTGTCAAATCATCTCTTGTCTGATGTGTTCCTACAGTCAACCTCTGCGTTTAAACTTGATTTTTAATCATTTTGTACTGACAAATAAAATTGGAAGTCTTATTAATAAATTAAAATGTTTGTGAATTTAGCTGTCTTTCACTCCTTTTAATGTCGTGACCCTGAACTCTCCTGAGTTTGGCTGAAAAGTTTGAGGACCATTACACAGCTTTTCTGAAAAAGTGCCGTTACCGTTGAAATATGAGCTCAGCAGATTGCAATTCTGTTGAGGAGTAAGGCTCGCCGCTAATGAGTGTACTAGATATAACACTAAAATGCAATAGACAGTAAGGCTCCTGCCCTAGAGCTCTTGGAGTTGTACTACTTGTTAGGGTCCCATGTATGGATCCAACAGAACTGCTTTACCATTTAAATGTGTGTAAACAAATGACAGATGTTAAATTCAATTATTAGTGTCATTTAAAAAACGTATCTCTGCGAAAATAAAATTATTGGTGATAGATCGGAATACTTAAAGCCATATAGGTTGGCAACCGTAGTCGAGAGTGACCAGAAGGCTTCTTTTTCAATAGCTACTACACCAAGGATTGCTCGACTTTACCCTTGATACATACCTTATATCGCTGAGTGTTAAGCTAGGAGGTATCAAGTACCATTTTAAAAGTCTTTGGTATGACACAACGTGGGATTGAACCCAGGTCTCCCAGACCATTGGCGAACACTTAAATATATTCTCATGGAATATAACAAAATGAGGTTTATTTTACAACCTAGCCCTCCTTGTAATTCCCACACTTCTTCTATCAGTGTTGCAGTGCTTGGATTCCATTGGTCAAAAAGTCACCAACAGCAGATACAACGTCATCATATGAATTTTACAGCCAATTAACCATTAAGCTCACAATCATAGTTGGGCAGACTTAGGGGTTTTAGCCATCGTAAATCAACTAGTCTTGAAGGAAAATTCTGACTTCTAACAAGCTGTACTGAGTTGGGAAATATACACTCCAATGCTTTCAAGAGAAAAAATCAAAAGCCTTACAAAATTCTGATTTCTGTTAAGTAGTAAACGAGGTGTTTCACTATTTATCAAACAAAATAATCGGCTACAAACAAAAAGCCACAAATGATAAAGTTATACAAATTAAAGTTATACATATTTACCCAACCCCTCCGCTCCGGTGGGATATGACACAAGGTCAATTTTTAAGCAGAGTTTAACAGGTTTAATTCAGAGTTTTCCTTCTCCTTGACTAGTTGCTTCAACAAAGCTGAAGAACCTAGTCTGCCCTTCTATTTTACCCATAGCTGGAGGGAGAATAATTGGATTCATACCTTTCCCAAGGGTATTAGTGCCATGTGAAATGCAATCAGTCTCGTCCAGGATTTGAACTCGTGTCGCCGTGTCCATTTCCTTCGGCGATAACCATTACACCACGGGCACCTACAAATTACATTTATAGATGTGTAAAGGAATAACATTTTAGTATGTTCAACTATTTAGCCTTAAACATTGACTAAAATATCAAGAAAAGACCTTAAGTAGATGCCATAAACGTCTGAACTTCAGTTGAATGCCGTAGGCTCTTAAACCCTGGGGACTTTCTTTAGAGCACCGATTATTATCGAAAGTTCAGATGGTGAGAAACCCGTTGTCCTAAGATGTTCAGAAGTTCCATGAGCTTCAAAGTGCTAGACTAACTTGAAAATCTGATTTCTGTCGGAAACTGAATTTCCTTCCGAATTTTGCTTGAACAATCTTGAAAGACAGTGTTTCATAATAATGAACCTTTACACTAAAGATTTTCGGTTCCATCGTTCAAGACATGATTTTGCTAAATATGCTTAATTATAAAAAATGTTCACAATGTTGCAGAATTAATCTGAACAGAAAAGAAAAGAAAGTTCAGAGAAGTCTCTATCTTTTTCTACAATTGTGAAACACTATCTATATGAATTAAAAAAAGCTGAAGTCGTTCACTAAAATTTTTGATATTATATTTTGTTGTTAATATACTAAAATATACAATGTGACAGACACTAGCGACTTTGTATAAGACCACGCAAAACTGGGCTGACTAAATGTCTGAGTGAATGTCTTATGAAATATCATTTCGCAAAATACGGTTAGATTAGTGAGTGTAATGTCTATGAAGTTTTTACGATTTTAGTTACGTTAAGAAAAGCCTAGCGTCTTCTTTATTTTGATCTAATTTTTTATTATTATTCATTTATTCAATTTGGTGGGGAGTGTGACCACCAAGCTGCAGGATAACTCCCCAAAATAACTCTGACTGTCTATTTCCATGAAACAAGAGATGCAAGAAGCACGAGAACACCAATAGACAGGGCAAATTTTCAACTATAAAACTGTTTTGTTACATTTTTTCTGATTGTTCAGTAAACTAGATACATGTTAAGTTTCGTTTAATTTAGTTTGGTTTTATGGCATATCAACCATTGTTCGTTATTTAATGCCAAATCCTGTTTTTTACATATTAAACATATGGTCTGTGCACGCATTTTTATATACACACATTTAAATGTCAAACAGTTATATTTCAAAAATTTCAATTTGGCATAAGCCAATAAAGTTAAATGGTTTCAAGTATTGCTATGTATCGCTAACAATTCACTGAAGACTCAGTCATTTGTTTACACTCAGTTAAATGGTCGAAAAATTCTATTTCAAGCTATTCTATTCAGCATAAGTCATTTGCACACAGTTTAAATGTCAAACATTTAAAGGTTACCTAACTAGCACGTAAACTAAGGTTTAAAAAGATCAAAACCAAATTGTCATGGATTCTAATTCTGGATCGATTAGTTTGAACTATTAAAACATAATACTTTTGAAAAGGCCATACACATTATCACCAGTCAACTTGTTACCCTCAGTTAAAGAATCCCCCGATTCAGGAGATTCCAATCTTTAATTGAAACTCTTTGTTTTGTATACATGTTTTTAATCATTGTGTCATAAATAAAGTTTTTTTTTATTTACACCTGTTAATAAGCGTTTCTGAGTTACTGAAGTAATTAAAAGCACAGGTGAATTTGATCTTTTCTAAACCGAGTCAAAACTGAGAGGAGCTTGAGCCAACTCTTTCTCGACTCATCCTCGACTTTCGTGTGGATATATCAACACTGTGTGGGCGTGAGAAGTCCAAATGAACAGACTTACCGGAGACAGAACAACACCAGAGATGCTCGTAGCGCAACAATCACTCATAGGACAACAGTTTTAGCGCTATGTGAAATGCAAACAGTCCAGGTTTTGAACTCATTTGATCATGTCACTTTGCTATGATCGTAATCGTTACATCACAAACCCCTCCATATATATATATATATATATATATATATATATATATATATATATATATATATATATATATATGTGTGTGTGTGTGTGTGTGTGTGTGTGTATGTATATATTGTAAGTAAGTAAAGTTGACGACCGTAGTCGAGGGAAACTAGAGGGCTCCCTTTTCAATAGCTACTAAACAAATGAGCTGGGGAGAGCGCTACTCCTTTCCCTGTATTGCTCCACTTTACCCTTGATACGTATCTTATAATGCTTAGCGTTAAGCAAGGAGGTATCAAGTACCATATATATATATATATATATATATATATATGTATGTGTGTGTGTGTGTGTGTGTGTGTGTGTGTGTGTAATTCTTTGTTGAATAATTTCTCGGAAACTTTATTTTTAATCAAGTAAGTGTTCATTTATTTTCACGCACTTAACTGGTTTCAAGTATCTACTATTTAACACCAATAATTCTACTTAATGCTAATCCTTTATTACCCCCTTAATCAAGCACCTTAATCATTGGTTTAATGAGTAGAGTGTTTGCCAATGGTCCGTGAGAACGAGGTTCAGTCACAAGTCGAGTCATACCAAAGACTCAAAAATGGTATTTGATGCTGTCTTGCATTATAAATCACGGATCAAGAGTAAAGTGGAGCAATTCAGGAATTGGGTAGCGCCCTCTCCTACACCTCGGTGAAGTAGTCATTTGAAAGGAAACCTTCGAGTCACCCTCGATTAAGGTCGTCAATTTTACTTTTTTAAATTATTAGCACACAATTAAATGGTTTCAAGTATTGCGATAAAAAAATAATAGATCTATTTGTTCAAAGTTAAATAGTTTTAAGTATTTCGATCGAACAGTAATAGTTCTATTTGCTAATTAAATTCTTTCACGTATTACTATTTAACATTAGTAATTCTATTTACCAAGTATTCCTATCTACTTTTATCCTAATCATTTGTCTGCACACAGTTAAATGGTTTCAAGTATTTCTCTCAGAAAGAAAATTTTCTATCTAATATTGATAATAATCCCGATTAAAAGATATAAATTATTTCTATTAAGATTACTTGAAGCTATGATATTTACAAAGGGTTATTATCAGATATTTGAAACCATAAAACACTGTACAAATGACTATAAAATGAAAACAATCACTAAAAAACTAATAATTATTATTATTAGGTAGGAATACTTGAAACCATAGATCTGTATAAAAATTGTTTGTAGTTGATAGGAATATTGATATCATATAAACACGTGCAAAAATCTCTGAAGAAATAGCTAAACACAAAATGTAAATATTAATGTAAAATTAACACAATTCCTCTACTTTAAGTATAAAATAGCGTTAGATAGGTTTGCATGCTTTAAAATCCAATTCTCAACTTGCAGGTTCGGCCATCATTCGAACTCATTCTGCGAATTTGGTTTTTGAGAAAGAGTCCACCACATCTTCCTCTCCACCTCAGATTTTGCTATCTTTATCTTTTTTTTAAAGTTTTGATGTAAAAATATTTTTAAAAGACACGGGTTTTTTTTCCAGCTTGAAGCTGGAAGCGATTATATCTTTTCCCTCTAATTTAGATGACCATCAACCAGGAATTATGATCTACTCAAAAAATCAAATTTTAGTTATTTTGCAAAGCGTCGTTTTGCTGATGCATTCTCGGTGTTGAATGCAAAACCAATCTTGGAATTCTAATGACTCCAAATCAAAAAAAGATTTAATTTGAATTAAGAGATAACAGAAGTAATTGAAAGAATCGCTTTTGCTTTCGCCGATGACGACTGATATGTTAAAGTCGTAGAAAAAAGAATATGGGCTTATTATTTTGCAATTTCATAATTCAATAGATATAAAATATCAAATAGGAAACAAAAAGTAAACATCTTTTCCTGAACGGATATTTTATGATGGTGAGTCAATATTATCAAGCGGAAACTTGAACCGCGGACGAAATACAAACAAAATTGGTAATAAATGAAAAAGACAATGTAAAAGCCTCCGTTTCTGTATTTGCCGGTCTGTTCGTTTGCAAAAATAGCAATTAAAAAATTCAGTATATACTGTATGGTTTTTAATAGTCTTTTTTTAAAGGTTTGGTTTCGTTTCTTTGTTTAATAGCATATCAACCTTTGTAGGTTATCTAATGCCAAAGCCATTCTCCTAGAAGAATAGTAGTGGTACTATTTAGCCTACAGTTGAGAGAATATGGGGTTTCTTACCTTTCCCAATGGTATTTGCCCGAAAGTGAACCTAATAGCGTGACTGAAGTACGAACTCGCTTACTACGATTCCGCAGTCCATCACTTTAACTATTACACCAAGAGGACACACCACAGTTTTTTTTTTAAGTGGCACTGTAAAGTTCTGGGCCTGACCGAGTAGTGCACACTTTAAAGTCAGAAAAAGTGCATATTCATCCCACTGTTCAACACACTTGGCGCATCGTTTTTTAAGTTTATTTTCTATGGATATTATAAATGGGATAACTGGTAATACATTACATTTAGAAATATAACACCATCTTACCGACGAAGGTATAGTGACCAGATTACTATACAAAACAGACTGGAACATCGTTTCTCAAACAGTTTTCTTTCATCATCATCATCATCATCACCAAGTTGTTCATCTTCTTTCTACCCAGGACTGATGTATGTAGGTATTTGCTTGTCGGCCAACAGACTTGTCATCATCATCATAGGTTCTTCAGCCTTGGTGAGGCAACTAGTCTAGGAGAAGGAAAACTCAGAATTCAAACCTGTTAAACTCCGCTTAAAAATTGACCTTGTGTTATATCCTGCCCGAGTGGAGGGGTTGGGTAAATATAATCATCATCATCATCATCATGTCGTGCCGCCCGCACGGATATCCCTGACCCTCCCTCGCTACTTTTCCCTATAGTTCATCGCCTCCGGCAGGCCTTCTGGACTACATCCCATATCTTCACATAGCTGCTGTATGTATGTTCGAGGTGGTCGTCCTGCTTTTGCTCGGCCACAAGTGGGGGTCCATATGAGTACATCACTTATGAGCTCGTCTCTGCTCCTCCAGCTGTGTCCTGCTTGCCTGGTTCGTCTAACTTGGATAAAATTTCGCGATGGGAGGCAGGTGGTCGTATAGTTGGTGCTTTGTGGGGTGTTGCCGCCAGGACTTGTTTAATATTGCTCGCAACATTCTTTTGCATATGATTTTGTCCTTACTTCTTTAGCAATGCCCAATATGTAATGTTCGTTTTACTTAGATGGTTTGTGAGAGGGAAAGTAAGTAGCCATACAACTGCTGCCAAGTGCTGTGCTGCTTTCTGTATTTGTTCAAAACAACACTCAATATTATCGCGTAGTTCTCATTTAGCTCTTTCTCTAATTATTTTGTTAGAGTCCAGGTGGTGCAGCTGTTTGAAAGCAATGATACGGCTACAGTTTGCAAGAATTTCCGTTTAATTTCCCCAGAGAAATTAGATTTTTATATGACTGATAACCAGGATCAAATTCATGCCTTTCTCATACGAATGTTATCTCTTTCTGCCGACGAGATATTGCTGCATTCTTGATTTTTTTAAAGCTACATTCAATCTTATTGTGTAGTCTTCATCTAGCTTTTACTTTAAGTGTTTTGTTACACTCCAGGTGGTGCAGCCGTTTGAAAGTTCTGACGCGGATACAGTTTGGAAGAATTTCAATTTTATTTCATCAGAAAGATTAAATTTTTTATATGATTGATATTTAAAAACAACCCAAGCCTTTCTCGTGAATTTTCGTTTGTTTACTTTTAATGGCATAACGACCTTCTGGGGTTATTTAATGTCAAGTCCATCATTCTAGAAGAACAGAGAGTGGTACAATTAAAACCATAGCTGGGAGGATAAGAGTTTTTATATCTTCCCAAAAGTATGAATTCGAAAGTGAATGTTATATTATATTTACCAACCTCGCCGCTCGAGCAGGATATGACACAAGGTCAATTTGTAAGCGGAGTTTAACAGGTTTGAATTCAGAGTTTTCCTTCCCCTAGACGAGTTGCCTCACCAAGGCTGAAGAACCCAGTCTGTCCTAGTATTTACCCATAGCTGATGAACAAGGCCTTATATACGAGAAATGAGATGGACTGATTAAATGTCAAAAGAGTAGAAAGACGAAGAGAATGGGCCATCATTAAAGATGGCATGGAGGGTTTTATGGCATATCAACCTTTGTAGGTTATTTAACGCCAAATCCATTTTTATGTAAATAATCTATTCTAGTTAAAACAATTCAGTTTAGCATAAGTTCACAGTTTAATTGTCAAAACCATTTCTACTTCAAAATATTCAAGCAGTTATATGTAGCAATTCAGTTAAGTGTAAATGCAGTTTTAATGTCAAAAAACAGTTCTATATCAAATAATTCAGTTAAGCATAAGCACACAGTTTTAATGTAAGTACGGTTTAATTGTCAAAAACATTATATTTCAAGCTATTCAGTTTACTCAAACAATTCAGTTTAGCATAAGTATGCCGTTAGTTTTATTTAACCCATAGTTAGGGCCCTATCAGGGGCTACCACTCCGGGCCAGCGTGGACCTGGGAGCGATAGCAATGAAGGGGTACTCCGCATTCCCCAAAACTCCAGCACTGCAGGAACCTCGCCATTAGATTGTTTAGTGTCATATCCAGGACACTCGTTAGGTGGGGTCTTACCCCTCTGTAGAGGTGCAGTCAGTATATTCTACAGCCCCAGCCGACTGGGTAATCTAAAAATTAGAGACAACCACAGAAGAATCCACCAAAGTACCCAACTAATTTACTTCATCACAAGAGTAGAAATAGATATTTATTTCTGATTTCAATCAACTGGATCCAGTAGATGGGTCACACTTCGGCCGGCCCTGGTATCAACGGCACGGATCTGGTCGGGTGTGTCCCGTCTTCTGGATCCAGTTGATTGAAATCAACCCTCAGCTTATTAATCAACCACCGAAATCTCTGGTTGCCGTCACCTCAGGATTTACCCTCCTCAGAGGGGTTAGGTTTATCGCCTAGCGCTTGAGGAACCCATTTTAGAGGAATGCCGACGGGGTCCAAGGCCTTTTGGGGAATGCCAGGCGTGTCTGAGCTACGGCTCTGCGCCCGGACCAACCTGGTGTGTGGGAAGGCCGACAAATACCGTTGATTAATAAGCTGATTAATATTCGGAAGTATTTTGCTTCGTTTGGCTGTACAGAATTTTGACCCTGTTCTGTTATTTGTAAGTTCTCTTGTTAATTCTTTGAGACTTTTGTATAGTGTCTTTTTGTGTGTCTTCGTTAGCAAAGGATGCTGGTGATGAATAAATATATTAAGCACTCATTCTTCTCTGTGTATCATTCACCTTGACAGAAAGAAAGATCACCCAGTAACAGCAATGACAACATAAGGAAAAAACAGAACAGAAAAAAAAACTATGAAAAAGAAATAAGAAGAAAAACAACAGTATGAATATTTCAGTCGACAAACTGCAAAATCTCAGAAGCTAAAACAGGGACATGTCTACGAAAGGTAAATATGGAGAAGAAGCCAGTCTTTTCTTATAGCAGAAAAAAACAACAACGCCATTAGGACTAATTGAATTAAAGAGAAAATAATAAACAACACAATAGCAAGCGTAAGTTATTTGGTGATAGAGATGAAACGATTAGATACATAATAAACGAAGGTAGCAAATTATCACCATAAAGAGTACAAGACCAGGCACAACTGGGTAGGAAAGTTTATCCACTGAGAACGATGCAAGAAATTGAAATTTGACCATATTTATGAATGTTATTTTCGCAAACCAGAATCCGACACAGAGAATGAGATGCATACAATTCTTTGAGACTTTCTGATGCAAACAGATCCCGAGCCAGAAGTTATAAAAAACACAAAAATAATGAGGGGAACTTTCTATCGAGAGGATTTTTGCCGTCGACCACAGATTGAAAATGAAAGAAAGCGAAAAGAGACACACGTATTTAAACCTTGTCAAACAACTATGACAATTTTGAAAGCTGCTAAACATAAGAGTGACGGCGATATCAGTTGTAATTGGAGCACTTGGAACGGTCCCCAAAGACTTGAAGAGGGGAATGGTTGAGTTGGAAACAAAAGGGCGAATCAAGCCCATCCTGAGAAGACTTACAATCATTCAGATATTGATTAACAATCAGCTGACGCTGATGTGAAAGACACGAGACTTTAACATACAAACGGATCACCTAATCCCGGCCAGAAGACCAGACTTAATAATAATCAACAAAAAAAAAAAGAAAACTTGCAAAATAGTCGACTTTGCTGTCCCAGCTGACCACAGAATAAAACTGAAAGAATGTGAAAAAAAGGATAAGTACCTCGACCATGCTAGGGAATTGAAAAAACTATGGAACATGCTGGTGACAAATATACCAACTATAATTGGTGCGTCTGGAACAGTAACTAAAGGATTATTGAAGGGACTGGAGGACTTCGAAGTTGGCGGACGAGTGGAAACCATCCAAACTACTACATTATTGACAACGGCCAGAATACTGAGAAGAGTCCTGGATATTTGAGGAGACTTGCTGTCACTCAGACTCCAGCGGAAAGCCATCAGCTAACACTGATGTAAAAAGCCCTCAAAAACGAAAAATAAGTTTTAGAAATATTTGATTTGATTAATAATAGTAAATATAATCACTGATATCTTTGTAATTTAAAATATTTAATATTCATAATCTATAATTCTAACGTATAATTTTTTAAATATTTAACGTATAAATTTAATTTAATTCTTATTCGGAAATTATATTCAAATTTTATTCATAAGCATTTAAAATTATTATTATAATTGAATTTTTTTAAATTATTGTTTTATTTATTAGTCTTTTTCTAAGTGTGTTTTTTTGTCATACGTTTAAAATTTAATGACATAGCAGTTCATGAAATTAAAACAAAAAATAAACCTCCCCACACAAAAAAAAAACAATTTCTTTACGATGGATTTTTTGAAAAATCAAAATGCAGGAATGAATGAATAAATAAATAAATTCCAATTACTTTTTTTTATGTTTTAAAACTAAAGAATGATATTTTTTTTAAATTACTTAAATCTACAAACTTTACGTGTGCGTGCGTCTGTGCGTGTGTGTGTGTGTGAGAGAGAGAAAGAGAGAAAGAGAGAGAAAGAGAGAGAGAGAGAGAAAGAGAGAGAGAGAGAAAGAGAGAGAGAGAGAAAGAGAGAAAGAGAGAGAGAGAGAAAGAGAGAAAGAGAGAGAGAAAGAGAGAGAGAAAGAGAAAGAGAGAAAGAGAAAGAGAGAGAGAGAGAGAGAATAAGATCTAATTTCATTCATCAAAGTAAATCATCCCTCTTGCCTTCGAAAAGAAAATGATTTAAATTTCTGTGTAGTAGCTGTAATATTAGGATATCAGTTTATTTTTTTATTCATGCTTATTTTTTTGTTTTTTTTTTGCATGTATATGTATGCGTGTGTGTGTGTGTGTGTGTGTGTGTGTGTGTGTGTGTGTGTGTGTGTGTGTGTGTGTGTGATTATTTATTGATTTCTTTTTTTAAATTGATATTGAACTCTACTGCTAAATTTATTTTGTATCCTCATCTTCCCACCTCATCTCTGGCGAGAAATATAGTTCTTTTGGAGATCGTTGGGAAAGTTAGTTGTTCGTGTATTTTCTGTTTTTTAAAATAATAATTTTTAATATATATATATATATATATATATATATATATATATATATATATATATATATATATATATATTATATATATTTATATATATATTTTAATAATTTTTAATAATGATTTTTAATATCAAAATACTGAAGTATTATTATTTTTTAATGACTTGAAATCTATTCTTTATTGTGTGTAAATGAATGATTGCATGAGGGTGTTTGAGTAAATATTAATCGAAGCAAAAAATAACAAAATAATTTAAACTTCTGGACAGTAACAGTAGTTAGTTCACATTTTTTCACCGATATATATATATATATATATATATATATATATATATATATATATATATATATATATATATATATATATTCAGTGACATGCATATGTATTGGATACATGTTATTTTCAGTTATAACTCTAGTTTATGTTAGCCATTTTGTCTGATATTTGGTAAGTAATATCTCGTAAAGCTGTTTTAGTTGTATGTGTAAAGAAAATTAAAAACTCGTTGTTGAATCTTTTTTTTTATCAAAGTTCAAAATTAACCTATGCAAAAGTATTGGATGCATGACACTTTTTTCAAATTTCCAATCGAAAATCTGTATTCTAAAAGACTTTAAATATTGAAATTTTCGATTGGAATATTATCTCTGACCATTCAAACCAGCACACAATTTTTTCTAAGATAGTGCTACTAATCATCTGACTCTTTGATGTACATTTTGCAATTCAAGAATTAAAAATGGCAAAAACTAAAGAATTATCCAGAGATGTGCGAGACAGAATCATTGAACGTCACAAAGGAGGACAAGGTTACCGAAAAATTAGCAAAGAAATAAACCAAGCACTAAGTACAGTAGGAAATATTACCAAAAAGCATAAGAAGTATGGCGACGGTACAGCAAACCTCCCGAGAAATGGAAAACCGAGAAAAATCAATGAGGGTACTTCAAGGTTGATCAGCAGAAAAATCCACATAAACCTCTTCATTACTCGTTCTTAAATTGAAACTGATCTTGAGTGGGCTGTAATTAATGTAAGTAAGGATACCATTTGCAGAGCTCTATATCATACAGGCTTTCATTCAAGATCACCAAGAAAAGTGCCTTTACTGAAAACCAAACATGTCAAAGACCGATTAAAGTTTGTCGAAACTTATTAAAAGAAAGGTATGCAGTTTTGGGAAAAGGTAATCTGGTCGGATGAAACGAAAGTTGAACTATTCGGAAGGAATACAGCGACAAGTGTTTGGCAAAAAAATGGCACTGCCTTCGAGAAGCACAATACCATCCCCACAGTTAAGTTTGGGGGTGGTTACATTATTATATGGGGATGCTTTTCATCCAAGGGCACTGGTGAATTACAAGTTATCCATGGTAGAATGAATGGTAGCCTCTACAGGGAGATTCTAGAGAAGAGCCTTCAGTAATCTGCAACTTCTTTAGGACATGGTCAGAATTTCGTGCTTTAACACGACAATGATCCCAAACATACCGCAAAACATACAAAGTAATGGTTTGAAAATAATGGTATTAGTACTCTCAATTGGCCTGGTCAGTCTGCTGACTTGAATCCAATTGAGAATTTGCGGAATACTTTGAAGGTTAAACTTCATAAGCGGAATCCACAAAATATCAAGCAATTAGAAGAATTATGCTAGGAAGAATGGGGTAAAGTAACGCTGGATCAATGTAGAAAACTAGTAGCCAACTATAGAAAACGCCAAAAAAAAAAAAAAAAAAAAAATTAAATTGATATATCCAATACTTTTGCATAGGGTAATTTTGAACTTTGATAAAAGAAAATGGATTCAACCATGAGTTTTTAATTTTCCTTCCATATACAACTAAAACAACTTTACGAGATATTACTTAACAAATATCAGGCAAAATGGCGAACATAAACTAGAGTTATAACAGAAAATAACATGTATCCAATACTTAAGCGTGTCACTATATATATATATATATATATATATATATATATATATATATATATATATATATATATATAAAGTTTGTTTTCTTGAATTTTGTCCTTGTCAAAGCAAAGAAGAAGAATGAAACAAAAAATCTTTTTGATATCATTCAAGATTATATTGTTACTTTAAACTTATTTTGAATGTTCTTCCACGTTACCTTATCTCCGGTGTGAAATATGGTTATGTTGGAGTCTGTTTGGTCCGGTAAACTGTTGTTGTTTTTTTTTCGGGGCTTCGAGCGGTTACGTCGTACTCCTTTGAATTCGAAAAGCAAATATTTATGACTTAATTTATGACATTACATAAATTTTCTCTTTATGGGGGATATATACATATGATGATAGATTATTTTTCAGCTGAAAACCATATATTAAAACCTCTTTTTGTGACACATTCTGCATCGGTCTTCCTGCGAATAAAAAAAAACCCAAGTCTCTCATTGATGAACTAGGTTGGGAGAACTATTCAACAACTGAAGTAAAATCTTCGTCTCACTTTGGTAGTTTTCAGAAAAGGGATAACTCGAATCTTAACCAACTAAGAACTTCACAAGAAAAAATCTCAAAGAAAAAATGGTTTAGTTTAGCTTGATGGCATATCAACCATTGTAGGATATTTAATGCCAAATCCCTGTTTATACCTACAGTTATTTTGGTAGTTTTCAGAAAAGGGATAACTCGAATCTTAACCAACTAAGATCTTCACAAAAATAAATCTCAAAGTAAAAAATGGCTTAGTTTAGCTTGATGGCATATCAACCATTGTACAGTTATATTCAAAACAATTCAGTTTAGTAAAACTACATTTCTTGTTTACAAGTGTCAAAACAGTTCAATTTCAAACAATTCAGTTCAGCATACAAAAACTATTCCATTTCAAACAATTCAGTTTAGCATAAGTACACATTTTAAATGTCATAACAATTCTATTTCACCCAATTCAGTTGAGCTCTTTTTGACCCATATATAGGATCCTATCAGCTGCTACCACTCCGGGTAAGAGCGGATCTGGGGGTGATGGCAATGACGGGGTACTCCGCATTTCCCAATGCTCCAGTATTACTGAAAACTCACCATCAGATTGTTTAGTGTCATATGCAAGACACTCATTGGGGGAGGTCTTACACCTCTGCAGAGGAACAGTAAGTGTATTCTAGAGCTCTAGCCAAGTAGGCAAGGAAATAAAATGGTCAAAAGAGGATTGTATAGAAGTATTATATGTGTTCTTTAATGCAATTAACAAACCATCGGGGACAAATACAACACAAGGAACCAACAGAATATGGCGAGAAAGGACGATATATATATATATATATATAATCGCTTAGATCCCAATAAACTTGCCAATGAGAGAAGATATCGTTAAAAGCAACCGCTTATCCTTTCACAAGATAATGTAAAAGAACAAATAATTACTGATATCCAACATAATAAAAGTATAGCTCTTGAAATTAATTTATGTAATAATGAAACCGATTTTATATCATACATCTTCGTTGATGCATCGGAATGGGTCATCAGTGATGTTTCCTTTGGGTTCATGGGGGGTTTCGGGTCTTGCAACATCAGACCCCCTCACCCAAATGACGCAGTTGGCATTGATCTTACTCCAACTCCCATTCCGGCAGCTAACCTGCGCATCCACACAAGGAGAAAAAAAAATGACCACAGGCTCTATATATAATTTTGCAACAGCCAATCAGAGCTAAGCTCTACTGATGACTTCTAAATCTTTCCTTTAAAAATCGGGAGGCCACTTTATTCTTGCTTCTTTGCCACAATGACGTCGTTATTCAGATATTTGTTCACTCCGGTATGAATTTCTTTCTCCCCCCCTTTTTTATACTTACGGAAAAAATAAATAAATAAATAAAAAATAAATGAAATAAATAAAATAAAAAAATTCTAAAATTTTTTTAAAATCTGAACATAAATATAGAATTGCGATTAAAACAACAAACTCCTATATAAAATTAATACAATAATACGATAAAAAAATCAAACTCTGATTCTATGAAAACTTTAGCAACAAAAAAAATGAATTAAATAAATCAGAGAAGAACCAACCTCAAATAGAAAACTAAGATTACAAAAAAAAAATACAATTAAAATCGTCGGAATAATAAATATATAATCAGAGAACTCACGAAGGTAACTAATCATCATCATCATCATGTCGTGCCGCTAGCACGGATATCCCTGACCCTCTCTCGCCACTTCTCCCTATCGTTCATCGCCTCTGGCAGGTCTTCAGGGCTACATCCCGTATCCTCACATAGCTGCTGTATGTATGTTCGAGCTGGTCGTCCTGCTTTTGCTCGGCCAAATGTGTGGGTCCATAGGAGTACATCACTTATGAGCTCGTCCCTGCTTCTCCAGCAGTGTCCTGTGTGTCTGATTCGTCTAACTTGGATAGTTTTCGTGATGGGAGGTAGGTGGTTGTATAGTTGGTGTCTTGTGGGGTGTTGCCTCCAGGACTTGTTCAATATTGCTCGCAGCATTAAAAAAAAAAGGCAACTTATACAGACATGAAAAACAGAGCATCCCCAAGACAAATCTATTAGCCGAGTAGGTAGAGGGTTCCCCAATGACCCTGGAGACCAGGATTCAATCCCAGGTTTAGTGATACGGAACACATACAAAGGGGTACTTTATGCTACCTTTCTTAATACCCAGAATTATAAACTACAGATCAAGGTTAAATGGAGCAATCCAGGGAAAACAGTTGGGTCCTCCCCTAACCCTCAGTGTAGTAGCTACTGAAAAGGGAGTCTTTGGGTTGACCTCGACTGCGGTCGGCCAACTCTACTTTTTACTGAGATAAAGTTAGAAAACTATCCCGAAAAAGATCTTCTTCGAGACTTTAAACTAAATCTTACGCTTTAAAATGAAATTATATATACGACTGCTACACGAATCAGCGCAGTAACCATAACGCTTAAACAAAATAGTTTTAACCAACCCGTATGGAAATGAAGGATCCAAACATGAATAGACGAATACAGAGGAGAAATAGCCATACTTGATGAAATGAGAAAAGGATTAAAAATGAAAACAAGAAAAAGTTAAAAAAATATGAAATAGCAATGATAAGATGATAAAAGAAAAAAAAATTAAGTAAATAATCCAACTAAAAGCCCAGCGTATCTGAAGATATAAAAAACGAACAATATTTCTTTAGTCACAATAAAATATTTCAAGTCGATTCCAAAAAATTCAATTGAAAATTAGAAAAAAAAAGACAATGAATATAAAGAAAACCTGCATTACTGAGGAATTGAAATCATTTGGGAATTATATATGTAGCCAGAAATCATATAAAAAAAAGCAAGTAGCATTGATAATATAAAAGATATGAAAATAGTGAACCTCAAATTTACAAAGATATAACAATAAAAAAATTATAAATATATTTAAATGCACATATACGTAAATGGAAGTTACCTTGGATAGTAATTTACAAAGCTCTTTGCTTCGATGTGGCACAAGGCCGAATGAATGGGGCGCCCAATGAGACTCGAACTCACTCGTGTAGATTTGCTAGTCAAGGTGCCCGAAGTTACCTTGGATAGATTAAAATTAATGCTGTTGATGATTTTATTACAAATACCTTTCAAGCAGTGACGTATTCCTGTCTAAAGGAAATGATTTGTAAATAGATCTATTTGGTCCATAAATGGGACACTAAAAGTACGAAGCGTGGGGGGGAGTTTCGGGGGTGTAAGGAGTAACGTGGTGGATTACCGGGTCGAAGTAAATGAGTTCGGGTTCCAGTCACCCTCTTTCGATCACTTTCAGATTAATTCCGTTGAGAAAGGCATGATCTCTCTTGTTGCTGTTTTTCTATTGGAATATCTTTGACAGTGACGGAAATTGTGTGTTTATTGCAAGGAGAACTGTATTGAAAAATAAACCTCATTTTGTCACATTTTATCGTTCTAACATACACACACACACACCCACACACCCACATAATACAACAACCGGATCTTTATCAGAGGAAAAACGAACTCAGACTGTACTCACTAATTAAATCCCTAAAGCTCAGACTTGATACAATATAGAATGCTAGCAAAATTAGGAATGTTCGCGTATAATAATAAACGACTTTATTATAAAACAAGATTAATTTCAAATTTTAAAATATTAACAACAAAATAAGAACAAATACACAACAACAGTAAATTTACTCAATATGGCCTCCATTTTTTCATTTATTGTATGAAAACGCCTTCGAAACGAATAGCATGTCTTCAAAATAAATTCTTCAGACATTTTATTCCATTCTTTCTCAATAGCAGACTTAAACAAAACAATATTTGGATGCGAAGTTGCATTTATTTAGTTTTCTAAAACACCCCATATAGCGAAATCAAGGGAGTTGAGGTCTTAAATCTTGTTTAATTGCAGTCCTCACAGTTTTCTCGTGGACGTTCTATTCATTAACGTGCTTTCTTATGAATGTTGTAGTTTCCTTCGAAATCGTCGTAGCAAAAGCAGTTAAAAGGCCTTCTTTTCATTTATTTTGTTCAATCCTCCACTCCTTTTTTCCTTCTACAACTCTTTGAGAAGTTTTTTTCTTTGTTTTTTATACGGTAGACAAAGAAACTTTGGCTTGGTTTCGGCGCTAAGCAAATTAACATTCATTTTCTTGCTCACTCATATTGGGCTGAATTTTAATTTAAAAAGTGCTTGAATAGAGCTAATGGTGAAAATTTAGATTTATAGCGATAGGGATATTATTATTAGGTTTTAGGTTTAAGTTGGTTTTACGTTGGTTATCTTGGTATACGTTGGTTATGTTGGTATTACGTTGGTCGTTATCCCCTCGCTAAAGGTTGATGGAAAATAAAGGTGGTGGAGAAGAGCGAAGACATCGTTAGGTTTTATATGAAGGTTTTAATGGCAGCATGAAGTAAATGGTTTTCGCTGGCATGCTACGAGTTTCGTAGGAAGGAAAGAAGGTAGGAAGTTGTTAGAGTGTATCATCTAATTTATTTTCAACTAGGATCCCTTGGTCTAGAAGAATAGACGCAAGGGGTCCATAAACTAGATGGCTCTCCTCATAGTGTATGATGCTGCTGCTGCCGCTATTCAAAAGCAGACAATAAAACCTCTGTTCCTATTGAAGATTACTGAGAAAGAGAGCGTTTCGCGGGCTTTTTTCAATTTTTGGTGCTGTTAGGAAAGATGGTTCGGGATGAATAAAACAAGTCATCCTGACTAGGTAAAAATAATCGGCGATCCTAACGGTCAAATTAAATTACGCGCCAAACAAAAATATGAAGTTCTTTCTGCTACAGATTTATGGCATTTTTTTCTTCCAAAAGTAGATTCATAAGACAAAAAAAAAAAAAAAGACTTTAGAGATTATTCCATATTTTTCTTCCTCACCCTGTATAATAAGTATCGGTCACCTAATCAGTAGTAACTGATTTGTGAATCTAGCTCGTTAACCAATACAATGAAATGACCGAGAATTTTCTGTCATCAGCCATCTTGTAGCGTAGCAACTCTCACACCATAACTTAATCTACATAAAGATTGGCCTTGTGTCATATCCTATTCTTAGCGGAAGGATTGTGTAACCAATGCTTATTTCTTGCCTTATAACTTATTAGATATACAAAGTTCCGTTTTGTGAAACAAATATTCTTTGTTTGGCTTTTAATATTATCGTTTTCTTTATTCCTTTGTGTTGAAAGATCTCATTGCATTTTACGCTATTCATACATGTTTTATCTTATTTGAAGAGACCGCAGGTAACTCTGGGGTAAATCAATTTTCTCTAAAGGTTCACTGAAAAACTTAACAAACCAACGATATGTTTGTTCCGTACTTTCAAAACGGCATCCCGCTGGTCTCTATGGGAACCGCTATACAATGTCTGGGGGTTCCGTTATTGAAAATGCAAATTAATACCATGAATTTAAAATAAGGATGACTGAGCTAGACAGTCAGATAAGCGCCACACACTACGAAGGTCACTCTCCAGCCAAAGCTCTGTGACAGATCGCCTGTCCGGTGAGATCCACTGTCCTTACTGGTCCCCTAAGAAAACACCATATGCCACATTCCTAGCTGTCCGTTCCATGAACAACCATGAAGCTGATAAAATTTGTACTGAGTAAAATTTTACCATTAATCATGGTATCACTCGTGAAATCATTGATTAATTGACTGATTTTAACTGCATGTCAAACAATCTAGGGTTATGTTATACCCTGATCAGTGGTTCCCAAACTTTCTTTACAATGACCTACTTAAATATCTCTAAAATCCTAATGTCCCCATGTGACATATAATTTTTAATATTCAAAAAGAGAAGTCCAGTTCCCATTGGAGGAAGAATTAAAAACGTTTGAAAAATAATCATTTGAACCAAATAGCATCTTTCCACGTCCCTTAATTTGGGAACTAATAAAACGTCACAGATTAAGGATAATTTTGGAAAATTATTAACCAACCTAATACTTACTTTTATGTAAACCTTTCAGGAGAAAAAAGAACACCTAGCCAAGCCAATTTTTAATTGCACATATTCAAGTACTTATACACATATATGCATATATAAACCCCCCAAAAAGCACAATTAAATTAACACCTAGTTTTGGTGTTGATTATCTCTTTTCGAAAAATTATTGACTTCGAAATTTTAATCCTTTTTTTTATTTTTGAAACGTTGGTTAATTGAAGCTGTCTTTCCATGTTAAAAAGTTTTTGTTTACTGTGTCTTTTATAAAACGTCTGCTTATTTATTCATAATATTAATATATACACAAAGATAGTTTTTTATTCTCAACCAATAAAAAACGTCCTTTTAATTATTCATTAAAAATTAAGACTTGAGTTATATTTATTTTATTTATTTTATTATTTATTATTTATTATTATTTATTTATTTAAATTTTATAATTAGTTTTGTTTTATATTGCAAAATTATATTGAAGGAATATTTATTTCTAATAATACATACAAAAAAAAATTTATTTAGTAGACACACATTACATATATTATATCAAGCTTATATACAGACACACAAATATTTATATGTATATATACTTTATATGCACAGTATGGATCAACTTGCACACAACTCATACTCACTCAGACTCATCAGAGAGTCCTTAAAATACCTTGTGCCAGACTAAGCGGGGATAAGTAAATTATAACAATGTCACAACTTGTTAAAATTGAACGCATTACGGCAGTAATAATCTCCTAAAGAAACTTCCTCAAAAGTAAAGTATTTATTTATTTTATTTATTTTTTATTATCTTTATTATCCGCCTAATTGTGCTGGTAAATTTTGAAGCAAAATAAACACGTCAGGAAAAAAATAAAATTAAAAAAACTTGTTAATATAATTTTTCATACATCAAAACAATGTTTTATAGTAAAGATATTTTGGAGAAATTTTTATCATCAAAAATAATCTTTATTGCTGGAAGTTTAATTTTTTTTTTTTTTTGATTTTAAAATTCTTTTTTTTTTTTTGTTAATGTCGGAAAATACAGAGATGAAAATTATGTTTATTTAACAAAAAATATACAAGTACCTTGTAAATACGCTCGCTCGCACGTGCACCAAAAATTTGTCGTTCTTCAAAACTAACATCACCACCACCACCGACACCTCCAAGTCCGCCAAGATCATATTTGAGTCAGACAAAAGCAAAGAATACTTGACAAATAAAAAGTCACACACACACTCACACGCATACGGACACACACACAAGAATAAACACACTAGCTCTCTCTTTCTCTTTCACACACATGCACACATATATATATATATACGATTGTATATACACGCATATATACACACACACACGCACACGCACACGCACACACACATACACACATATATATATATATATAGGAAATGTAGCTGATAAGCCATTCTGAAAAAATCGGACTTATCTTATTGATATATATCTTGTTGCTATATTTAACTTTATATACTTATTTATGGCTAATAAAGTAAATAGAGGAATATATAAATATGCAGGATATATATATATATATATATATATATATATATATATATATATGTGTGTGTGTGTGTGTGTGTGTGTAAAGCAGTATTCATGGTGCTGACGAAAGAATATACTCTTCGACGCAAACACACACACACACACGCGTGTGCGCGCACACACACACACACACACACACACATATACATATATATATATATATGTGTGTGTGCACGCGCTAACGCGCGGCTGTATGTGTGTGTGCGCGCGCACGCGCGTGTGTGTGTGTGTTTGCGTGCGTTTCTGTGTGTGGGTGTGAAGCAGTATTCATACTGCTGACGAAAGAATATACTCTTTGTTATACATATATATATATATATATATATATACGAGGTGCATACGATAAGTTTCCTGAATTTTTTCGTGTGGGCACTTTTATTGATAGTGCACACATGAAACTCTTGTTCCCTTCGAAGTAATCTCCTCCAGTTGCAATGCACTTGTTCTACCGTTCCAACAACTTCTCGAAGGCTCCATGGAAGTCCTCTTTTATGAGCGTGTCAATAACCTTCGTCACAGCCTCTTTCATCTCCTCATTTGTCTCATAACGACAGCTTAGCTTAGGGTATTACGAAAAGTCACAGGGAGCAAGGTCTGAACTATATGGAGGGTGACGAACTGTCTTGATGCCCATCTTGGTCAAATAGTCTGTGACAAAGATGGTGTTGTGGACTGGTGCATTGTCCTGGTGAAAATACCGATGAGCCGATTTGATGCGTGTTCGCCTCTTCCCAAGGAATCTCTTCCTGAACTCTCTTAAAACCTCCACAAAGTAACCCTAACCATAGCCCTTTGGCCAATCAACATAGTAACCCTAGCACTAACCCTAACCCTTTGGCCAATCAACTATGGTGTATTGACTTCCTTACTCTTCCCACACCACTCATCATTCCTCACAGACTCCCTGCCTTCCTTGAATCTCTAATGCCACTCAAAAACTGATGCTCGATTCATGCAAGATGCTCCAAAAGCAGTCTGAAGTATTCCATACGTTTCTGTGGCCTTTTTTCCAAGTTTAAACAGAATTTTATTGCATATCGTTCTTCTAAAGTGTTAGATTGCATTTTTGAAATTCTCCAGCCGTGACAATCAGGCTTTAGTAGGGTGTATTCCAATTGCTGCTGTTGATGTTCATTTGAACCTGAAATCGTAAAAATTGGTTAGTCATCTCATAAGACGTATAGCAATAACATACTGATTTTTCAAAAGTCAACAATTTTAAATGCCCATACAAAATAAGTCTGGAAACTTATCGTATGCACCTCGTTTATATATATATATATATATATATATATATATATATATATACATATCGTGAGATAGAGCTACAATTTTGTTTGGTTAAGTTTTATGGCATATCAATCATTGAATGTTATTTAATACAAAATCCTTTTTATACAAAAATATTGGGTATATATATATATATAGCTTGTGAACACATTTTGTTGGAAACATTCTTAAACAAGCCTGAAACCATTTTTGCATACTGTTAAATGGTTTCAGTTGAGCATCAATCACTTTTTTCACACAATTTGTTCTATTTGATCGATAGTTAGGGCCCTGTTAGGAGCTACCACGCCGGGCCAGAATTGACCTGGAGCTGGAGCAATGAAGGCATACTCCACATTCCACGAATCTCCCATGCTGGTGATATGTTAATGTCATATAACCAGGACACACGTTGGGGTGGGTCTTATTTAATAACCTACAATGGTTAATTTTCCATAAAACTAAACCAAATCATTCTTTATATTGAAGTGTAGTGCTAACAAGGATCGACTGTAAAGTTCATCAAAATAATATCGTGGAATCTAATTAAATGAAGTGTATTCTTTAACATATTTCACCTTGCTTCTCACTCACTTCTTCCATCCATATTGCGGTTCATGGAATGTATTAGTAAAAAAAAGTCAATAGCTAATATGACGTCATTTAAAAAAATGTTAAACCAATGAACTAGTCATCCCATTTTTGTACATTTACAAGTTTTATAATTATCTTCAATTTTAATTCAATCATTACCTCTACCAAGACAGACATCAAAATGCGACTAGCAAAGGCATGGACAGCTATCGATAAACTATCGGTCATATGGAAGTCAGACCTGACCGTTAAAATAAAATGCACTTTTTTCCAAGCAACGGTTGTGTCGATACTGTAATATGGATGCACTACATGAACGCTAACTAAACGCATGGAGAAAAAGCAACAACACAAGAATGCTTCTAGCGATACTGAACAAGTCCTGGTGGCAGCACCCCACCAAGCAGCAGCTGTACGGCCACCTACCACCCATCACAAAACTATCAAAGTTAGACGAACCAGACATGTGGGACACTTCTTGAGAAGTAGGGACGAGCTCATAAGTGATGTACCTCTGAGGACTCCTTCACATGGACGTGCAAAGACAGAACGACCAGCGCGAACCTACATACAGCAGCTCTGTACCGATACAGGATGTAGTCTTGAAGACCTGCATCCATATAGCAGTATCGACACGACCGCTGCTTGAAAAAAGCTCCGTTTTATTTTAACGGTCAGGTCTGACTTCCAAAAGACCGGTAGTCTATCGATGGCTGTCCATGCCTTTGCTAGCCGCGTGTTGATATCTGTCTCGGTTGGTGAGACACTGCTTCCAAGGTACGTGAACTTGTCCACAAGTTTCAAAGGACCACCCTTTAGTGTGGATATGTCACCTGTTTGATTAAAGCATATATATTCCATCTTGTGTGCGTTGAAGCCTATGCCAGCAGCTGCTCGTTCCAGACTATTTAGCAGGGTTTCGGCTTGGCAGGTGCACTAATAACAATGCCCAATATATAAGTTATCAAAAAAATGTATGAGTCGGAAAGAAAATGACTAAACAAAGGTCAAAATCTCTCCAAAGGGAAGATAAAAAATATATATGCTAAATATGGAACCTCCAACTCCGTGTTTTGCCGATGTCACCAGGTCTAAGAAATGACGAGGCAAGCCACGTTACCCATCCAAAGTGGAATTGAGGGTTGGGTGTTCTGTAAACATTACGTGATTCTGTATCTTTTTTTTGTTGTTGTTGGTTAGGCTGTGAGGAGACGAACGGACACGAGCAACAAATAAAGGATACGCCCTTTTCGTACTTACATGGGAGAACCCCCTGAGAGCAAGGTTTAGAATAAGCTGACTGTATTCCCTGGAGCGGATTAAAAGTTAAGAAACTAAACTGCAACTGATGTCTAAGCCCCAGTTCTGAATATCTGGGCAGTTCGAAGTAACAATTCCAGGTCCACTCTTATCCGGTGTAATAGTAATTGTTAGGGACATATTTATGGGTCATATAGATATGTATAAAATGTGTTTGTATTCGATAGGACCGTATACAAAAAATCCTCTAGGTATACAATACCTTTAGACAGGTTGATATGACGATAAACATTAATTTGGGTGACCAATTAAGAATTTATATAGCCTTCAGCAAAGATGTAGCACAAGACCGAGTGAATGGGGAACCCAGAGAAATTCGACCTCACTCATGAACATTGCCTGTTAACCATTATACCACTCGAGGCGCCCAATCTCTTAATAAGAACAGGTAATCTCAGCATCTGATATGATTTCCAAACTGAACAAATACATTTTAAGAAACCTGTGTATTGTATTTTTTACTTAGAAAGCTTAGCTAGGTTTTGCGCAACGCCTGAAATATGGGGCACCTAGTTAGACTCGTACTCACCACTCAGTAGTAACTGATCTGTGGAATGAGCTTGTTAACTATTACACCCAAAAAGATCTCGTTGTTATTTACTAAGTTTTCTATTGAACGGCACACTGACATTAGCTTGATTACTTTAGCTACTGTAATGAAATGATTACTCATCCATGTAGTGACCAAGTATTTCGCTGCTTAACTTCAGTGACGTGACAGGAAACGGCGCTTTCTGAGTCCTTTCTTATTTACTAAGTTTCGCTTAGTCTTATACATAGGCCTTAGCTTGTTTGCATTATCTGGTGCTACTAAAATGGTCATCCATTTAAGTTGTGAGCTAGATTTCTTAACGTGGGTGATCTGGCCGGAACCAGTGCTTTCAACTTGACTTGACCGAAAGCCAGAATATATTTTTTTACCGTTGATATTTCAAGACTGTTACCGCATCCTTTAGGCACGCATAGCGTAACGGTTATCGTCAAAGGAAATGGAATCGTCGACACTCGTCCAAATCCTGGTCGAAGCTACTTGAGTTTCACTTCGCTCTAATGCCTTTCGGAAAGGCATGAACCAATCTCAGTTGCTTCTTTCTCTTCAGTTATCGGTAAATAGCAGGATAGACTGATTCTTTAACATTTAAAATGTTACTAGTCTAAAATAAACAGCCGTATTACCCTTTCAAAAATTACGTCCCGTGACATTATGTGCATGGTGGAGTGGTCGGTATACAGCGCATCAGTGTATCATGTGCTTCTCCCTTCCTACAGCATTCTTGGAAGAAATGTGATTTTTCTTTTCTTATTAAGTCGAAAACCTTAACAGCGGGTTACTTTTAGGTCTATACGAATTGATGACATTAGAACTTGGGCATTTTCGGTTTGTAGATAACTGAAACAGTAGCAGATTGGAAAGTCACTAGTTACACGTTAAACACATGTCTTGCCTTATCTGATTTGGTTTGGTTTCTTTGTTTAATGGCATATCAACTCTTTTTAGGTTATTTAAGGCCAAAGCCATTCTCTTAGAAGAACAGTAGTGGTACTATTTAACCCATAGCTGGGAGGATAAGAGTATTTGCCCGAAAGTGAACATAATAGCGCGACTGGAGTACGAACTCGCGTACTACGATTCCGCAGTCCATCGCTTTAACCATTACACCACGATGACACCTCCTGCCTTATCTGCGTGATGATTGATATTTTCTATCCTTACAATTTGACTGCAGATATTTCTTCTGTTTCCAGAGATTAATTTTAAAACCTTATTTCATTGTTTATTTTTTAAATAGAGGAATTAATATTATGAATTGAATTGCCCGTGGTGTAATGTTTATCGTCGTAGGAAATGGACACGGCGACAAGAGTTCAAATCCTGGACGAGAATGATTGCATTTCACATAGCACTAATACCCTTGGGAAAGGTATGAATCCAATTATTCTCCCTCCAGCTATGGGTAAATAGTAGGACAGACTAGGTTCTTCAGCCTTGGTGAGGCAACTAGTCTAGGAGAAGGAAAACTCTGAATTAAAACCTGTTAAACTCCGCTTAAAAAATGACTTTGTGCCATATCCTGCCCGTGCAGAGGGGTTGGGTAAATAGGATTAGGAATTGAATTACCATGACCAGAAAATCCGCAGAACACCTAGGCACGATATACGGGACAGCTGTTTCAAGCTTATTAGGTCTCATCGGCAGTGTATACCGTAATCTCCACCACTAAGATCGAACCAGCGACCACAGATGACGGTGCCGAAACTCTACAACTGAGCCACTAGTTCCTATCGCACGCAAGTAACGTCAGTGTTCTCGTATATTGTGCGTAGGTGTTCGTCGGATTTTTCTGGTCATTGTAATTCAATTCACCTTATTTCATTGTTTTTTTTTTTTTTTTTTTTTTTTCGTCTATTTTTTTCTCTTCTGTTTAACTCCTAAAACATGTAACGCTCTCTGTTCTAATTAAGACTTGATTTATCTTGGCAGTTTAACTTTTTAAGTGTTTCAACTGCTTTATCCTGGTGTAATTCAATAATATTACAAAGTAAATATATTTCCCTGCCTTGTTTTAGAATACACAGACTGCTCCCCAAACAGCGGGATAAGACCAATTAACGATGAATATCCTTCGTATGACACTAAACTACGTCTGTTGATGGGGCCCAGTAAGAGAGTTTTGGGAATGTGGATTAACCCGTCGTGGCGACAGATGCTAGGTCCACTCTGAACCGATGTCATTGTATCTGTTAGGGTCTTGTCTTTTGGCCAATTGAAACTCTTCAATCAATTACTTATAATCATTATTGTTTGTTGTCTGACACAAAACAGCAGCATAGGAAGTAATAATAATACATAGAAATACTTGATAGATAAAATTCCTTCTATAAAATTGTAATATTTGAAATAATTTAACTGTATGCAAGCAAATGACTGATAGTAAATAGAATTATTAGTGTTTGATAGGAATACTTGAAACCGTTTAACTGTGATAAAGACGAATGATTAATGAGAAAAAGAATTATTATTGTCAGCAAGCTATATTTGAAACTATTTAACTTGATGCAAACAACTAATAGATGTCAGATAAAATAGAATTGTTAATGTTTGATATGAATACTTTAAACTGTTTTATTGTAAGCAAACTTTTTTTTTAAATAACGTTACCTACAAACCGTATCCTTACAATGTACATACGTGTGTGTGTGTGTGTGTGTTATGTATATATTTATATTGTAAGCATATGGTTATAAATATACTCGAATATCTCTCATATTGAATGAAAATCATCTAAATTGTAAATCCAGCCTGAATATACATAATTTTGAGTGCATATATAGATATATCCATATATGTGTGTGTAGTTCGGCAGCAGTCGTTCATTTAAGCATGTTTCATTAAATAATAAAGACAAATTTTGTCCGTATAAATTATCTAAGTTTTCTGATAAGTGTCTAAGTTACACACACACACACACACACACACACACACACACACACACACACACACACACATATATATATATAAATGCGCAGATTTTGTTTTTTATTGCTTTTGCATTTTTTTATTTTTTTTGGTAAATAGCATATCAATCCTTGTTTTTGATGAAGAGAAGTAGTATCATCTAAGTCATTGCTGGAGGGAGGATGATAAGGTTGCAAGAGAAATGAACTTGATATATATATATATATATATATATATATATATATATATATATATATACATATATATATATATATATAGAGAGAGAGAGAGAGAATACTGATATGAAATCTCAGAAAATTTAACTGATTCCAACTTAGAACCGCGAGAGATAAAGCAAAGATACTACACTTTGATCCTAAAAAAAAGATTTTCTTTAATGAAATGATGAGCTGCAAATATTTTAAAATCATAATAAAGTTGGTTAACATATTTAGTAAGGTTTGCTTAGTACATCGATTTTGGTCTCTCTGTTTTAATGACATATCAACCTTCATGAATTATTTTATGCCATTCTTATAGAAGGACATTTGTGGTACTATTCAACCCATAGCAAGAAAGGGATAAGCGGTTTCATGACTTTCATGAGAATATTAGTGATAAAGTTGAACATAATAGCGTCACTGGAGTTCGAACACTCTTACTTCGATGTCACAGCTCAACAAGCTAGCCACTACACCACGGGGTCTTCCCTTTAAAAAAATTCAAATTTAATGAAATTGGTGGTTGGAAAATTTTATTCCGTCTATCTCTCGAGTGGAGAAGCCTTGTCAGCAGAGAAAATCAGCATTAAAGAATGTGTCTTTTACCTTCGTTTGTACTTCGACTAGTATTGCTGCTGGGAAACCTGCTTGTCTTTCACCATGAATCAGGGCCCATGATCTGAATATTTGTAAACTAGATGATTTGTGAATAAGTTTCCAGCAAAAAATCTGTCTTGAAATGTGAAATCCATCTGTCGTTGAAAGAAAGAAAGAAAGAAAGAAAGAACGCCGAGACGTTTTGCTCTCACCTAATAAATAAAGGGGCAATTTCCAGTTAAAACTTAATCTTCTTTATACCCATTATTGTCAGACCATGCATACAAAATGATTTATCATCTTCCTATTTCTGTCTTCCAAATTCTCTCTCTCTCTCTCTCTCTCTCTCTCTCTCTCTCTTTGTCTCTCTAACACGTACGGATGTTTAAATTGTGTGAACTTATTGGGGCAAAAAGAGAGACTTGTGGAAGGCATAGATTTCATGTCAGACGGGCTAGCAAGATCTTCAAGTTAAACTGTTTTAGGAAATTCATTTTACCGGTTTTGAAATCTTGAAATAAAGTGTTTTCACAGTCACAAACATTTAGATTGACAGCCAAGAAATATATTACACAAACACAAGTTCAACAAAGATAGGTGTAAGAAAACCTGTTAAAAAAACCGCCATTAAACAAAACACTTACTAATGTGAAAACATCTAGAGACGACTCGTCTTTCTCGGTTTGGTTTCATTCTTTGTTAAATGGTATATCAACCTTCGTGGGTTATTTAATGCCAAAGCCATCCTGGGAGAAGAATAGCTATTAACCCATAGCAATGGGTAAAAGGAATTCTTACCCTTTCCAAGAGTATTAGTTCTATGTGGACGTTTTATCGCGACTGGAGTTTGAACGTGATTACGTCGAGGCTGCAGTGAAGCTCTTAATCCGTTTGGCCTCAATAATCCGTATTATTACCGCTTGATTAGTGAAGTCTAGAATCCACCAACTCTCTCCTTTTTAGAATATTAAGTCACTCATCCACAAAAAAAGCTTATCCCTGATATGACACTAATCTGCATCTGGGGGTGAATGTTCTGGTGCTAGGGTGTGTGGATTAAGCACTTTGTTGACCTTACTCCCAGGTCCACTCTGACCAGAAGCAATAATGTTTGTCAAGATCCTATCTATGAGTCAAATTGATCTGTTTGAGATAATGTACCAAGTCACTGGGAACTATATTCGTATATTGGCTCTTATAATATTTATATTGGGACTAAATATAAAGTGCTAACAAATTTAATATATTGTGAATTTTATTTATACATTAGTTTTTAAAACATCGATACTGAAATGATCCCGAAGATACATTTTGTACAATGTATAATTGATATTTTTTTAATCATTTGTCTAGACTACGTACTTAGAACATCGATTGACAAAATCAGAGAGAACAGCTCCGAGCTGACAAAGAAAAGAAGCAGAAGGTACCCCGCAACAACAATTACCGACGCCGACTACGCCGATGACATAGCGATACTGGCAAATACACCCAATCAAGCCGAAACACTACTGCATAGTTTGGAACGAGCAGCCGCATGTATAGGCCTCTATGTCAATGCCCACAAATAGGAATATATGTGCTATAATCAAACGGGAGACATCTCCACTCTTGACGGAACCCCTCTTAAACTAGTAGACAAATTCACTTACCTAGGAAACAGCGTCGCATCAACCGAAAATGACATCGACACAAGGTTAACGAAAGCATGGCCAGCTATCAATAGGCTATCGATTATATGGAAATCAGACATAACCGATAAAATGAAACGCAGTTTCTTCCAGGCAGCGGTCGCATCGATACTGCTATATTGATGCACTACATGGACTCTAACAAAACGGCTGGAGAAGAAGCTAGACGGCAATTACACAAGAATACTACGTGCAATCTTATACATGTCCTGGCGGCAACACCCCACAAGACACCAACTGTACGGCCACCTGCCCCCTATCACGAAAACTATTCAAGTTAGACGAACCAGACATGCAGGACACTGCTGGAGAAGCAGGGACGAGCTCATAAGGGATGTACTCTTATGGACCCCCACACATGGCCGTGCAAAAGCAGGACGACCAGCACTAACATACATTCAGCAACTATGTGAAGATACAGGATGTTGTCCAGAAGACCTGCCTGAGATGATGAACAATAGGTAAAATGTGGCGAGAGAGGATCTGGGATATCCGTGCTACCAGCACAACATGATGATGATGATGATAATTAAATACGATAATTGTTGAACTGACTTCAGCATGAAATAAACCAACATATTTTGATTCGCCTTGGAAGCATCTAAACAGCTTCTTACGACAAGGTAATCAATAATGCAAAGTAGAGTCGGCTAAAGGAAAGATAAAATCAATGATATGAGGGGTTGTTTTTTTTTTTGGCAGAAGCTTATGTTTTATATCTGTTTCGCAGACTTTTCTTTAACGGCTGAAAAATTGCTTACTAAATTTGTGGCCCTAATCTAGTATTGGTACTTGACGTGGCCTTTGTTCCGTTCTACCGCGTTCATTTCCGGCTAGTTGTTTTATCAACCCCTTCAGTGCCCGCTCTATTTGAAAGTTACACAAAACAGGGATAACACTATCTACCCAGAATGTCAGCTGACGGTCAAGGCGGTCAGTTGGAACAAGTTACTTGGATGTTAGCAACTTTAAGAAAAGAAAATATTTCCGTTATTAGACAACAAATATTTACTAAAACTCAAGTGTGTAACAATATATATATATATATATATATATATATGTATATATATATATATGTGTGTGTGTGTGTGTTATTCTGTCTAGTTACACCGGAGTCGGGATAAAAATCAGAAAATGTGTCTATACTGGTGTTTTATTTATTATTACATATAATCATGAGGTGCTCGTGGTGTAATGGTTATCGTCGTAGGAAATGGACACGGCGAAACGAGTTCAAATCCTGGACAGGGCTGATTTAATTTCACATAGCAAAAGAAGTATATACATATATTAGGAAATTGCTTTTTTTGTGTTGAGAGAAAGACTAATTGAGGGGTTTAGCTACTGCTGTTTTCATATGTTAATAAGTTTGGTTATTTTTTTGAGAGCGGTTTTTGCAGGAATGGCTTTACAAAGACTTCTTTTTACTCTCCTGTCTTCGGTATGTTTTCCGAGTGTTGTCATTCTTAGAAGCTTTAAAAAGGTATTTTTATTGTGAATTCCTCAAGGAATAAACATTTCCGATTAACTAACCACTCGAAGATAATGTCATTTTATTCTATTAATTAATGTCAAGTCAACAAACCAAAAGTTTTAATCTTATTCTGTGGGAAAAGATTCTTATTTACGTGGTACATTCAATAGGTTTCAAGACTTTTTTTGACAGGTATTTAAAATTGTTGTAGACTCTTGAAAATTCAGTATGTTTTTGCTATACATCTTATGAGATGACTGGCCAATTTTTACGATTTCAGGTTCAAATCAACAGCTACAGCAGCAATTGGAATACACCCTGATAGTCACAGCAGATGTATTTTAAAAATGCAATCTGGACATGAGGACACTTTAGAAGAACGATATGCAATAAAATTGTGTTTTAAACTTGGAAAAAAAGCCAGAGAAACGCATGGAATGCTTAAGACTGCTTTTGGAGCATCTTGCATGAATCGAGCATCAGTTTTTGAGTGGCATAAGAGATTCAATGAGAGCAGCGAGTCTGAGAGGGATGATGAGAGGTGTGGGAGGAGTAAGGAAGTCAATACACCAGAGTTGATTGGCCAAAGGGTTAGGGTTAGGTTAGATTTTAATTGAGTATTCAATCAAACAATAGTATAGGACCTTGGCTAATTAAAGACCATAGCTCACTCTTTGTGGGTGGATATCCTTTTCATATAAGCTAATAAAAAATATAATAGAATCAAAGATCTAGTTAATTTATCCCAATCCCATATTTGACCTTTTAAGTTGGGAAAAGGTCTATTTGGGATGTTATGAGTTTAAATGGATCAATGCACTTACTGACCCCAATTAAGATTCTTGCCACCTGCTAACTTTGGTCGTTTTAACAAATTAAAAAATGTGCAATTGTGCAAGTTTTCACTGACCTTCAAGATTGATTTTTTTTTAATTTTCTTTATGTTTACTCATCAAATTTATTAGTTTGTTAGTTTGTTTGGGCTTTATGGCATATCAACCATTCTGGGTTATTTAATACCAAATCCATTTTTATACAAATAAGCAGTTCTATTTCAAACAATTCAATTTAGCATAAGTACACAATTTAATTGTCAAAAACATTTCTGTTTCAAGCAATTCAGTTTAGTCAAAGAGTTCCAATGCAAACAATAGTTTAGAATAAGTATAGATTTGTTTACACACAGTTAAATGCCAAAATAGTTCTATTTCAAATAATTCAGTTTAGCATAATTACGCAGTTTAAAACTCAGAACAGTTCTATTTTAAACAATTCGATTTAGCATAAATACGCAGTTTAAATGCAAAAAGAATAAACACTCAAAACCGTGATTTCTACTTGACCCATAGATAAGACTCTTAGGTGCAACCAGTCCGGGCCAGAGTGGAACTGGGAGCGATGGTAATGAAGAGGTACTTCGCATTCCCCAAAGCTCCAGCGTTATTGAAATCTCACCCTCAGATTGTTTAGTGGCATGCCCAGAACACTTGTTGGAGGAGTCTAACACCTTTGCAGAGATGCAATCGGTGTATTCTTCAGTCCTAACTGACTAGGACAGTGTAGACATGAAGTAAATAAATCTGTATTCTTTTATTTTTATATTAGAAAATTCCATTTTCCCGACTTTTAAAGAAAAATATTATTCTTTTCCTTATTTTTTAACACCATTGAATACCTCATATTGTCATAGATCTAAAGTAGAACAATATCTCGAATGTCCCACGTTCTATTTGTTTTTATAGAACCTACAATAATACATTGAAAACAGATCCGGAGTTCGGAGTTCAAATCCTAGATAATCTAGTTAGCATTTTACATCATGCTAATTCACTTCGGAAAATGTATGAATCAAATTATCCTCCTCCTAAACGTTACTGGGCTTTTTGAGCTGGATATGTTAACCAGTCTTGAAGAAAGAAAACACTCTGACTACAAACCAGCGGTAATCCAAAGAAATAGAACTTTAAAACTAGAGTTGATGATAGAATTATTTTATTTCCTGTGTAGTGTTTTGCTCTTTATTATAAAAATATTTTTAAACACAACTACATGGATTTAAAAATCAGAAAAATGTGCCTATACTGGTGTTTTATTTATTGTTATATATAAACATGAGGTGCCCGTGATATAATAGTTATCGTCGTAGGAAATGGACACGGCGACAAGAGTTCAAATCCTGGACGAGACTGATTGCATTTCACATAGTACTAATACCCTTGGGAAAGGTATGAATCCAATTATTCTCCCTCCAGCTATGGGTAAATAGTAGGACAGACTGGGTTCTTCGGCCTTGGTGAGGCAACTAGTCTAGAAAAAGGAAAACTCATAATTCAAATCTGTTAAACTCCGCTTAAAAAATGACCTTGTCTCCTATCTTGCCAGAGCGGAGGGGTTGAAGGAGGTGCCCGTGGTGTAATGGTTATCTTCGTTGGAAATGGACACGGTGACACGAGTTCAAATCCTGGACGAGACTGATTACATTTCACAGAGCACTAATACCCTTGGGAAAGGTATGAATCCAATTATTCTCCCTCCAGCTATGGGTAAACAGTAGGACATACTGGTTTCCTTAGCGTTGGTGAGGCAACTAGTCTTGGAAAATGAAAACTCAGATTTCAAAATTTGACCTTGTGTCATATCCTGCTCGAGCGGAGGGGTCGGTAAATATGTATATAAACATGAGGTGACTTCATGTTAATATATTGTGAAATTAATTGCTTTAATGGGATATTCCAATTCCTGCTGTAGCTGTTCATTTGAACCTAAAATCATGAAAATTGGTCAATTATTTCATAAGATGCATAGCAATAACCTACTGAATTTTCAAGAGTCTACGACAATTTTAAATGCCTGTACAAAAAAGTTTGGAAACTTATTGAAGGCACCACGTATCTTTATATATATATATATATATATATATATATATATATATATATATATATATACTTTAAGAAAAACAACAAAACCGGTCACATAGGATTATAAATTTATTTCCATCCTGTTACGCATTTTTGAAATTTCCAAAAACATCCAAAAACAATCATACTATATATATATACACACACACACACACACACACACACACATATATATATATATATATATATATATATATATATATATATATATGTATATATCAAATAGGATGGCAGAAATATTCTGAATGACACTGATAATCATCCTTAATGAACTGTTTTAAACTTATAAATCACGTATGTCTTTTATTTCACGCTGAGAATTATTTCATAAGATAATAAAACTGCAACATCAGGGTCATGGAGATCGCATTAAATTCTAATCATAAAATATTTTAAATAGCAACTACACACAGTCTTTTTTACTGGAATGATAGGATAACTTTTAATAAAGATTAATATATCTTTAAGGGAAAGTTGAATGCTTTTTATGGTCCATAATCTGTGGATTTTAGTGACCTCAGCAACAATGAATCTTGGGGCGAATAAGTGTAGATTTCAGAGGGTGAAAAAACAAAAAACTTTTTTCATGGGTGTGTTAGCTTTTTAAAAAACGACTGTCTTATCCCTAAAACAAGTCTGCCAGTTTTTATAACAGGACTCGAGAGAGCGGAACATTGTCGATCTTAAAGGTCATCATAATCCTCTCCAAAGAACCATTTCCTTTGTCAACCATTTACATCAAAGAACGTCTTTAATGCTTCGAGGAATTTACCATTTCAACCTCTTTTTGAGATTTGATTTGTACCAGTAGGCTCAAATATCTCTAGTATAAAAAGCTATACAAACTATGAACTATATATATACATACATATACTCATAAACATACATTTATGTATGCATATATATATATATATATATATATATATATATATTGTCATCCACAGACAGACTGTTTCGTTCTATCAGAACTCTTCAGTGTGGCTAGACACGCAGGACGCTCGAAGCTGGGATCGAAACCCGTCCAACTTTACGTTAGACTAAGTTTCCGAACTCTCGGCCACCAAGCGGACCACGTTGGCTAAGGGAATTTTTAAGGTATTTATTTTAGCAACAGCAGCTGCAGCAGCTTTTGTTTACATTTTTATACCCTATCGGCTACCAGAGTGCTCAATTCTTTCGGAAAAGCTTTGCATTACGCAAGCGGCGGCCGACAATTCCTTCGCCAGAGTGCTCAACCCCAATGGGGGAGCGTATATACAAATATATATATATATATATGTATATATATATATATATATATATATATATATGTATATATATATATATATATATATATATAAGGCTTTTGTCGCTTACTATGTGTCTTTCTTGGTTAAATTTCTAAAATAATTTTTTGGGACAAAACAGACGTTTATTTCCACCTAAGCAATCTGTATATAACTTGATGAAGCAAAGGCGATTTTTTTTAAAACAGAACAATTTGCTTTAAAAATGGCTTTTAAAAACAAAATGAAAATATTATTTGAAAAAAAAAAGATGAAAAATGACTTGCAATGTTTTTATTAAGTTTCATTTTTTCAATACGTTGATAATTTGGTAGCTTTTTTTTTTAAATAGGGCTCTGTACTTTTCATAGTGCACAGTATGTTCAAAGAACGTTTCTGAAAAAGGTTATAAGAAAAAATATTAGAATAAATAACTATTTTATTATCCATTTCTTAAGGAAGGTAGCGATTTTTTTTCTAAAACGGTTCGATAATCCGTACTCTTTGCTTTAAAAATTGCTTAACAAAAAACAAAAAACAAAGAAAAAACATGTTCTATAATTAATTTTCACTTTTTAATAATCTTTTTAATTATTTTTGGTGGTTGCAGCAGGCTATTTTTTGTTAGTAGGTTCAATCTCGGCGATAATTTGCTAAATATTCTCGCAAACGAGACATATTAACTTCTCTAAAAATCAAACCAGTCACAAAAAAATTAGGCAAATTTTTATAATTTCTCAAAAAAAAAGATAATTATATTATGCTTAATAAGGAAAATAATTGACAAAACGGAATCTTTAATTTTAAAATCCATCCAATACTTCTGGTTACATTTCTTTTTTATTTTATTTGGTATCTAAAGGGTGTCTCAAAATAGATGCAAACCATAGATATTACGAGGTGCATACGATAAGTTTCCAGACTTTTTTCGTATGGGCACTTTTATTGATAGTACATCCATGAAACTCTAGTCCCCCTCGAAGTAATCCCCTCGGCTGCAATGCACTTGTTGTACCGTTCCAACAACTTGTGCAAGGCTCCATGGAAGTCCTCTTGTGTGATCGTGTCAGTGACCTTCGTCACAGCCTCTTTCATCTCCTTAATTGTATCATAACGACAGCCAAGAGCTTAGGGAATAAACAAAAGTTACAGGGAGCAAGGTCTGGACTATTGTGAGGCTGAGGAACTGTCTTGATGCCCATCTTGATCAAATAGTCCTCCAACACCTCACTGAGACCCTGCCTTCCTTGAATCTCTTATGCCACTCAAAAACTCATGCTCAATTCATGCAAGATGGTCGAAAAGCAGTCTGAAACATTCCACACGTTTCTGTGGCATTTTTTCCAAGTTGAATTTTATTGCATATCATTCTTCTAAAGTGTCAGATTGCATTTTTGAAATTCACCAGCTGTGACAATCAGGCTTTAGTTGGGTGTATTCCAATTGCTGATGTAGCAGTTCATTTGAAGCTGAAATCATAAAAATTGGTCTGTCATCTCATAAGATGTATTGCAATAACATAGTGAATTCTCATGAGTCTACGACAATTTTAAATGCCCATACGAAAAAAGTCTGGAAACTTATTGAAGGCACCTCGTATTACAGGGGCCCGACAATATTTTTCGGACACTTTAGTATTCGACTTTCCGAGTACCATAGAGTTGCGAAATTCCTTCAATAGAATAGCATGAACATATAAAGACAATACCTGTAATAAAAATTGAAGAAAATCGATTAGGTAAGGAAAAATATTTAATTTTCATCATTTTTTACAAAACACACGCGACATTATTTTTCGGACATCGTTGAAAAACTGTTAATCGTCTGTAATATCACCTTTCTTCTCAATAACTTTATCAATCCCTCTTCATGATGATCAGACATATGCACAATAACATCTCTACGTGTTTCTATTAGTTGTTTTTTAGCTCCTAGTATTCGTTCCCATAGTTGAGCCTCTTTCGTTATTTCAGGTCCATCATAGAAAAGTTGCGCAAGCATTTCCCAAACATTTTCTATTAAATTTAGATCTGGGCTTCTTGCAGGCCATTCCAAAGTAGTCATATTCACTTTAGCCATCCATTCTTTCATGAGTTTTGACACATGGATGCTGCAATTGTCGAAATCATTCCCCATCTCTCTTCTTATCCTTGGTAGAGCTTTCACGTCCAGCAACTGTTTGTAGCTTTCGCTGTTCTGTCGTCCTTTCAGCCACTCCAACCATATATTTCCATTAGCAAAGATCATACCCCAAACCATAACTCCTCCTCCTCCCATCTGTCGTTTGTTCAGTACAACAAGCTCACCCCTTCTCGACCAAGTACACCATCCATCGGGCCCATCAAACTTGAAACGCTTCTCATCAGTAAATACAACCTTCTTAAAGTCAACATGTTTTGTTAACCACCTTTTAGCACACTCCAGTCTTGTCCCTTTGTGTTTCTTTGTTAGTGTAATTTTTTTCTTAGCCTTTGCATACTTCAAACCAATCCTATGCAGCGTTCTTTGTACTGTTCGGACGTTTACATGCAATTCACATTTCTCCTTCACTTTTCTTGCTGTAACTTTTTCTAAGCCGTGTCACAGTCCTCTTCATTCTCTTTTCAGCCCTCTTGCCAATTAATCTTTTCCGCCCTCTCTTCTTTTTCCGCTCGGAGTTTGTCTTCAGCATGTATTCGACCGTTGATTTCGACAGCTTCCAATCCATGGCGATCCTTCTGATGCTGAGGCCATCTTCCCGCTTCTTCCGTGTCAAACAAACGACTTCTTTTGAATGCATTTTACCTCATTAAACTTAATTGTTTTGCCAAGAAATGTCCGGACTATTTATGCTGTTAGATTGTCCTATGCTAACATAGTAGTAGGGGTGCCAGTGCCCCTGAACAGTGTACAAGCAGAAAATTTGCATACAGCAACATATACATGAACATAGCTCTTGATAAAATAGGATTTTTGTCATGTCCGAAAAATAGTGTCGCGCAAGTTTTCGCAAAAATCACAAAAAAATAAAATTATCTAAGCCAAACTAAAAAAAATGATTACACTAGTAGTGGATTTTCACTCCTCAACTACGTACTTACAATCTCAAAGGTTTTTGGCACTAGTGACCACCTTGAAGTACTTTTTTCAAAGTGTCCGAAAAATATTGTCGGGCCCCTGTATGATTTATAACAGACACATGTGCAGTGGCGGTTATTTGGAACACATCCCGTAAAAAATGCATCCTTTGAGCTTGAGACATGTAATCAGTATTATTTTTAAATTGCAATCATATCAACTTCCAGGAGATGCTATTTTTTTAGTTTCTTTTCTCAGTAGTTTGAAAATGTACTGGACATTGGCCTAGCAGTTAGCGTGTTCGCCAATAGCCTGGGACACCTGGATTCAATCCTAGGTCGAGTCATACCAAAGACTCACAAAATGGTACCTGATGCCTCCTTGCTTAACATTCAGCATTATAAGGTACAGATCAAGGGTAAAGTGGAGCAATCCAGGGAAAGGAGTAGCGCCCTCTCCATAACCTTTGTGTAGTAAGCTATCGAAAAGGGTGCCTTCGGGTCACCCTAGACTAAAGGGAGACAACTTTACTTACTTACTTCTCAGTAATAAATCCCTATATTAATGGGTTGCATCTATTAGGAGACAGTTTTGAATGATTTTGTCTCCAAATGAATTGCGATGCAAGACATTTATCCTCTCTTGTCCAAGGCTTTGTGATCAAGGATTAATAGTTGTTATAGATGACTATTTTCAAATCTGAAACAAAAAAGAACACAACATTATTACTAGTTGAGTTATTAGCAGTCACATTGGTCCCATGTATGTTGAGACACACTATAAATAAATTGAGAAAAAATCTAATCAATGACTTAAGAAATAGAACTATTTTCATAAAAATGTATTTGGCGTTAAATAACCTACAAAGGTTGATATACCATAAAACCCAAACAAACAACCGGCATTATATATATAACAATTGTGATTCATAACAGTTTAAATTTCCTTCGTTTGCGCTGGTTTCCTCGTGGCTGAATGGTAGAATCTTGGATTGGCGTTTGAGTCAACCGGGTTTTGATCACAGCTTCGGGAATCTAGCCTATCAAGCCACAATGATGAGATTTGATAGAACGCAACAGATATGTCTGTGGATGACAATATATATATATATATATATATATAGGCTGTCTCAAAATAGCTGTAACCCATTAATGTGATCATGATTAAATCCTAAGTCAAGCGCAATGGCGATCTTGTCCTGTGAAAAATGCTTCCTTTGAGCGAGAGACTTCAGATCAACGTTTTGTTGTTATTGCTAATTGTCATTATATCAGCTTTTTTTAAGTTTCTTGTCTAGGTAATAAAATCATTATCATATTAATGGTTGCATCTATTTTGAAAGTTTTGAATGATTTTGTCTCGAAATAAGTACTGATGCAAGACATTTATCCTCTCTTGTCCAAGGCTTTGTGATCAAGGATTAACAGTTGTTATAGATTACTAGTTTCAAATCTGAAACAAAAAAGAACACAACATTATTACTAGTTGATTTATTAGCAGTCATCTAGATCCCACGTATATTAAGACACCCTTTAAATAGCACTTTTTAAAACACAAATAAAATAGGGGCCCGTGAGTCACTTCGGTTCCAGGTAAGCATTGTCAGAAGATAGCGGTTTCAATTCCTACCCAAGCCAGGCTAGGGTTTACTTGGTCAAAAGCGTGGTACGATAGACAACAACTATGGAAGGCAGTAATTACTGGGGATACGGTTAAAAGACTCAGCATATCTATCCGAGGTCACGGTAGATCACCTGAAGAAGGCCAGAGGTGAAATTTGTCCGAAACGTAGTGAAGAAGAAACAACACAAAAACTACCAAGATGAGGACAAAAAGTCCGCAATAAAAGAAAAAAAAAATTCTCAGATAAAGAAGCCTCATCTCAAAATGATTCCAATTAAAGATAATTACAAATAAAATAGATTACGATTCATATCAGAATATTTTTATTGTTTAAATTCGATTGGTTGGTTGATTCTTACTGTTGGGTATCACCTTCCTTTTAAGCTGTTCCATCTGCCATATATGGCAGTAGTAGAGATCAGTCTGGAATAAGCCTACAAGTCAGACCAGAAGAGCCGTTTCTATTATTGAAGTATATCATTACTCTATCACTAATCCTATGTTTATATTACTATCAGTCTCCCTTGTAAATACTCTTCCCTGTAAATATAACTATTTTTACCTCATATATCGTGGTTTGTCTTATTATTACTACTACTTGTGTTCACCAGAACACAACATATATATATATATATATATATAAATACACAGATTAGAATAAAGAAATTGTTAAAAAAAGTTTGATAAGTAAAAATTTGCTTAGATGTTACCGACAGAGTAGGATACAATACGAAGTTTCATCAGATGATTACATCTTAGTTGATACATGAGATATATATATATATATATATATGTTGGGTATCACCTACCTTTTCAGCCTATTGTGACGGCAAATTAAAATAAAAAGATCCCCGGATGAGCAACCATTTAAAAGTGTATGGGAACTGGTGCCTTTAAATATGGTTATCACCAAACGGCGAGTTTATTTTTTTCGCACGTTTGAAGACGGAGCGGTCTGGCACTTGATCCCTCGTAGAATAAGTCTTTGTTCGGAGTCCTTTTTCGGGCATATAGGAACTGGCATATTATGTGGGGGTTAATTTAGGGCTAGACTGACCGCTGTTGGCAAGGGGTTTCCAAATGTCACACTACACACACCCTCACCAAGGCCACTAGTTCTACCTACCCCTAGAACAATGGAAGATATGGACCTCTAGGTTTAGATGTAATAATATTAATTATAGTAGTCGACAACTCCGGTTTTCCCTTATAATATTTTTAAAAGGGATTTATTGGACAATTTAAGCGAGAATAACATAAGGCGGAAGAAGCTGAAAAAGGTACATGAAATAAAAACTTGACAGCAGTCGACATAAATAAACAACTACATACGCGGATACACATATTCAACGTGTCGGCTATATCATTAGCGGACAATACATGATTCTAAATGTCTTTCTTCCTTTTTTTCTTTTAGTCTTACTTTAAATTGAGAGAGAGAGAGAGGGAGAGAATATATAAGTGGGTGTAGGGAGAAACAGTCTTAAAGTTTACTTATCTTTACGACGACTTTCCTTTAGAGAATAGTTTCTTTTTTTACGGGTTGACGGAATTTATTTATCCATATCGCTCTGGCTTGAAGGCACTAAGTTCTTCTTGTCCAAGATTTCTTTCCGCTTTCTTCACCCGGAGTTTGGCCTGAGATTCCGTTCATCACGACCTCTGTTCCAAGACTGATTTCTTTTTCCTTATTTCCGCTGACGGAACTAAGGTGCCACTTCCGTTTTAGGGTTCTAGCCAATCATTTGGCTTCTACCTTTTTCCTTCCCCTGTCAGGCGACCCGAGTGAGGTCATGGAGTACAGATAGCCTGACCCACATTTTTTTCCTTCCTTCAACGGCCAGCCGAAGTTGACCTACATTCTTTATTTGTCTTTTAACGGTCAATCTTTGGCTAATTCAAACACAGAGGAATAGTTGTAATTCCTTATTACTCTTCTCTCAGTGGGAGACCACGTGACAATAATGAGCTGTTCCATCTGCCATATATGGCAGTTTGCGGAGATCAGTCTGGAATAAGCCTACAAGTCTGACCAGAAGAGCCGTTCCTGTTGTTGAAGTATATCATTACTCTATCATTAATCCTATGTTCTTATTACTAACAGTCTCTCTCTTGTAAATACTCTTCCCTGTAAATATAACTATTTTTACCTCACATATCGTGGTTTGTCTTATAATTACTACTACTTGTGTTCACTAACCAGAACACAACACTTACAACATGTCAACCTGTCTAGGTCTGTTTTATTCCTAGATGTTAGTGAATCGCATTAATTGAACGTTTATTATTTGTCTGAATTTTTTAGATGAGGCTTGATGTGTTTTATCTTGGATGTGATTTTTCGGATTGTTATCTTCATCTTTATTGTGAAAAGTTAATACACGTTTCGGTCACTGTATCCTCCGGCCTTCCTCAGGTGTCCCTTATTTATCTGAGTATAGGAATGATTCAACCTGGGAAATCATTTTTAGAGTTTAGTGCTTCTCGGATTGATAGGCTTGAAAATCAATGACGTCATTATTTCAATAAGATGTTCATAGTTCTTGAACGCCTTGTTTGTTCAACACATAAACTTTAAAAACGGTTGAATAATTTCTACACTCAAATAAACAAGAGACACCTGAGGTAGGCCAAGGAAACAGTGACCAAAACGTTGTGTTTTAACTTACTGTACCGGCTCATTGGCCTAGTAGGTAGATTGTTCGCCAATGGTCCGGGAGACGTGGGTTCAATCCCAGGTCACGTCATACAAAAGACTTTAAAAATGGTACTTAATACTTCCTTGCTTAACACTCAGCAATATAAGTTACGTATCAAGGGTAAAGAGAAGTAATCCAGGGAAGTGAGTAGCGCCCTCCCCTACACCTCGGTGTTGTAGCTATTGAAAAGGGAGCCTTCTGGTCACCCTCGACTACGGTGGCCAACTTAATAAAGATTAGGACAAGAATCCGAAAAATCACGACCAACATCGTACGTCCATATTTACATTTTTGCGAAGATTTTTTTTAAATTTCTTTTTTATTATTTGCTCAAGGACCTATCGATAAGGAATATTATTTAAACATCTATTTTATAAATATAAAATCTATTTCAGCCATAAATTGGAACCTAATAGGTACTAACATTCCGGACAGAGTGTATCGAAGAGTAATGGCAATAAAGGTATTCTCCACAATTCCGAAATCTCTACAACTAGAAACTCACTGTCAAATGCAACTTAGTGTCATAACTTGGGCACTCTTTTGGGGAATATTGTCTTATACTTCAGTAAACGATGCAGTCAGTATGTTATAAAACCTCGCTTTTTTGTTTTTTTAGGTCAATTTATATCATGCATTGATCAATTTAACAATAAAGTCGGATTCAATAGGATTAAAGAGATTTCTAATATCTCCATTTCTCCTTCAAAAATAAAAGATAGGAAAAAAGATTACAAAATAGTCATTAGAAAGAATAACAATGGAATTACCGAATCAACACCGTGAAATAATAAGCATATATATATATATATATATATATATATATATATATATATATATATATATATCTGTGTGTGTGTGTGTGTGTGTATGTGTGTATTATTCGGTCCAGTTAAACCGGCGTTGGGAGGAAATCCATCAGGACAAAAAACCATTCAACAGTGATCTTTTAAATTTTCCTGGTAAAGAGCTCAATGTAACTGACATAACAGAGCAATAATTTCTTTAAGAAAAAACATTACAGAGCTGTTATTTTTTTTTTTTTCGTGTTTTTTTGATTTTATCAAAAACCCATAACAGGATGGAAATAAATTTATAATCCTTATGTGACCGGTTTTGTTTTTTCTTTAAAAAAGATTAAATATATATATATATTTGTGTGTGTGTGTGTTTTGTTTGTGATCGTAATTGATATTCAAATGATGATAAACAAATGTGTGTTCTCATTAATAAGCAACGGATAATAAGCCAACTTCACCATTAGCTCACCAACATAATACTCATCAAATTTCCATTAGTGATCTAACAATGTAATTAGAGTTAAGACTTCTATATCAAAATAATCCAAAAACTGCTTTGTTTTTCTCTTCTGTTCCATAAGTAGAAATCGTATGCTTGAACATTTAACCAGAATGAAATGTTTGTCGTGTATTAATAAAAACTTCTCAACCAGGAAAAACTTGCTTCTTTTTATTTCATGAACTAATCACTTATTTGGATGACTTTTTGCAAGGCTGTACGTGAGGAATCTATAAATTCGTGGCATTTTAGCTCATTGTCTCTTCTGAGAAATTAATCGAGAGTTTTTTCTTTTACTGAGTTTATCAATTTTGGGAAACGAATCAAGATAAAAAAAAAGCTTTAAATTTGTCAGACTGTAATTTCTATGTCAGAAGAAAAGAATACAACCTCTCTCTCTCTCTCTCTCTCTCTCTCTCTCTCTCTCTGTCCGTCTGCCTGTTTGTCTCTTTCTCGCTCTCTTATCCTGTCAGCGGGGCTAGATTTAGCTTACTGCACCCTTTTGCTGAGGGATACCCCCACTGAATAAAGGGATGTGCTGGATATGACATTAAACCCTGTTCCTAAAAGAGTGTGCGTCGATTATTTCCCCTACTGCTAGAGTATGTTAGGCTATTGTCCCTTAATAGATTCGACTGAATGAAAGATCTGCGTATTTGCTTAAGAAATAAAATCTAAAAAATCTCACACGTCACATGATCAATAGACACACACGCGCACGAGCGCATGCGAAGGCAGGAACACACACACACACACACGCACACGCACACACACACACACACATTTTCCCGATTATGATACTAAACTTCAACCTGTAGATGGGCTACATTTCTGGACCTCTGTGAATGTATTATATCTTGAAAATTCTGATCTGTCCTCCAAGGAATTGTCGGATATTAGTAGATGTATTTTTATATAGATGAATGCTGGATTGCACGTTTTTGATAATAAACCATATGTATTTGTACGAATGAATAAGATGTGTGTGTGTGTGTGTATGTGTGAGAGAGAGAGAGAGAGAGAGAGAGAGTTCTCGTATGTGTGTGTATGTGTGTATGAGAGAGAGTTCTC